>CM036758.1:21036896-21246896 GCA_020796225.1 Arion vulgaris
GAAGACGAAGAAGAAGAAGAAGAAGAAGAAGAAAGAAGAAGAAGAAGAAGAAGAAGAAGAAGAAGAAGAAGAAGAAGAAGAAGAAGAAGAAGAAGAAGAATAAGAAGAAGAAGAAGAAGAATAAGAAGAAGAAGAAGAAGAAGAAGACGAATAAGAAGAAGAAGAAGAAGAAGAAGAAGAAGAAGAAGAAGAAGAAGAAGAAGAAGACGAAGAAGACGAAGAAGAAGAAGAAGGCAAGAAGAAGAAGAAGAAGAAGAAGAAGACGTAAGAAGACGAAGAAGAAGAAGAAGAAGGCTAAGAAGAAGAAGAAGAAGATGAAGAAGACGTAAGAAGAAGAAGAAGAAGAAGAAGAAGAAGAAGAAGAAGAAGAAAAGAAGAAGAAGAAGAAGAAGACAAGACAAGAAGAAAAGAAGAAGAAGAAGAAGAAGACGAAGAAGAAGACGAAGAAGAAGAAGAAGACGAAGAAGACTGAAGAAGAAGACGAGAAGAAGAAGAAGACGAAGAAGACGAAGAAGAAGACGAAGAAGAAGAAGAAGACGAAGAAGAAGACTAAGAAGACGTAAGAAGTAGACGAAGAAGACGAAGAAGACGAAGAAGACGAAGAAGAAGAAGAAGAAGAAGAAGAAGCTATTTAAAACATAAAATTACTAAGCGCCATTTTGTTTATACTGAACACATTTTTCTGGCAATTTGTCTCATTTCGTACAGAAGGGGAACCGTACTTCACATTCTAATAAATAGATTTGGCCTTAATTTGGCCTACCCAGACAGTTTAAGCTAGTTTCCGTAAGAGTCCTGGCCAAGGGCACTTTGTATCTACGAGTCTGAATATACGATCTCTGTATAGACCCTAATTACACGGCCTGCGAGTCTATTCATGAAAAATTGTGCCCCAGAACAGATCAGACATTATCAAGAAGGTTCTGATAAACTCATACTGTTTTTATATGTCTGTATTACATAAACAAAATAAGTAAATATAAATTTGAACACTTCTACATCCGAAGCAAGAATGGTTTTTTTTCCCTTCAAAATTGGGAATTAATTTGTTTGAAACGGTTTCACGAATGACGATCTCAGCTCAGACATACGTATAAAATATAACTAATTTGATATTTTAGTTAATTAATCATTTTTATATTTATTTTTATTCAAGTTTATTTATCTAAATACACACAGCCATTTTGTACTTTAATATATTTTTACGTCCACCTACGTCTTTCTGCGTCCATTAATGTTTATCTGCTTCCTTATATGCACATTCACTCCCACTTTCGTCCAACGACGTCTATCTACGCCAATCTACGCCCATCTACATTCATCAACGTTCATCTACGTCCATCTGCATCCATATACTGCCAACTACGTACATCTACGCATTCTTAAGCCCAGTTACGCCCATCTACGTCCATCTGTGCCCATCTACGTCCATCAGCGTCCAACTATGTCTACCTATGTCCATGTGAGCCCATTTGTCAATACATCCATTTGTTAATATTTCCCTATGTTAATACGTCTATTTGTTAATACATCCATTTTTTAATACATCAATTTCTTAATACACCCATTTGCTAATACGTTCATTTGTTAATTTATCCATTGGTTAATAGGTTCATTTGTTAATATACCCATTTTTAATAAATCCATTTGTTAATACGCCTTTTGTTAATACACCCATATGTTAATATTTCCCTATGTTAATACGTCTATGTGTTAATACATCCATTTGTTAATACACCCATTTATTAATACGTTCATTTGTTAATTCATTCATTTGTTAATGCACTCATTTGTTAATACAATCATTTGTGAATACATTCATTTGTGAATACGTTCATTTGTTAATACGTTCATTTGTTAAAACGTTCATTTGTTAATACGTTCATTTGTTAATACGCCCATTTGTTAATACGTTCATTTGTTAATACGTTCATTTGTTAATACGCCATTTGTTAATACGTTCATTTGTTAATACGTTCATTTGTTAACACATTCATTTATGAATACTCTATTTTGTTACGTTCATCTATCTATTGAGTCTGTAGCATAAGCGGTAGTGAGCTTGATCACAACCCAAGCATACCTGGTTCAAACTCCGCGACGGGTAAGTTTGGAAGTAATTTTTTTTCTCTTGGATGTTTACGAACGTAAAAATAGAACTCACCGTTCAGAAAGCAATTTTCAAACTGCTGAGCGTATAAGTGGTGACTAGAAAATCGACTTGTCGTTTACTGTGATTGGTGGCTCAGTTCTGTAAAGAATATGCCACGATTTTCATTTTTTATCTTTTATTATCGTGTGTCTGTACGTCCATCTATCTATACGTCCAATAATCAATACGTTCAACAATCAGTACGTCCAACAATCAATACATCTAACTATCAATACGTCTAACAATCAATACGTCCAACAATCAATACGTCCCATTACAATTACGTTCATCTAATTATACATCTAACAATCAATACGCCCAACAATCAATACGTCCAACAATCAATATGTCCCACAATCAATACGTCCAAGAATCAATGCATCAAACAATCAATACGTCCAACAATCAATACGTCGAACAATCAATACGTCCAACACTCGAGACGTTAAATTATAATTACGTCCATTTATTTATACGTCCAACAATCAATACGTCCAACAATCAATACATTCAACAATCAATACGTCCATCTATTTATACGTTCAACAATCAATACGTTCAACAATCAATACGTCCATCTATTTATACGTTCAACAATCAATACGTTCAACAAGCAATACGTTCAATAATCAATACGTCCATCTATTTATACGTCCAACAATCAATATGTCCCATTACAATTACGCCCATCTATTTATACGCCCAATAATGAATTACATAATATTGTACCCCAGGCTACAGGTACAACAAAGCTTCTCAGTAATATCTACAGAATGAATAACACAGAAAAAGTTGCAGAAAATATCTGCTCAATATTTTTTTATGATTGCAATTATAAAATTTGGTTTATATTATTCTTGAAAATATATTTCTTTAGAATATTATGTCAATGGTAGATTATTTATAACATTATTTTAAGCTGATGTAAGGAAACATTTGTTTTGTTAATCACTAACTTGTAGTCCCTAAGGTGTGCATCATTATTGGTTACGTGTGCCTTGAATCTGCTGCTGTTGTTTCTTGCTTGATTGATTTGATCGGACCATCATCATTGCACTTCGGTGAGTAACCATGTGTGCTTTGATCTATTTCTTTCACCGGAAGATCTCAGCTGCAGTGCACGGACTCTGTGGCTACGGCGACGGTCCCGATGTAATTTTGAAGATTAGGGAAGAAAGTTTTTAGGAATTTTATTTCGAATCTTTTCTAATGAATTTTGCGAGGGTAATGGCTTTTCAGCCTGTTCTTTTCGATTTTCTATTGCCAAGCGTTAGTTTACGTGCTCAAATTGAACACAAGACCTACTTTTTATCGTACATCTCAATAAAACTAGGGGCTTGATTTCACCTACACTGAGATCAGTGAGCTCTGGAAAAGACTCTACGAGATAGCGAACCTGGTACTTTTGTCACGAGAGACGATCACCTAGCCTCTACAGCGCACAGACCACTAATCGTTTCTTAGTAAGGCAGTGACAACGTATGGCAGACAGTGTATATCAGACAGTGCATGACAGACAGTTAGTGGCAGACAGTGTATGTCAGACAGTATATGACAGACAGTGTATAGCAGACAGTGTATGTCAGACAGTATATGACAGACAGTGTATGGCAGACAGTGTATGGCAAACAGTGTATAGCAGACAGTGTATGTCAGACAGTTGATGACAGACAGTGTATGACAGACAGTGTATGGCAGACAGTGTATAGCAGACAGTGTATGGCAGACAGTGTATGGCAGACAGTTAATGACAGACAGTGTATGACAGACAGTGTATGGCGAAACACTGAAAACCAAACCACTTCCACACAAGTTGCCTACGCAGACAACTCAAAATAAAATGACAGGAAAATATTCCCGAAACCGAAGTCCTCATTAGCGCGAGATTCCGAGCGAGATCAACACCTTGTTGAAGAATAGCCAGATTAGATAGGTATGTCACGTTGCTCGGATTCCTGATAGATGCATCGCAAAACAATGGATGTTTGTCAACCTAGATGGTGGTAGACGATCGGTTGGTGTACACAAAAGAACGAATTAAAGACACTTATTAAAATGTCAAGCATGGACATTTAGTAAGGCATTGGAAAAACATATAATTGCATTTGAATATAAATGTTACAGGAGATTCCTTTGTATATCATATACAGAGAAGAGAAGAAATAGATCTATCCAGAAAGAACTCAAAATCAAAGAAAACTGGCTAAACTACAAATAAAAAAGAGAATACTGAGATATTTTGGACATATAAACAGACATGAAGGGCTAGAGAAGACCATCATGGAAGGAGGCATACCGGCAAAGAGGAAGACTACGGTGAAGATGAATTCAGTATGTAACTGGTGGAAATTAAATAAATGAGAAACTTCGTACTTTTAGACGCAGAGAAAGCGAGCGGCGCGAATGAGCAATGGTAGAAAGCCCAATGGGCATTCTATATGGTCACCTTGCAACTGGTACTGGACAGCCTGGACGCCCATTACTTCTCTTCATTGACACATACAAGCGTGATCTAGCTTCATGCAACATAGACAACTGAAATTGGAAGCGGTTGGCCAAAGACAGGCAAGCATGGCGAGCGATAATGAGGAGTGGTTCAAAATGAAAAGAAGAGAAACACCATCTCATATTGAGGCAATAGAGAGCGCAGAGGGCAGAGAGACCATCCTATGTATCAGACCTAGTCTATAATTTCACCTGAAGAAAGCGTAGCAAGAATTGTCAATCCAGAATAAGACATTACGTCCACAACATAAGTTGTGATTCAATACGAAACAAACTAAGTGATAGACAATATCATGACCACACTAAATAAACACGGACATAACAGAAGGGCGACTCATCTGGCTCTGGAATGCAAATTAAAGCTCCCACCCCTACGCTTAACGACAAGAGTGGACAACCAATTCAATCACCCACATGAGGAAAGACAATAGACAAACTACATGACGCAAAAACTAGTCATCTGAGACAAAAAGAGCAATGATAACAACAGATCTGATCACAAAGAAGAAGAGGATGATAAAGAAAAATAATGATTGCACAATCTATTTACTCCTCAATCTCCCCCGTATATCCACAATGAATACTTCACCCACATATTTTATCCCACGTAACTATAAAATCATACCCTCACAAATGTGCCTGTATCCATCGTCGACCCCCGCATATTACCCGCTTTCATGCAACCACCTATCCTTGTCCAAACAACAATGTAACTGTAATGAGAAACTCGTTGATAACTCGTTCAAAAGAATCAATGTCCATTCCATGCTATGACTGGGAATCGTCAGTAAAGAAAACAATAGAAGACGCTGTGCTAGGTTAATTTCTGGCCTTGTTTTCAAGTGTCACATTCATGAACACGTGACTGCGCGTGAATTATTGAAATAGAAGCAAGGACTGAGTACAATTTAAGGAGAGGACACACCAGAAAAAACAAGTGTTCAAACTCGATAACTAGGGAACATCTCTTACAACTATTTCATTGTTATCAAGACTATCAATATTGATATCCATCTATGGAGTCATTAGTTCATCATCATCTTCATCAGGTTCCGTGCCGGCTTTAGTACGCGATCATGGATCTCAACAAATCTCTGTCTCTGGTGTTTGCTATCATCTCAGATGTTGATCATCTCTTCTGTTCCATGAAGTCAGGCTATCCAAAATGTTCTCTCTCTGTCTTCCTCTGTCTCTCTCCCTCAATTTTACCAGTTGTCACAATGTATTCTAAACCTTCCTTTATCATAAATGTCCAAAAAATGATGACTGACTCTTTCTTATATTGATGACCAAAAAATGATGACTGACTCTTTCTTATATTGATGTCCAAAAAATTATGACTGACTCTTTCTTATATTGATGACCAAAAAATGATGACTGATTCTTTCTTATATTGATGACCAAAAATGATGACTGACTCTTTCTTATATTGATGACAAAAATGATTGACTCTTTCTTATATTGATGTCCAAAAAATGATGACTGACTCTTTCTTATATTGATGTCCAAAAAATGATGACTGACTCTTTCTTATATTGATGACCAAAAAATGATGACTGACTCTTTCTTATATTGATGACCAAAAAATGATGACTGACTCTTTCTTATATTGATGACCAAAAAATGATGACTGACTCTTTCTTATATTGATGACCAAAAAATGATGACTGACTCTTTCTTATATTGATGACCAAAAAATGATGACTGACTCTTTCTTATATTGATGACAAGCTTTCTCCTGACCTCACTCAACACCTCCACATTAGTCATTGTAGCAGATCATAGGATTTTATCATAGGGGTCTCTGTGGCTGAGTGGTTAAGCCCTTTGCCTTGTGAGTCGAAGGTCGTGGTTCGAATCCGGATCGCGCCGTTCTGTTCACGGGTGTAGTTTTCCAGAGACCCCTAGGATTGTTGCTGGAGCTACGGAGTTCGTGCTTTGTGCAAAACTCTCGGCAGGTGGCTTGCCATTTCTGCGGAGAGGGACCGAGCTATATGGGTAAAACCCGGTGCAATGAAGTCAATCCTTCGGCTTAAAACCCTTTTTTAATAGGATTTTAATCATTCTTCTGTAAAACCACATCTCTGTGGCCGTCAGATATTTTTCGATCTGCTTGTTTATTGTCCATGACTCGCTTCCGTATGTCAATATTGGTTCTATGTAGCGTTGTATAAATCTCATTCTGATATCAATCGACATTGAATTGTTGCATATAATGTTTCTCATTTTCTGGAACACTGTCATTAGCTCACTCAATCCTTTATTTATGTTCTTCAGTTCATGGCTGAAAACCGCTATTTAACCCCTATATACATCTCTCAAGATATAGAAAGCAAGTTGAATGCATTTGAAAATAGATGTCTGCGAAAAATAATGAATATAAAATGGAATGAATTCAGGAGAAGTGATGAAATCAGAGAAATGTCTGGTCAACCACTAGTGCAACTGTTATAAGAAAGAGAAGATGGAGATATATTGGACACACCTTGAAGAGAAAGGATCAACGAATATCAAAGCAGGCATTGAAGTGGGATGCAAAGGGTTCAAGAAAGAGAGGTCGACCTAAGGAGACCCTGAAACGAACTTTGCTGAGAGAGGCAAGAAATGTCGGTATCAGTTCCATGGAGGAGATTGAGCGAGTTGCCAAAGGATAGAGCGGTAGGGAGAAAATACTTGCAGGCCCTATGTAACGTATAACGGTACGATATGAATTATTATTATTATTATTGTACATCTCTCACTCATCCATCAGTCCATCCATCCATCCATCCGTCCATCCATCCATCCGTCCATTCATCCGTCCGTCCATCCATCCGTCCGTCCATCCGTTCGTCCATCCATCCATCCATCCATCCATCCGTCCGTTCGTCCATCCATCCGTTTATCCATCAATCCTATCCATCCATCCATCCGTCCATCCATCCGTCCATCCATCCGTCCATCTATCCATCCATCCGTCCATCCGTCCGTCCATCCATCCATCCACCCATCCATCCATCCATCCATCCATCGATCCATTCCTAACATAGCCCGTTCTTCAATTCATCCATTAACTCTTTTATCCATCTATAGGTACTCCGCTCCCTCGGGAAGCCATCTGGATATTTTTCCTGAGACCCCCTGATCCTAGTGTAGGTGAGATCGAGTTCCTAGTCCTATCGGAGACGGACGATAAAACGTAGGTCTCGTATTCAATATGAGCACGTAAAAGAACACTTGGCAATTCAAAATCGAGAAGAGCAGGCTGGAAAGCCGCTGCCAGGACAAAATTTATGTGAAAAGATTAAAATTAAAATTCCTATACAAATATCTTCACCATCTTCAAAATTACATTTGGTACCCTCGCAGGTGCTACGGAGTTCGTGCATTGCAGTTGAGATCTTCCTGTGTTAGACAGAGATATGAGCTCACATTGTTAATCACCGAAGTGGAATGATGATGGTCCTATCACCAATCAATCAATCAATCAATCAATCAATCAATCTATATGCATGCATTCATCCATTTATCGATCTCTTTATCCCACTAACCATCCAATTCATCACTTCTTCCTCGATCCATTCATCCATCTTTCTATCCATCAATCCATATTTACATCTATCTTTTCATCACTTAGTAGAATATCCTAGACAGAGAAAGGTGGCGTCTGTGGTTAGGGATTAAGGACTCGGTCTATTAACCCCGAGATCGAATCACGCTGCGGACAGTTTGGTTGTAAATTGTTTCGTGTGATTTTACAAAAGGACGTTCTCACCACCCGTTCAGAAAGCAACGGCAAACTGAACGTAATATATAATGCCTAGAAAATCACAAACAGCGTTAAAAGCTGGGATTGATTCGCAAAGTCCTGTAAAGGATATGCAATTAACTTTTAACTCGACAGAGACAAGAAGAAATGCATCTGTTTTGCAACAGCTTGATATTAAACAGAGTTTGCTATTAAAGAGCATAACATCAAGGAAAATTAAAGATTTCTGACATATCAAACGACATGAGGATCTAGAAAATATAGTTTTGGAGGGGAAAGATGCCTGGAAGAAGAGTGAGAGAAAGATCTAGAAGGCGATGGGTGCAAGATGTCATTGACGATCTGAGAATGACAGCTGCTGACTCTGGTCACAGAACAGAGAGTTTCTTCAGGACTGATGTCATGGGAGTCAGGTTCAGAAAGGGACAAGCTACTTGATGATGATGATGATTAATCACCTCATCTATCCATTTATTTATCTCGGATTCATTTATCCCTACATTCCTCTAACCACTCTTCCATCTGTCATAGTCTGTCATAGCCCCCCAGGTGGCAGCGGGAGAATGGACAGTTAGCCAGATAGTTAGAGTAGTATAATTCGATATTATATAGTTGAGACTATGTGTTGCACTCTCTAAGGAGAAGTGCAACACATAACTACGAGACAATGACGTTTTTGTGTAGCTAGGAAATGACGATTGAGAGAACGGTTGCTAGAGAAAATTAGAAAAACAAACAGAAGAGAGACGACAGGGAAACCTGACAGACGTGTTTTGTCTGACCATAAGCATCATGAATAAAAACTTGTATGAAGTCTACCAACTTGAGTTCGTGCTTTGTAACATCGTTGAACACTATCACTAACATCATTACCAAACCTTCAATAAAGTAGGGTCATAATGGAGGGGACCCTACTACACATCTGATTCTCGCCATACTTACCAGACCAGCATGTATAATTAAAAGCACATATATGATGGGAGTCTCTGTGGCTGAGTGGTTAAGTCCTTTGCCTTGTGAGTCGAAGGTCATGGGTTCGAATACGGACCACGCTGTTCTGTTCACGAGTGCCGATTTTTCTAGAGACCCCTAGATTGTTGCTGGAGCTACGGAGTTCGTGCTTTGTGCAATACTCTCGGCAGATGGCATGCCATTTTTGCGGAGAGGGACCGAGCCATATGTTGTAAAACCCGGTGCAATGAAGTCAATCCTTCGGCTTAAAAACCCTTTAATTAAACATATGTTTTTCCAGTACTTTGTTAAACGTCCATGCTTCACACCCCTACGTTGTATTACCTCTACACACATCTGTATATACCAGCCTGCTCCTCTCGATTTTGAAATTCTTTTATGTTTTCAACGATGCCCTGGTTTCGTCTACCACAGAGAGCCACACATAAAAAGTATGAGTGCTAAGCAAGAGGAAGACCACTCAAAAAATGGAGCCACTGCATCAAGAACAGCCTTAAAAAGTGTATACCAGCTTACAAAATGCATTAGAAGCACACACAAGATCGCTAAATCTAACCCTACCCTTTCCTTCCCTCTACAAAAAGTAAATGGTGGAAGAGAAGAAGAACTTGAACACGGGGCCTACGGTTTATCGTTCATCTCCGATAAGACTAGTAACTCGATCTCACACATATTGGGATCAGGTATCTCTGGAGAAATATCCCGAACACTCCACGTATGAAGCAAACCTAGTGGTGTCGTAACGACTAGGTAAGTGGTTCGAGTCCCGTGTTTGTCTATTTGTTTTTCGGAAGCTCTTAATACCTGTACTATGTTTATTTGTTGATCATATTCGTTACTTCCGTTGCTTCCTCTGGGGTTCTTAAAAAAACTCCGTGTGTTTACCATTGGAACAAGTACAGTAGCCTTTACAGTAGCCTTTACAGTAGCCTTTACAGTACAGAGACTCATTCAAGCTATTAAATAATAATAACTAGGACTATATCATTTATTAATTATCCGTGCGCATCATAGACATACTCACAGATCATAGCCTCGGATAACATACGGCTGGCGGGCTCAGGAACAAATTCTAGAAAATAAGACAACAATCGTAGCGTGACCTCGTATTCCAGTATTGTCGTATAAAGACGAATTCCTTTTTCTAAAACAACACAACGTACTCAATCAATGTTATATTATGTAATAAGTTAAGTTTAACAATAAGGAATATCAGTATTATTAATCGCTCGAGTGGTTACCGGTGCCTAAATTTGGGGTGTAAAGAATAGCAACACTGTTACCTGCCACGCATGTCGTAAGAGACGATCAAGGAGGTTTGGCTGAAATCGGATGCACGTGTCCTAAAGTGTAGAAGTCTATGCGTTTAGGGACTACTAAACCAATGTCAACATATACACGTTCTTGGCAAAGATCAAACATATCACAAAGAGTGACTAAATCTGGTCGTAAAGAACGAACGCAAAGAAAAAGAAGAAGAGAGTATTATTAATATTTTTCATCAACAAAATAACCATGGGCTCATATAATTGAATAAAATTACAAAATAGCTTACAGTATTCTATCAAACACATACAAAAACCAGCCCCCTTTAAGCAAGAATTTTTGTTTTCCTGTATGACCTAGTCAACCTTATGTTCCCTGGGGCCACGTGAGAAACATATCTTTACTCATAAACAACGAACAGCAGGACACAGGTCACGTTCACCTTGATATCTTAATACATAAAAGAGAAAATAACAATTTTAAAGTCAAATTTGATTTTCTATCTTAAAAAAAAAAAATAAATGCTATTATTACTTGAATTTAAATTAGATAATCTTGCTGGCCATATTTGAATTTAGTTGCGTCTAAAAAAAAGCCGAAGCTGTTAACTTAAATTTGGTTAATGCAATTAGGCAACATGAACAAAAAAGTAAAATACAGACCATAATTTTTCATGCTCTGTATGTAGAAGTGAGCGTCTATAGCTTAAGCAGTAGTGAGCTCATTACAACCAAGCGTATCTGGTTCAAACTACGCTGCGGGTAAGTTTGGACTCAAATTTATTCCCTTGGATTTTACGAACGATAAAATAGAACTTGTTTTTAGAAAATTGGCAAACTACTGAACGTATAATGGTGCCTAAAAATTGACGACTCGTTTCACTGTTGTTAATGGTTAAGTCGTGTAAAGGATATGTCACGACTGTTATTTTCATATAGAAGTAAACTTCTGAGAACATTCCCATGTGGTAACATATGGATATGAATCGTGGACCATAACAAAACATTAAATAACAGAATTGAAGCTTTTGTGTTACAGAAAAGTTCTTAGAACATCCTGAACAGAGAAGAGAAAACAGAAATCCTACAAGACCTGCATATCGAAAAGCAATGGTTCATAAATAATATCATGTCTTGGAAGATGAAATATTTTGGTCACGTTAAACACCAAAGTGGTTTGAAGAGAACGGTAATGGAAGGCATGGTTCCTGGAGTACGAGGCAGGGGACGACCAAGGCGAAGGTAGCATCAACAAATTAAAAAAATTAAACCTTTGAGCATGACGTTGGGAGAGGCAGGAGAACTTGCTAGAGACAGAGAGTTTTTATTCAGGCGGGCTGTGTGAAAGCAACTTTCCTCAAGGGACATGTACTATAGATTACCAAAATGGGAAATCGTTCAATATCCTTTACAGAACTTCGACATCAACCCTAGTAAACGCGTTGTTACTCTACGTTCTAGACACCACTTATACGTTCAGTAGTTTGCCATTGCTATCTAAACGAAAATGTCTAGTTTTAACATTCGTAAAAGTCCACGTGGACGTATGTTCTTCCAAACTGCACCCGCAAGGTTTGAACAAGGTACTCATGAGTTGTGACCGAGCTCACTATACTTAAGCTACATGCGCCCACAATGATACTCAATATATACGTATAGTTATATATGATAGCATTGATAATATCCATAACTTTACTATATTAAATAGATCGTGCTAACTAGTTCTTCTATTCTTCACCCTTTACCCCATAGGGAAGGTATAGATCCTCAACCATAACTTTTGCCCGTCTGCCCAGCGTGTTCGTAGCACGTTGGACTACGGTGACTATCCCTCTGTGTGTGCGGGTTCAATTCCGCGGGATGGCAGAAAAAGCCACAGATTCCCCAGATTTGCGGTGTTCGTGGCACAGAACCGAAGGGTTACGATGTCCATGGCACCGAGCCGAAGAGCTGAAAAGCTCAAGTGCTTCTGGATAAAAAAAAAAAAAAAACCATAACTTTCCAAGCCCGACGATCCCATCTTCTTCACCCTTCACCCCTAGGGAGCATAGACCCGTAACCATGACCTTCCAAGCCCGCCTATCCAAGGCCATCTTTTTCAGATCTCCCCAGGCTCTCCCCATTTTCTTGCATTCCTTCTTTAACTCCCGTCTTCAGGTGCTTCTGTATCTTTCCTTACCTCTATTGTTTTGGAGATTCCAGGTAAAAACCAAGTCTGCCTAAGCAGACAAACACTTACAGATAAACAGCCCCCCCTCTCTCTCTCTCTCTCTCTCTCTCTCTGCGCAGACTAGTACTTGCAGATAAAACCTCTTCCTGAGCAGACTAGTACCGTCAGATAAAACTCTCCCTACCCGAGCAGACTAGTACCTTCAGATAAAACTCTTTCTGTCTGAGCAGACTAGTACCGTCAGATAAAACCCTCTCTGTCTGAGCAGACTAGTACCGTCAGATAAAATTCTCCCTACCCGAGCAGACTAGTACCTTCAGATAAAACCCTCCCTACCCGAGCAGACTTACCTTCAGTAAAACTGCGGGACTTCAGATAAAACTCTCTTCTGAGCAGACTAGTAGTCAGATAAACTATTCTGACAGACTAGTACCGTCAGATAAAACCCTCTCTGTCTGAGCAGACTAGTACCGTCAGATAAAGCCCTGTCTGCTTGAGCATAGTACCTTCAGATAAAACCCCTCTGAGTAGTCTAGTACCGTCAAATAAAACTATCTCTCTCTGAGCAGACTAGTTAGTACATGCAGATAAAACCCACTCTCTCTCTGAGCAGACTAGTTAGTACATGCAGATAAAACCCACTCTCTCTGAGCAGACTAGTTAGTACATGCAGATAAAACCATCTCTCTCTGAGCAGACTATTAGTACATGCAGATAACTCACTTCTGAGCAGACTGCTTAGTACATGCAGATAATTCTCTCTCGAGCAGACTAGTTAAATGCAGATAAAAATACTTCTTCTGAGCAGACTATTACATGAGATAGCTCATTTCTGCAGACTATAGCATGCGATAAAACATCTCTGAGCAGACTAGTTAGTACATGCAGTCCACTCTCTCTGAAGACTGGTTAGAATGAGATAAAACACTCCTCTGAGAGACTAGTTAGTACATGCAGATAAAACCACTCTCTGGATGACTAGTTAGACTGCAGATAAAACCCACTCTCTCTATCAACTGTTAGTTCATGCAGAAACCTACTCTTCTGAACAGAAATATGTTGTCTTTAACCTTCTCTAGAACTGTTAGTACTGCAGTAAACACTCTTTGATCAGACTAGTTAGTACATGCAGATAAAACCATTTCTCTCTGAGCAGACTTATTTTGTACATAGATAAACACTCTCTTCTTCAGACTATTGTATCATGCAGATAAATCCACTCTTTTCTGAGCAGACTAGTTAGACATAGATAAACCATCTATTTCTAGCAGACTATTATACATGCAGATAAAACTACTTCTTTGAACAGAAATAGTTAGTACATCAGATAAAATCCACTTCTCTCTACAGACTATTATAATTCAGATAATCTCTATTGCAGACTAGTTGTAATGCAGATACCCACTGAAGAGTTGTAATCAGATAAAACCTCATCTCTCTCTGAGCAGACTAGTTAGTCACATGCAGATAAAATTTCTCGAGCAGACTAGAGTATGCAGAAAAACTCTCTTTTGAGCAGACTAGTTAGTACAGCAGATCCACTCTCTCTGAGCAGCTAGAGTACATGCAGATAACCCCTATCTCTAGCAGGTTTCCTACCCATTCTTCTGGTCAGATAGTTATACATGCAGAAAAAACATCTTCTCTATGCAACTAGTTAGTCATGCCAGATAAACCCATTTCTCTCTGAGCAGACTAGTCTGTACATAGTAAACACTCTCTCTTACAGATCAAGCTGTACATGCAGATAAAACCATCTCTCTCTTGACAACTAGTTAGTACATAGAAAAAATTTAGCAACAATGAAAGATAAAACCACTCTCTCTGAGCTAGACTAGTTAGGGACATGCAGATAAACCACTTCTCTGAGCAGACTGAGTTAGTCTGCAGATAAACCATCTCGTCTAGCAGACAGTTAACATGCAGATAAACCCACTCTTCTGAGGCAGACTAGTTAGTACATGCAGATAAAACTCACTTCTCTCTTGAGCAGACTAGTTAGTACATGCAATAAAACCACTCTCTCTGAGCAGACTAGTTAGTACATGCAGATAAAACCACTCTCTCTCTGAGCAGACTAGTTAGTACATGCAGATAAAACCATCTCTCTCTGAGCAGACTAGTTAGTACATGCAGATAAACCACTCTCTCTCTGAGCAGACTAGTTAGTACATGCAGATAAAACCATCTCTCTCTGAGCAGACTAGTTAGTACATGCAGATAAAACCCACTCTCTCTGAGCAGACTAGTTAGTACATGCAGATAAAACCCACTCTCTCTCTGAGCAGACTAGTTAGTACATGCAGATAAAACCCACTCTCTCTCTGAGCAGACTAGTTAGTACATGCAGATAAAACTATCTCTCTCTGAGCAGACTAGTTAGTACATGCAGATAAAACCCACTCTCTCTGAGCAGACTAGTTAGTACATGCAGATAAAACCCACTCTCTCTCTGAGCAGACTAGTTAGTACATGCAGATAAAACCATCTCTCTCTGAGCAGACTAGTTAGTACATGCAGATAAAACTCACTCTCTCTCTGAGCAGACTAGTTAGTACATGCAGATAAAACTATCTCTCTCTGAGCAGACTAGTTAGTACATGCAGATAAAACCCACTCTCTCTGAGCAGACTAGTTAGTACATGCAGATAAAACCCACTCTCTCTCTGAGCAGACTAGTTAGTACATGCAGATAAAACCATCTCTCTCTGAGCAGACTAGTTAGTACATGCAGATAAAACCCACTCTCTCTGAGCAGACTAGTTAGTACATGCAGATAAAACCCACTCTCTCTCTGAGCAGACTAGTTAGTACATGCAGATAAAACCCACTCTCTCTCTGAGCAGACTAGTTAGTACATGCAGATAAAACTATCTCTCTCTGAGCAGACTAGTTAGTACATGCAGATAAAACCATCTCTCTCTGAGCAGACTAGTTAGTACATGCAGATAAAACCCACTCTCTCTCTGAGCAGACTAGTTAGTACATGCAGATAAAACCCACTCTCTGTCTGAGCAGACTAGTTAGTACATGCAGATAAAACCACTCTCTCTCTGAGCAGACTAGTTAGTACATGCAGATAAAACCATCTCTCTCTGAGCAGACTAGTTAGTACATGCAGATAAAACCCACTCTCTCTCTGAGCAGACTAGTTAGTACATGCAGATAAAACCATCTCTCTCTCTGAGCAGACTAGTTAGTACATGCAGATAAAACCCACTCTCTCTGAGCAGACTAGTTAGTACATGCAGATAAAACCCACTCTCTCTCTGAGCAGACTAGTTAGTACATGCAGATAAAACCATCTCTCTCTGAGCAGACTAGTTAGTACATGCAGATAAAACCCACTCTCTCTGAGCAGACTAGTTAGTACATGCAGATAAAACCCACTCTCTCTGAGCAGACTAGTTAGTACATGCAGATAAAACCCACTCTCTCTGAGCAGACTAGTTAGTACATGCAGATAAAACCCACTCTCTCTGAGCAGACTAGTTAGTACATGCAGATAAAACCCACTCTCTCTGAGCAGACTAGTTAGTACATGCAGATAAAACCCACTCTCTCTGAGCAGACTAGTTAGTACATGCAGATAAAACCCACTCTCTCTGAGCAGACTAGTTAGTACATGCAGATAAAACCCACTCTCTCTGAGCAGACTAGTTAGTACATGCAGATAAAACCCACTTTCTCTGAGCAGACTAGTTAGTACATGCAGATAAAACCACTCTCTCTCTGAGCAGACTAGTTAGTACATGCAGATAAAACCCACTCTCTCTGAGCAGACTAGTTAGTACATGCAGATAAAACCACTCTCTCTCTGAGCAGACTAGTTAGTACATGCAGATAAAACCCACTCTCTCTCTGAGCAGACGTAGTTAGTACATGGCAGATAAACTATCTCTCTCTGAGCAGACTAGTTAGTACATGCAGATAAAACCATCTCTCTCTCTGAGCAGACTAGTTAGTACATGCAGATAAAACCCACTCTCTCTCTGAGCAGACTAGTTAGTACATGCAGATAAAACCACTCTCTCTCTGAGCAGACTAGTTAGTACATGCAGATAAAACCATCTCTCTCTGAGCAGACTAGTTAGTACATGCAGATAAAACCATCTCTCTCTGAGCAGACTAGTTAGTACATGCAGATAAAACCCACTCTCTCTCTGAGCAGACTAGTTAGTACATGCAGATAAACCCACTTCTCTCTGAGCAGACTAGTTAGTACATGCAGATAAAACCCACTCTCTCTCTGAGCAGACTAGTTAGTACATGCAGATAAAACCATCTCTCTCTGAGCAGACTAGTTAGTACATGCAGATAAAACCCACTCTCTCTCTGAGCAGACTAGTTAGTACATGCAGATAAAACCATCTCTCTCTGAGCAGACTAGTTAGTACATGCAGATAAAACTATCTCTCTCTGAGCAGACTAGTTAGTACATGCAGATAAAACCATCTCTCTCTGAGCAGACTAGTTAGTACATGCAGATAAAACCCACTCCTCTCTGAGCAGACTGTTAGCATGCAGATAAAACCCACTCTGACAGACTAGTTAGTACATGCAGATAAAACCATCTCTCTCTCTGAGCAGTTTCATTTTAGTTCTGATTACTGACATAATTGGAAGAGAAACTGCCTGGTTGGATTTTTCTCCGCCAAACTGACAATCAAATACAATCAATATAATATCTATCTAACTATTAATGAATGGTAGTTTCAAAAGCATGGGATAAAAAATATCGGATTGGATGAGTAGTGTCTCCATTGTTAAAATCTGGATTGAAAGTTACAATTGAATGACGTGAGCAGAAATCTAAAACGACGGAATGTGAATATGTTGCTTTGAAACATATTTCAATCAATGTCAGTTTTGACAGACAACTATTTTACTGAAATGAAATATATTTGTTTCCTTTTGTTGTTTACTTTCATTGTAAAATTTATATCAATATATTGTAGTATTAATTGAGACCATTTTTGTTATATTTCTGCAGGTATTTATTTGTTAAAATCGAATCTCGTAATATTCAGTCTTCATTGTATCTGGCTAATCCATCTTTTATATAGTGAAATGTTCTATTTATTTCTAGATAGATCTATTTATTTGTGAAGAAATTTATTTACTTTTGAAATTTGGAATGTTATAAATATTTAGGAAATGGTATATTTCTATCAAGGTTATTATAATTTCAGTTCTCTAATTGTTTCGTGTGTACGATAGCGAATGAAGAGTTTTTAAATCGAATTAACTCTGCATCATCATCATCAAATAGCTTGTCCCTTCCGGAATTTGGCTCCCATGACAGCAGTCCTGAAAAACTCTCTGTTATGTGCAAGTTGACCGGAGTCAGCAGCAATCATTCTCAGATCGTCAATTACATCTTGCCCCTATCGTCTTCTAGGTTTTCCTCTCATTCTTCTTCCAGGCGCTATTCCTCCAAAATTATCTTCTCTATGCACTCATGTCGTTTGATGTGCCTGAAATATTTAATTTTCCTTGATGTTATGCTCTTTAATAGTCAACTCTCTTTAATATCAAGCTGTTGCAGAACAGAAGCATTTGTTCTTTTAAACTGTGCATAAAGACAAATTATAAACAATGAAAAATAAAAATATTTGGCTAGATAGTTAGGCCATGGGAGACACGGGAAGAGAGGTTTGCATAGAAATGGTCAACCAAAACGCCAATGACAACGTGAACCACTTTACAAGGAGCGCCATTTTTGACACCGACAGCAAAATATACCACTTAATAATAATATGAACAAAATTCAACAATAACAAAATCCAGAGTGTCAGATGTGTGCATATCATAATGAAACCTTTCACCACTACCACCTCAGGTGAGAAGCACTGGGCAATATCACCCGAGTGGTTACCGTTCCCAAATTTGGGTGTAAAGAATAGAACCACTGTTATCTGCCACACATGTCGTAAGAGACGACTAAGGAGGTTTGGATGAAATCGGATGCACAAGTCCTAAACTGTAGAAGTCTATGGTTTAGGGGCCTACCAACCAATGTACAACGTATACACGTTATTGCAAAGATCAAACCATATCACAAAGAGTGATTAAAATTGGTCGTAAAGAACGAACGCAAAGAAGAAGAAGAAGAATGGTATGAACAGAATTCACAAATAACAAAATCTAGAGTGTCAGATGTATGCATATCATCATGAAACCTTTCACCACTACTCCATCAGGCGAGAAGAGCTGGGCGATATCAAAAAGATTTGGCTGAAATCATATGCACATGTCCTAAACGTGTAGAAGTCTATGCATTTAGGGTCTACAAACCAATGTACAACGTATACACGTTATTGACAAAGATCAAACATATCACAAAGAGTGATTAAAATTGGTCGTAAAGAACGAACGCAAAGAAGAAGAAGATCATAAAGATACTTCTTCATAAAGGCTATATAACGGAATACATTATACGTTACAAAAGAGCAAACATAAACATATACATAGCATTGAACCGAAGGGAAAAAGTCCAAGAGTTGCTGGATTTTCACAGAAAAAGAAGAAGACTTCACAATTAAAGGACGACGGTACAGATGGATTGGTCACGTGTGTCATATGCCAGTAGGGGCGTTTATGCGCTATTGTTTTAGTTTATCTCCATGTTTCTGACCCATACAGTAGAACTGTTTTAACATTAGAGTTAAATATCCTAACTTTTTGATTTGATTTCTTTAGATTTCCATATGTTTCCCAGTGCAATGAAAGCTCCTCTGACTTCTGTATTTTATTTTAACATCTCTATCTGTTTCACCCTCTTTGTCGACATTGCTGCCCAAATATGATTGCCATCAGCAAAATAAACTTGAAAATTCTAAAACATTTCTAAGTAGATGCTATCAGCAAAGTAAATCTGAAAATAAAAAACAATTCATGAAAAAAAGGAAAATACGTCATAATGTTGTTGTCGCCAACTCTCATACTAATGTTGATGTGGAATATCCTGCTCATAACCCTTTCACTTGCCTGATAGCCCAACGTGTTCGTAGCCCGCTGGACCGCGGGTGACTAGCCCTCTGTGAGTGCGGGTTCAATTTCACGGGCTGGTAGAAAAGCCAGAGGTTCCCCAGATTCACGGTGTTCGTTGCACCGAACCGAAGGGTTACGATGTCCATGGCACCGAGCCGAAGAGCTGAAAGCTCAAGTGCTTCTGGATCGGGAAAAAAAACCCTATCACTCTGTAATTATTTCTTACCTTCGGACGCATTTACTAAGTTAGGCAGTTTACTGGCTTTCGACATCTTTAAAAATAAAATGAGCCAGTATATTGAATCAGATTTTCAATGGGTTAACCCTTTCCTGCTACATACTTTATGAAGGTGAGCTAAAAATAACTACTCTTTGTTTCTAGGTCACAAACGTGAATGTACGTCTATAGCAGTGACAGTAGCAATGTATAACGTGTCAACACGTCTTTAGCCCAAAGAGGAGAGAAAATTACAGACGTGTTAATACGTATTTAGAAGTGAATGGGAAAAACGTATATATGCGTTTTTAGCAGCTAAAGGGTTAAGACTTGACAGTTGAAAGATATGAGAAGCATTACATGCACCAAGTTACTGTCAATTGAGGTCAGAATGAGCGTTATACAGTGCTACATAGAGACAATACTGACATAAGGATGCGAGTCATGGACAATAAACAAACAGATTGCCCGCCTGCGCAGCGTGTTCGTAGCGCGTTGGACGACGAGTGACAAGCTTCCTGTGAGTGTGGTTCAATTCCGTGAGCTGGCAGAAAAGCCACAGGTTCTCCGGATTTACGGTATTCGTGGCACCGAACCGAAGAGTTACGATGTCAATGACACGGAGCTGAAAAGCTCAAGTGCTTCTGGATCGGGGAAAAAATAGATAGAAAAATCTCTGAGAGCCACATAGATGTGGTTTTACAGAAGAATGATGAGAATCCCATGGACTGCTAAAATGACTAGTGTGGAGGTGTTGAATGAGGTCAAGACACAGAGAAAACTTATTATCACTATAAGTAAGAGGTAGTCATCATTTTTCAGACATGTGATGAGAAGGGGAGGTTTAGAACACACTGTGACGTCCGCCTGTCCAGCGTGTTCGTAAGCGTGGACGACGGGTGAAAAGTCCTTTGTGAGTGCGGGTTCAATTCCACGGGATGGCAGAAAAGCCATAGGTTCTCCAGATTTACTGTGTTCGTGACACCGAACCTAAGGGTTACGATACCCATGGCTGCAAGCTCAATCGCTTCTGGATCGGAAAAAAGAACATACTGTGACAACCGATACAAAACGAAGGAGACGAGACAAGGGAAGACAGAGAAAGAAATTTTTTTAAACCGATCCAGAAGCATTTGAGTTTCAGCTCTTCTGCTCGGTGCCGTGGACATTCGGTCGAACCTGCAGTGAACCTGTGCTTTTCTGCCAGCCCGTGGAATTAATCCCGCACTAACTAGAGCTGTTTCATGGCACGGAAGAGCGTCAACATCTGAGATGATAGCAAATACCTGAAACAGAGATTTGTGGGATCCATGGTCGCCTTTGCCATCTGGCACGGTACCTGATGATGAGTTGAAGACACTAAAGCTTGATTTATTGATTGATAGGACCATCATCATTACACCTCGGTGAGTTACCATATGTGCTCCGATTTCTTTCTTACACAGAAAGATCTCAGCGGCAGTGCACGAACTCAGTAGCACCGGCGATTTTCCCGATGTAATTTAGGAGATGGGGAAGATATGCTGTCGGATTTAATTTGTAATATTTCTTATGCATTTTTCCCGGGCAGTGGCTTTTAGCCTGCCCTTCTCGATTTTGAACTGCCAAGGGTTCTTTTACAAGCTCATCTTAAACACGTGACATACAATTTATCGTCCTTCTCCCAAAGAAGAAGAAACTCAATCTCACCTGAGACCTACACTGTGACCAGGGATCTCTAAATAAATATAGCGATGGCTCCACGAGGGAGCTAACAGAGTACTTTTTAAACGAGATACGAATATAAAAACGCTACGCCATAGAGACTCCCAAATAAAACTATCGTGATACAGTCCCATATACTTGAAATTACCTCCCATTATAAAATCTGCGCGTTGGAGCATGCCTTCTACAGTCAGAAAGTCGAGATCTGTAATTACTATGATGAAGCAGTCACGATATATGTCTAGTTTGGTAAATCGTTGTTTTATAACTAAGTCTCTGAGGATGTATGTCGGTATATTTATTTCCTTATTCGCTTGTTCAGTGTGACCCTTTTAAGATGTCCGCATCGTCCTGTTCAGGTGTGGGGAATTAGGAACGCGTGTGTAAGGAGCGTGAGGGTTGGAGAGAAAGAGAGAGAGAAAGTATAGGAGTAAGAATGAAAGGATATGTTTGGAAGTGGCTATAGGGTTGCGTGACGGTGTGTGTATCAGTAGGAGTGCGAGCTAGAGAGGGCATCCGTGTGTGTGTAATAGAGAGAGATAGAGAGAGAGAGAGAGTTACCGTGTATGTGTAAGAATGAGTGTTTGTTATGTAGACAGGGTGTGTTAGAAAGTGAATAAAGTGGTACGTGACAATTAGTGCGTCAGTAGGAGAGTTAGATAGAGGGAGAGCGTGTGTGTGTGTGGGTAAGATCGATGTATATGGAATGTGTGAGAGTGAAGGTAATAATCTATGACAAAAAGTGTCTGGGTCAGTGTGTCTGTGAGAAAGAGTATGTGTATATATCTGTATGTGTGGGTAAATTAGAGACCGTATCACATGTGCATTTTATTCAGGATATCATTATGATTGTTGTATTTCTGTCGACAGAAACGGAGCCCTATGGGAATCCGATACAATGAAGTAAATTCGTCACCGTTAGCCCCTTGTTTAGATACAAATTTACACACCCACGAATGTTAAAATTTTCCTATTTTTTATAAATAACTAAATCTTGATTTATGATGATTCATAATGTGGATTCTCCGAACTGAGTTAATTATTATTTGTAATATTTGTTGACCATTACGCTATGATATAACTAAAACAAGGTAGGTTCTCAAGTTGAAAGGGCGTGCCCCGGCTTAAAGTTAAAGCATCTATAATCCCCTACACAAGAAACACACAATAATTTAATCAAACTTATATTACAACAAATGACCATTGGCTGAAATCGGATGCACGTGTCCTAAACATGTAGAAGTCTATGCGTTTAGGGCCTACCAAACCAATGTGGAACGTATACACGTTCTTGGCAAAGATCAAACTTATCACAAAGAGTGATACAATTTGTCGTAAAGAACGAACGCAAAGAAGAAGAAGAAGAACAAATGACCACATCAAGTCTACCCGCGGAATTGGTGGATAGCATTCGGAGATCACATATCAAGGCATTGACTTGGCGGTACACATCTGGACATGCTGGAGGGCATGGATACTAATGTGCCGACTTTCTTGCAAACAATGCTCTGACTCATGCTGACAGAAGCATGGACGGAGCCGACGTCATCAATGCGGTACGCTCTCATTTATGTGATATGGCTGAGCTTCAGACACTGGGACGAGTGCGAGTTAATTAGGAGTTAAGTTTGGACATGCCAGACAGTGTCGTCTTCGTGGTAGAGAGAAAAGATATACTAACAATCAACGGTACTTGTCTACAATTTCACCGCAAAAACTGGTTCATTCTAAATATAGACTGTTTGCGAGCGTTGTTCTAAATATAGCGCATAGGTTCCCCATTATTTATGTTATTGGCGTAAAGCCCGTCCATTCCCTGCGCGTTAATTTAATCCAGTTATTCGGATACATACTTAAAATCTACATACAATCAACTTCTAATGGGTACGGTGAGCAAATGAACTTTGAGATGGCTGCTGCAGGGAGGACAGAGCACGCATGGGAATGCCCAATGTGCCATGACGTCAACCACATAAAAACCATTCGCACGTGTGTTGAGGGGTCATCAAGGTGAGAGAAGGATAGCTTTTTATCCCGACCCAGAAGCACTTGAGCTTTCGGCTCGGTGTCATGAGCATCGCAACCCTTCGGTTCGGTGCCACGAACGCTGTAAATCTGGAGAACCTATGGCGTTTTTTTACCAGTCTGCGGAAATGAACCCGCACTCACAGAGGGCTTGTCACACCGTCATTCAATGCGCTACGAACACGCTGGGCAGGCGGGCATAGAAGAATAGTATCAATGCGACCTACAAGGCATGTCGTAAGAGGCGACTGAGGTAGGGTAGCTACCCTAGTAAATAAATATCCTCGCAGAAATCGGATATGCTAGCCTACTTGTAGCCGCATAGCTGGCACAACTTACAATTGCTCTTAGGCTCGAATCACATACAAATCACAAAGAGTGGATAACAAGTGGTCGATATGGAACGTTCGAAGAAGAAAAAGACGATATCATATCAATCACGTTTTAAATTTAGCAGCAGTGGCGGCTCGTCATTAAGGGCCAGTGGGGCCGGGCCCCACCACAAATAACGTTTAACGTGTATTTATTATTTTATAAATTAAAATATAGCAACCAAAGACTATGATTTATCCGGGAAATAATGTCTGGCCCCACCAACAAAAATGATCACGAGCCGCCACTGATTAGCCGCATTGTTTGATGCGGTGTCGTGGTTGAATTCACGTTTCTCATTACTGCACGCCAAGGAACAAGACCACAATAAATTATTGAAACCAATGAACAAGTGCTTTGTATATGTGCTATAATGATGACCAGGACATTGTGTCAGCAAGATAATTAATTCTATTCCTCCAGCACTCGAGCAGCAAAACAGCAGCACTCTGTTATGGAAATCACTGGCAAATATTGAGACATTTTGACAGAGTATTTGTTAATGGAAATTGAGGGATAGAAGTAAGTAATTAAAAATAAAGAATTTATTCTGTTTGAATATCATAATAAATTGTCATATTTTGGGACTGTTGAAACTTTCACTTTGGGACGCATGTTTATTTCACAAAGGTAAATATAAACACATCTAATGTTTCATATCACCATCATCAAGTAGCTTGTCCTGAGCAGAACTTTGTCACCTCAACAGTCCTTGGGAATTTCTCTCTCTCATAGACCAAATGTCCTGCCTCTGCAACGGTCATGCTCAAACCATCAGTTACATCCTGAATCCATCTTTTCCGTGGTCTTCCTCTTATCTTTTTTGCCGGGATGCCTCCTTCCATGATGCTTTCTCCAGCCTTGTGCCTCTTGATATGTAAAAATACTTTAATTTTTTTCTTCTTATGTAGCATTAGCCAGATTTCTTTGAATCTGAGTTATGTGATGATAAATCTATTTGTCCTATTTGTAAGATAAACGAAGAACTCTTATAATCCGAAGCAAATATATGTTTTTCCACTGCCTTATTTGTTCTCGTCTATACCTCATGGAATTAATAAAAGAGTTATATGGCTTTTCTCTCTCTCTCTCTCTGCTTTCTAACCCGGATGAGAGCATAGGCCCTCAAACAACTCATGCCAAGCCTTCCTATCACTAGCTATCTCCTGCAGCTCCCTCCAGCTCTTCTTTATATTTTAATTTCTGCCTCCAAATCCCGTCTCAGTGTATTTCTCGGCCTCCCCTTCTTTCGCTGTCACTGTTGGTTCCAGGAAAGGACCCATCTTTTTATATTCCCCTCAGGTTTTTGCAAAATGTGTCCTATCCGTCGCCAGCGTCTTTTTTTCTTTAAACCTCTTGGTTCACTTGGAATCGGCTTCGTCTTCTCCATACGTTCCTCATTTGTGATCCTGTCATACCATCTCAGTCCATCTATTCTGTTCAGACACCAGTTGATGAATGTTCGCAATTTATGCAATTGGTTTTACTACTTTTAACTTCTTGAGATCTGGTAATAAAAGTCTCTAAATCTCGTGAAATCACTTCTGACGTGAAATCACGAGACCACTTACTTTTATTTTAGTGTTTTACAACTTGATTGGTCAGGAAATCACTCTACAGACCGGATGTAGCTTTAGTTACGATGTGTCGCAAACAGGACATTGATTGAGGACACAATTAACTATTTGCCTGTTTTCTGTTCATGGTTTGTCTTTCTGAAGTATCTCATCATTAGATTTCCATTAGTAGCACGGTAGAAATAATCTCCATTAGATAAACTTAGTTCCGTTATGCTATGTTGGCCTCTTGCTGTTCAACCCCTACTTTAGTGATTTTAACTTGTCTAGAATTGAGGACAGAAGATGGCAATGAGAAAAATGATGATCTTCCACGCAAATTTATGTATGCTTGTAAGGGTAGGGTGGCGTCTGTTGCTAAGGATGGGACTCACGCTGCGGACAGTTTGGTTGCAAATTGTTTTGCGTGGATTTTTCCAAAAGGACGATGGCTCCACCCGTTTAGAAAGCAATGGTAAACTACTGAATGTAATAATGCCTAGAAAAGTCACAAACAGCGTTAAAAACTGGGGTTGATTCGCAAAGTCCTGTAATGGAAATACAATTAACTTTTTTTGGTAAGTGTAGGCCTATTTACGTGGTAGGTGTGTTAAAAAAACGGTACCTTACGTTATATATATATACATAAATACATAACGTTGACTGTTTGTATTTTTATATAAACTATTGCTTGTTAGTTTTTACTTACTTATCTATTCCTTTTTGCTCTACATGGAGCATCAGACCTCAACAGTTGTTTGCCTTTCTTTCCAGTCTTATAGCTTCCAAGGATATTCCAACATCCTTCAGTCCCTCAAAAAGACTCCATCTCTGGGATTTTTTCGATCCAGAAGCACTTGAGCTTTTCAGCTCTTCAGCTCGCTGCTATGGACATCGTAGCCCTTCGGTTCGGTGCCACGAACACCGTAAATCTAGAGAACCTGTGATATTTTCTGCCAGCCCGCGGAATTGAGCCCGCACTCACAGAGGGCTTGTCACACCGTCGTCCAACGCGCTACGAACCCCCCTTTTCAAGCTGACCCAT
The DNA here is from genome assembly GCA_020796225.1 of Arion vulgaris. Lineage (NCBI taxonomy): Eukaryota > Metazoa > Mollusca > Gastropoda > Stylommatophora > Arionidae > Arion > Arion vulgaris. The sequence goes on from CM036758.1 coordinate 21,063,621, forward strand.
TTCTGTTTAGAACGGCCATTTTTGCGTGTTAAAGACTGAAAAATAAATATTAAAGCGAGTTGGCTATTAAAGAGCATAAAAACTAAGAAAATTAAATATTTCGGGCACATCAAATGACATGAGGGCCTAAATAAAATAGTTTTGGAGGGAATTGTGCCTGGAAGAAGAAGGAGATGAAGACCAAGAAGACGATTAGTGCCAGATGTCATTGACGATCTGAGAATGACTGCAGCTGCTGGTACCGGCCAACTTTCACAGAATAGAGTTTTTCATGACTGCTGTCATGGGAGACAAGTTCCGGAAGCGACAAGTTACTTGATGATGATGATGAAGGAATAATCATTACTAATTGCTATTGCATGTATATAAGTCCTCTTTAGTTTAAATAGGGTTTTAAAGCCGAAGGATTGACTTAATTGCACCGGGTTTTATCCCATATGGCTTGGTCTCTCTTCGCAGAAATGGCATAACATATACCGAGAGTATTGCACAAAGCCCGAACTCTGTAGCTCCGGAAACAATCATATGAGTCTCTGGACAAAAAGCACTCTCTTTAGTGATATTGATAATTGGTATCTTACTTATTGTTTGTGTAGCTGGGGCGCAAGGACTGCTATACACTTCATCTAAATAATGAGAAATGCCTGCTGTTAAGAAAACCGTACCTTCGCGTAGTGCTTCTCGTGGTCAACTAACACAGCTGAGGTAAAAGCGTGTCCCCATCGCTATAACTGACTGGTTAGACTTTCAAATGTTGTCGCGTCTTTCTGCTATTCCTGCAGCTAGCTATTGCAACTACGACTACAATGTGTATTAAAAGCTGTACCAGTTCCCCTGCTATTTTTGCAACTAGATAGTACAACTACAGGGTGTTCAACTTAAAAGTAGTCCCAGTGATAAATAGAAATTTGCCAGGTACGCATTGCATCTCGTCTATTTACTATTTAAACCGATTCTGACTAGCTTGTCCTACGTCACATTTGTTCATCGCCCCTTCCGCACTACAATTACACACCATCACACAACCTTGACCTATACTACGTCATAACTGAACCTTTTCATTTCCATACATATATGCCAGATTAGCTCCATTCACATGCTGCATTTAAGTTGAACACCCTGTGCAAATGTGTATCAAAAGATGTACCAGTTCCCCTGCTATTCTTGCAGCTAGATATTACAACTACAATGTGTATCAAAAGCTGTACCAGTTCCCCTGCTATTCTTGCAGCTAGATATTACAACTACAATGTGTATCAAAAGCTGTACCAGTTCCCCTGCTATTCTTGCAGCTAGATATTACAACTACAATGTGTATCAAAAGATGTACCAGTTCCCCTGCTATTCCTGCAACTAGCTACAAAGTGATTAATGAATAATAAAAAAGATTGAAGTTAAACAAATTATTTATGAAAACCAAAAACATTTCGAAAGTGACAAATTGGAGGCACGTCTTAGTAGTTGGTCTTCAAATGTAAACAATTAATGATCAGGAATGTCGAAAGGTTTATCCGAACAAAAAATGATGCTTTTAGTAACATCTTGCCAACTGATCAAATCAAATTCTGGAAGGTGTCTTTCCTGGGGTTATAAATTGAGCCATAATCCAACTAATGGATTTTCTCTCTGGAAGACAACAGAGAAGCTCGTCGATGTCCATACGACTGCCAGAAACTCTAATCCCGAAGGTAGAGTTAGGCATATGTTGTCAACGATCTTCCCTGCAATCCTCCAAATCTCCCGGAGATTTGGTGGTTGTCTTCCAGGTTAGGTCCAGGGAAGGTGGAAAGCTCACCACCCAGAAAATGATCCTTCGATACAGATGGTTTGAGGTAACTTGTATTGATTACGATTAGTCAAGAAACTGACTGACTACTCTTGACCTCATCGCGGTACGACTTGGTATGAGATTCGTCTGGCTAACGAAAGCAAGAATCTGCTAGAATTCGTTACTCTTTCTTTGATTGTCGAGAAACGATAATACTAGTCATAATCCAATTTCTTCTGGAGATTATCCTAATAAGTCCAGATTAGATCTTTCCTATGTCTAGAATACATGAAGAAATCTTGTCAAACCATCGAGGAGTTGCCCATTCAATATTGAGGGTGTAAGGCACAGAGATGAATCGTGCTTAGCCCGAGACTTGTGTATTCTTCCCGCGGACACCTTTTAAAATATTCGTCCGAGTAATCAACGCTCTAATTCATTCATCAACATTTCTATACGTATCTGTTCATACAGAATCAAACATTTCTTTTTCTTCAGCATTTCATACAAGTTGTAAGTTAGTCACAGAATGATTCCCATGATTAGATAGTAACTGCTTTGATTGTGGTACTGAAGTCGTCTCTATATTTTCTTAGATATTCGAAACGTACAAGGCAGTTAGTATTCGTTCTTGCTAGGTACCAAATAATCGATATAATATATTGATACACCCAAATATAAGATGTGTCTTTTATACTGACAATGGAACTTCCTGGTCTCATTGTCATTTATAGTGTTCATAAGAAGCATTTATTTTTTGTTCGGTTGTAAAACATTCACAGTTCAGTAATCGTTCACATCTGAAAAACCTGCTACCAAGTCCGTGCAAACGCGCGTCGAATTTCACTGAATATTTGAGAATTAGCGCGGATGTAATGGAGAGCGTTTTGACTTTCATATTTTATTCAGTCTTAATTTCTAAATTCAGATAAACAGATGATAGAATATAATGCAAGGGATTATTATGTTATGTTATGTTATGCGATCGGTGACATGGCACATTGGGCATTCCCATTCGTGCTCTGTCCTCCGATGCAGCAGCCATCTCAAAGTCCATTTGCTTACAGTACCCATGAGAAGTTGATTAGGATATTTTCTCTATCTACTACGAAGACGACACTGTATTGCATGTCCAAACTTAACGACTAATTCTCGAACTCGTTCCAGTGTCTGAGAATTGCCCGTGTCACATAAATGAGAGCGTACCGCATTGCTGATATCAGCTCTGTCCATACTATGCTGTATTATGATGTATTTGTAGATACTGATGGGTCGGTGCATAGTAGGGTTGTTGCGAGAATTGCCCGTGTCACATAAATGAGAGCGTACCGCATTGATGATATCGGCTCTGTCCATACTATGCTGTTTTATGATGTATTTGTAGATACTGATGAGTCGGTACATAGTAGGGTTGCTGCAGAACGAAGTGGAGCATACATGACGACTACTTCCAGAATGAGGATTGAGGTTGAGGCCGTTATTGTTGACCTCAATTAGCTCGCTGTGACTCTGTTTACTGGGGCCGTTGTTATATCTGACTCTCAATCGATACTTCACAAGTTCCAAAAGATCAGGTCTCGGTATGAGTAGATGTAGTCTATCGAAGTTTCAAACCTATAGAGGCTTACGTGGATATATTGTCCTTTACATGCTGATGTTTGGGCAATGAGAGAACTGAAGAGCTTAAATCAACATCATCAATTGTTGGTGGTTGATGTTGCCAGTAGGTGTTGGGTTTGCATGTGGCTATAAAACATTCAGTGTTTCACATGGCCGATCTTGTCAGCCAAATTACTTTATTTGTTGTTTTCAGGATTTGTTTTCTGTATGGATATTGTTACAGTGACTGGTTATTCTTGTGCTGACCACTTCTTTGCTATCTTGTATGTGTTTTATCATTTCTGGGTGTATTTGAATGACCATGGATTCATTGCTTACTCATTTTGATGTCATTGAATGCAACAAGTTGGTCAATCTCTAGGGCTACATGGGAGAGTTCAGATATACAATGTCCACCAACTTCTAGAGCTAGAAGGTCAGACAATATATCTGCAAAAATAATAATGATTTGTACCTTTGACAAAAAGACATCAAAAATAGTTTTCAGATGATACGAAGATGCTTCTAACTCATGGATTTCAACATCATAGTTAGATCATACCCTCCGCTGATCTCACGGATCATCACTAGAGCCATGAAGTCTACCCCCATAGAAGTACTGGAAACTGTGACAGGTCTCCAGCCGATGGAGGACAGACGGGACATGAAGGTTCTTCAACAAGGAGAAAAATTCAAGAGACTGACGAACCATCCAATGCACCTCCGAATCAACAGCTATGGTAGGGGCAGATTAAAAAGAAGTAACTTCATGGCAAACTCCAAAGAACTTGCTCACAAAGACGTAATATTGGCACTGGCTCAACCAAAACACATCCAACCAGCCAGCACCTCTCCTCCCTGGGCATGCAGTCTCCCAGAGCTCTCAGAAGAAATAATTGGCATTGGCAAGAAAGGAACACAGACAGACCTGGAGAGAAGGCTCATTGCAGAAAAACACATAAATAAAAACTACCCAATGGACTCATGGACACATGCATACACGGATGGCTCTCTACAGATGCCACCCACAATGGAGGAGGGGAGTTATCCTCAGACTAAAAATGGAGAAGAGCTAATCTTGGCTCTGGCCACCGGCAAGTTCTCAACTAATTTCAGGGCTGAGGTAGAGGCCCTCAGTGCAGCTGCAAAAATTGGCACTATAAAATATGAATCAAATACATGGAAAAATAGTGTTCTTGACTGACGCACTGTCCGCTATCTCAGCACTGAAATCTGAAAGGAACACAGAACTAAGTGATCTCAGGTCAACCTTAGCCCAGTTATCCCATGAATCGGAGAAGGTAGTAATCCAGTGGATACCCTCACACTGCAAGATCAAGGGGAATGAAGATGCTGACAGACTGACTAAAGAGGAGCAGGAATGCCCCAAGATGACAACCTGGTTAGCTATGAAGAAGCAAAACCATCGCCAAAGGGCACTACAGGGCAAAGTGGGATAAAGAACACCCAAAACACAACAAGAATGATGGATATTACCAACTGTCCAGAAGGGACCAGACAGTTATACTTGTACCCGTACCTTCGGACGGGTCACAACAGAATGAGACACCACCTGTACACCAAATTCAAGATAGGCACCAACGACCTGTACCCCTGTGGCTTAGCAAGTATGACAACAGAACATATCCTACAGAACTGCCCCCAGTAGGCAGACCTGAGAAGAAAGAGGTGGCCCACTTACACCAGCGTCCAAGACAAACTGTATGGCGTGTCTGATGATCTGAGGCAGACGGCTGCCTTTGTTAGAGAATCCGAAATCCCAATCTAGTGAGAACGCAGAAGAAGAAGAAGATACCCTCCGCTCGAACCATACAGACCGGTCTCACAAATGGCTTATGTCGAAACAATTGCACAGAGCAGAAACTATGTAGCTTCAGCATCAACTCTAATAATCCCTGAAAAACAATACACTAGAATTATAACCCCAATTCTTGACAATGCAAGGCAACAACTTAATCCCGTAGTTCCAGAAACCAATACTGGTAGACAGAAGAAAAAGTAGTCAGGCAGGGAAGAAATGAACAAACAAAGCAAAGAGAGAACAAACAAAGCAATCAACTTTCAGTTAGATTGTTGGTGTGAACTTAAACGTAAGACATTTAACAATATCACATTTCAATTGTACATCTATTTCTCTCTCTCTCTCTCTCTCTTTCTAACTCAGATGCCTGTTCAACCCTGGTTTTGGCATTAAGCACTCAACCAATCAGTGTCCAATTTCATAGTTTGTTGGATTCTGCAGATAAAGTTTTCTAACAGATACGGTTTCTAACCCCCCTCCTCCTCCCCCATCTTATTCTCCTCTTACGACAAACCATGTAAGTCCCTGTGTTGCTATTCTTTGCTTCCCATGTAACTCCTACAACACAACAGACTAAAAATATATAGATCTGACAGTATATTTTATATACATATTTTATTACTTGTATAGGACAGAACAGTTGAAAAACAATCAATGTCTTTGAATATAAGTGTTACAGAAGAGTTCTCAGAATATCACGGACATACATAAATAACAAATATGTCCATTTTTTCTCGATCCAGAAGCACTTGAGCTTTCAGCTCTTCGGCTCGGTGCCACGAACACCGTAAATCTGAAGAAATTGTGGTTTTTCTTCCAGCCCGCAGAATTGAACCCACACTCACAGGGAGCTTGTCACCCGTCGTCCAACGTGCTACAATCACGCTGGGCAGGCGGGCAATATGTCAATTTAAAGAGGTTTTTACACCGAAGGATTGATTTCCTTGCACCGGGTTTTGCCCCATATGGCTTGGTCCCTCTTTGCAGAAATGGCATGCCACCTGGCTAGATTATTGCAAAAACACGAACTCCGTTGCTCCGGCAACAATCCTAGGGGTCTCTGGAAAAAATTCACCCGGTAACAGGACGGCGCTCTGTCCAGATCCTAACCCATGACCTGCGGATCGCATGGCGAGTGATTAACCACTTAGCCACAGTGACCACCACAGTGACTTCGGTTCGGTGCCACGAACACCATGAATCTGGGGAACCTGTGGCTTTTATGTCTGCCCGCGGATTGAACCCGCACACACAAAGGGCTAGTCACCCGCAGTCCAACGCGCTACGAACACGCTGTGCAGGGTTAACTCGCCAACCCTATTAAGTCGACGCTTTTGAAGTGGAACCGCCAAATTCTCTCTTTGTCTTAGCATTTTCTCATCGGATATCTCGATTCTTTTATGTCGCCGAACCCCTAATATCTCGAGCACAAAGAGGGCCAAATTTGCCACTTAACGTTGGTTATCTCGATCCCCATGACCATGGGTGTTAACTTATGCTACAGTAATATATACAGTCCAATATTGGCAGGTGTTGACTCATGTAAGTTTCTTTCGTGGGAATGGAGATCCCATTTTGCAAGAACACGGTATTTTGATTTTTAATTTACCGTACTTGGTTCACTGCGCATGTGCTGAGTTCTCGTGAGTTCCTTGTCTGAAGGATAATATGCTGTAGCTATTCTGTTTATTTTTTCCATTCTAAAAATGTCTGGAGGTGTTAAGAGAAAACTGGAGAATCAGTCAATAGAGAAAAAAGTATGAAATCATACTGCAGCTAGAAAAAGGAACAAAACCGGCAGACCTCAGTCGTCAGCATGGCATTCCAGCAAACACCATTTCGGGATGGAAAAAGAAGGCAGACGTCATAAAGCAAATGTGCGAGAAGTCTGTCTTTGATCCAGCAAGAAAAAACTTAGAGTGACTGAGCACAAAGATGTCGACGATGCAGTGTTTCAATGGTTCACAAATACGCGAGCAACAAACCTTCCGGTCAATGGTCCTTGCTGATGGAGAAGGTGGACATCCTTGCTGCAAGTAGGGCACCCTGACTTTAAAGCAAGTCAGGGGTGGCTGGATCGTTTCAAAAAGAGGCACACCATTGTCTTCAAAGCAATTTGTTTCAGAGCTGTGTCAGTTTGTATAAATAAAGGTTTGTATCGAGAATAGACGGTGGTTTTATTTTATATTGGTAAATTTCTGCTGTTAGTTGGTGCACATATGCCTTTTGTTGTTAGCAAACATGTATGTACATTTTTATAGCATGCCGATCGCTTCATCAAACAAATAACACGTGCATGTACATTCTCATTTATTAACGCACATCATGTACATAAAGAAATTTCAAGCACATGTTAATATTTTGTCGCCATATTGGTTTTCGTTTATCTCGATCATCGGTTATCTCGACGCTTTTTGACAAACCCCTAGACCGGTGACATAACCGGGTTCTATTGTATATATATAAATGTGTGTAGATATGTGTATAAATATATATATTTTTATATGTGTATATATGTGTATATGTGTATGTTTCTGTGTGTGTGTGTTTGTGTGTGTTTGTGTGTGTGTGTATAAGAATACTCCAGTGCTATATTGAACCAGTACTTATGTATGAAAGCAAATTATGGACAATGAACAACAAATTAAACAAGCCACAGATAAGTGGTTTTTACAGAAGAATTCTGAGAATCTCAAGTGCAGCGAAAAAATTAAAATAATGATGAGACGTTTTAAAACAAGTCTGTACACAAAAAGAAAGCTGATCAAAGGGATAAGAATGAGACACTTAATGTTCTTCCTTTCACATACTCGGTAGAAAAGGTTTGAAATATTTGGTGACAACAGGTAAAATACAGGAATGAGAGAACTTGGATGACAGATGGAGAAGATGTTGAATGATCTTATGGTTCAACAAGTGACTAGCGTGAGAAATGATTAACTGTACTATGGATAAAGAAAGAGAGAGAGAGTTATGGAGATATGTGATCGCCTACACCTGCAAGCATAGCTTTTACAACTGCATTTATCTCCGCAATGTAACACTCACAGATACATACAACATAACTGTTCTACAACTCACCGATTCAAACATCACATCTCCACACTGCTTACCTCACATATTAACACACCATATCCCCACACTGTATACCTCACACATCCACAAATATTAATTTCCTAGCAACACCCACAATTTCTCACCAAAGTGCTTAAAACACAGACTACAACCTCTAACATAATTTTAACTTGTCCACTTTACCCACATTCATCCCCATATTTTAGCGTGGGACATCACCGAACCCTCCCGTCTCGTCTCTAATATATACAGGCACAACAAGCTTATAGCATGTGCCTGTGCAAACACTATTAACGAACCCTACCTGATTGTTTCTGTGTCTGGTAATAACAAGCGTCTGAGAAAGACACTCCCCCTGATTGTTTCTGTGTCTGGTAATAACAAGCGTCTGAGAAAGACACTCCCCGTGAGTCATTTTTTAGAATGGCTCATTGGTTGTGTACGTAAGGACGTTCGTATTGCTAGGCTAGGCGATTGGTGTCGTAAGGACTAAGGTAAGTGGTTCGAGTCCAGTGTGTGTCTATTTGTTTTATCGGAAGCTCTTAATACCTGTATCTGTTTATTTGTTGATCATATTCGTTACTTCCGTTGCTTCCTCTGGGGTTCTTGTAAGAAAACTCCTTGTGCTCATCTAAAAATGCACAACCAATTTTTATATTAAAAATTACCCATATTCAATATCTACTCCCTGCACCAGCGTTTCCCAAACTGTGGTCCGCAGACCCTAATGTGCCAGCGAGGTACTCATATAGCATCCTCAAGCGCTTGAAGAAATATTATGATCTTTGACATTTCTAACCGAAAAATAAATTGAAAAAACATGTATAAAAACAGTGATAAACTAGTTACATTGCGAAATCAAAGGACCCGGACCAGACCGGAGTCTAAATATCTGACAGGACAAAATGAACGATCATTTGAAGTTTCGTGCAGTCTGAGAAGTAATAGCGAGCTTGACTGTTGGTGTGGTGTAATAATAACTCCATCAACCTGCTGCCTTTCAGGTCGGCTGAGGACAGTCAAAGGCTAATGGAGAGCGAACCCAGTAAACGCTGGTTGAAATACGTCGCCGAAGGACAAGCACTAGAGCTCCAAATAGTACTGAAGATGTGACGTAAATCTACGTTCTTGGCAAAGACTTTCATACATCACAATAAGAATGATCAAAATAGCCGAAAAAAAGATATATATATATATATATATATATATATATATATATATATATATATATATATATATATATATATAACTCCATCGCTAGAAGATTTTCATATATCACAATAAGAATGATCAAAATAGCCGAAAAAGAACGATATATATATATATATATATAACTCCATCGCTAGAAGATTTTCATATATCACAATAGCAATGATTAAAATAGCCGAAAAAGAACGATATATATATATATATATACATAACTCCATCGCTAGAAGATTTTCATATATCACAATAAGAATGATTAAAATAGCCGAAAAAGAACGATATATATATATATATATAACTCCATCGCTAGAAGATTTGCATATATCACAATAGCAATGATTAAAATAGCCGGAAAAGAACGATATATATATATATATATATACATAACTCCATCGCTAGAAGATTTTCATATATCACAATAAGAATGATCAAAATAGCGAAAAGAACGATATATATATATATACATAACTCCATCGCTAGAAGATTTTCATACATCACAATAAGAATGATCAAAATAGCCGAAAAAGAACGATATATATATAACTCCATCGCTAGAAGATTTTCATATATCACAATAAGAATGATCAAAATAGCCGAAAAAGAACGATATATATATATATACATAACTCCATCGCTAGAAGATTTTCATATATCACAATAAGAATGATCAAAATAGCCGAAAAAGAACGATATATATATATATACATAACTCCATCGCTAGAAGATTTTCATACATCACAATAAGAATGATCAAAATAGCCGAAAAAGAACGATATATATATAACTCCATCGCTAGAAGATTTTCATATATCACAATAAGAATGATCAAAATAGCCGAAAAAGAACGATATATATATATATACATAACTCCATCGCTAGAAGATTTTCATACATCACAATAAGAATGATCAAAATAGCCGAAAAAGAACGATATATATATAACTCCATCGCTAGAAGATTTTCATACATCACAATAGCAATGATTAAAATAGCCGAAAAAGAACGATATATATATAACTCCATCGCTAGAAGATTTTCATATATCACAATAGCAATGATTAAAATAGCCGAAAAAGAACGATATATATATATAACTCCATCGCTAGAAGATTTTCATATCACAATAGCAATGATTAAAATAGCCGAAAAGAACGATATATATATATATAACTCCATGCTAGAAGATTTTTATATATCACAATACATGATTAAAATAGCCGAAAAGAACGATATATATATAACTCATCGCTGAGATTTTCATATATCACATAGGGAATGATCAAAATGCCAAAAGAACGATTATATATACTCCATCGCTAGAAGATTTTTATATATCACAATAGAATGATCAAAATAGCGAAAAAGAACTATATATATATATACATAACTCCATCGCTAGAAGATTTTCATATATCACAATAAGAATGATCAAAATAGCCGAAAAAGAACGATATATATATATATATATAACTCCATCGCTAGAAGATTTTCATTATCATCAATAAGAATGATCAAAATAGCCGAAAAAGAACGATTTATATATATATATATACATAACTCATCGCTGAAGATTTCATACATCACAATAAGAATGATCAAAATAGCCGAAAAGAACGATATTTATAACTCCATCGCTAGAAGATTTTCATACATCACAATAGCAATGATTAAAATAGCCGAAAGAACGATATATATATAACTCCATCGCTGCAAGATTTTCATATATCACAATAGCACAGTTAAAATAGCTAAAAGAACGATAATATATATATATATAATCATCGCTAGAAGATTTTTATATATCACAATAGAATGATTAAAATAGCCGAAAGACGTATATATATATATACTCCATCGCAGAAGATTTTCATATATCACAATAAGAATGATTAAAATAGCCGAAAAGAACGATATCTATATATATATATACTATCGCTAGAAAATTTATATATCACAATAGCAATGATTAAAATACGAAAGAACGATATATATAACTCCATCGCTAGAAGATTTTGATATATAGAAACTGTTGGTGTCTACGTTCACAAAATGTATTTAAGGGTCCGTGGTAATGGAAAGTTTGAGAACCGTTGCTCTACACAATCAGCCATCTTTCTGACATACCTCTACCCATACCTCCCAGCACATGACATCATTAAAATCTCTCAAACATCTTCTAACAAATCAAACATATCATCGTCTTATTTAAATGCAGATGTTTACATTACAGATTACTCAAAACTCTAATCACCAGAATAAACCATTGAACTTCTGAACAAAACCTCGCAAAGAAATCATCAAGAAAGATACATAATATCAGTGGCGGTTGGTCATTAAGGGCCATTGGGGCCGGACCCACAAAAATAATGTATAACGTGCATTTATTCTTCTATAAATTAAAATATAGCAACCAAAAACCATGATTTATCCGGCACAAAATGTCTGGCCCCACCAACAAAAATTATCACGAGCCCCCACTGCATAATATAATACTTTAAATAAAAGAAGATAAAATTTAAGCAAATCATTTTGAAATTACCTTTCTCTACCTCAATCCTGGTTTTTATATGAATAGCCTACTCACTAAGAAATTGAGACGGGAACAATAGATATAATATGAATAGAAAAAAGTCAGTAAAATGAAACGAATTGTGTATTTTTGGTTAGCATTTGAACGACAATTTGTTTGTAATTACTTAAGGGCTCAAGAGGTTGAAAACATAATATTGTAATATAGTATTGGTGAGTCAGATAAACAGAGAGATATATACTTATAGATTATAGTTAGTGGATAAAGTGGGATGTTTACTGATGGAATGTAAGATTATATGATTGAATAAGATAGTGTATGATGAAATGAAAGATTGATTGATCGAGTTTAATAGTTATTAATGTAATTGTTTGTCTGTTGTAAATAGAGATTGACTGAAGCAATGGGAAAGTGAGTGATGAAATGTGAAGATAACTGAACCAATGGAAAGATAACTGATGAAATGTGAAGATAACTGATGAAATGTGAAGATTGATGAAATATGAAAATAATTGATGAAATGGGAAGATAACTGATGAAATGTGAAGATTGATGAAATATGAAAATAATTGATGAAATGGGAAGATAACTGATAAAATGTGAAAGGGACTAATGTAACGTAAAAGTGACTGATGTAATGTGAAAGTGACTGATGGAGTGGGAAATTACGTGATGGTATGAGAGAATAACTGAAGGATTTGAGACAATCTTCTCCGTGTCCAAGCACGTACAGTACGTGTCCAGCTTTGTTCCTCCATCAGTTTTAGCGGATGTAATTAACACATTGACCCGTGTAAGTCCATATACTGGCTCACATTATTTTTCATAGAGTCCAGTCACCCAATAATGAGAACCCCTGCTCTATAAGCTGATCAACTGCCTACAAGATTCAATAAATACCAACATTATGGTTCTAGAAGGGGTCTGAAGTCTCTCATTATATTATGTAGCACCCCAGAAATGTAAACAGAATATGGATATTTGCTAGTTATTATATGGGAAGATATAAGAAGCAGGGTAAATTCATACTGACATGGTAACTTTGGGGGTTTTTTCCGATCCAGAAGCACTTGAGCTTTTCAGCTCTTCGGTGTCATGGACATCGTAACCCTTCGGTTCGGTGCCACGAACACAGTAAATCTGGGGAATATGTGGCTGTTTCTGCCATCCCACGGAATTGAACCCGCACACACAGAGGGGTAGTCACCCGTAGTCCAACGCGCTACGAACACGCTAGGCAGACGGGCGGTAACTTTAGTTAAAGTAATGTTGTCGGTAACTTTGGTTAAAGTAATGTTGTCGTAACTTTGGTTAAATAAAGTTGTCGTAACTTTGGTTAAAGTAATGTTGTCGGTAAGATCTGTTTTTACAACTTCGTAGAACAATTTTTATAACGTTGGCAGAACAATTACAAAACGTAGTGTTACATAGAACCTATTACTACATAAACACTGTAGTAGAGTCTCAAGATACTCATATTTAGATAATATGATTCAATTTAATTGAAATACTTAAATAAAGTTCTAGATAAGTGACTACTTTGAATTGTCCTATGGTTTATTGCTGACCTACGAGAGCGTAACGAGCTGAGATACTTTATTTTCACTGACATAAAAGATCAGATCTCTGGGGATCTAGATGATATAGACCATAGATTCCCAAACTTTTTCGTCCCACCGCCCACTTTCCACGATATAGACTTTGTAACGTCCCCTCCCCATTATAACAGTTTGCCAACTCCACCCCTCCATATATATATATATATATATATATATATATATATGCTCTATTTTCAGTTTGACATAGAAAATTGATATATATTTCTGTCACTCATGGTCAATTTTCATATGATTACATACATCATGAAATAGAAAATTGATGACAAAATGGATCATGTAAGACGGGACGGAGCATAAGATAAATTAAAATGCAGAATTCACATTTTTATTGATTATTCAATCGTAAAATCACGTAAAATAAAACTGTCCCCAAATGCTTCTGAACACACTAGCGCCCCTCCCCCCTGGAAGGCTTCAGAGGCCACTAGAGCGGTACCGCCCACTTTGGGAACCCATGATATAGATATATCCACTTATGTTGGAAATCAGAAGTATACATTTGAGTCAGCAACACACTTTATATTTCCATGCTTCATCGTCTTTAGTAGAGTATAATGAGATCTTAATGTCAGTGTCCACAAACGAAGTAGTCAAGCCCTTGATTAATTACATCTTTTAATCACCTAGTTTGGATATATGTGTGTGGGCGTCTGTAGATTAAGCAATAGTGAGCTCGATCACAATCCGGGCGTAACTGGTTCAAACTCCAAGGAAGGCTGTGTAGTTTATGCTTTGTGTATTACTCTCGGCAGAGGCAAGTCATTTTTGCTGTGAGTGATCATATGTGGAAAAACTCGGTGTAATAAAGTCAATCCTTCGTTTGTAGACCTTAAACATTATGATAAACCCCTACCAGAGTAGAAGTTAACCAACATTTTATTTTATATGTCCCATTGAATATATCAGAAACTCAGCACAAAGCCCACACCAGAGGACAAAGTCATCGACACTAGAAGACAGACAGTGCTTGAATTTTCTTTGAGCCGCTGAATATATATGAAACTCAGGATAAAGTCCACACCAGAAGACAACGCCATCATCATGATACAAGTCAAGCCAGATTTTTATCCTTTGTGGTCCATTACATATATCAGAAACTTAGGACAAAGCTATCAACAGATGACAAAGCTATCAACAGATGACAAAGCTATCAACAGATGACAAAACTATCAACAGATGACAAAGCTATCAACAGATGACAAAGCTATCAACAGATGACAAAGCTATCAACAGATGACAAAGCTATCAACAGATGACAAAACTATCAACAGATGACAAAGCTATCAACAGATGACAAAGCTATCAACAGATGACAAAACTATCAACAGATGACAAAGCTACCAACAGATGACAAAGCTATCAACAGATGACAAAGCTATCAAACAGATGACAAAGCTATCAACAGATGACAAAGCTATCAACAGATGACAAAGCTATCAACAGATGACAAAACTATCAACAGATGACAAAGCTACCAACAGATGACAAAGCTACCAACAGATGACAAAGCTATCAACAGATGACAAAGCTATCAACAGATGACAAAGCTATCAACAGATGACAAAACTATCAACAGATGACAAAGCTACCAACAGATGACAAAGCTATCAACAGATGACAAAACTATCAACAGATGACAAAGCTACCAACAGATGACAAAACTATCAACAGATGACAAAGCTATCAACAGATGACAAAACTATCAACAGATGACAAAGCTATCAACAGATGACAAAGCTACCAACAGATGACAAAGCTACCAACAGATGACAAAGCTACCAACAGATGACAAAACTATCAACAGATGACAAAGCTATCAACAGATGACAAAACTATCAACAGATGACAAAGCTACCAACAGATGACAAAGCTACCAACAGATGACAAAACTATCAACAGATGACAAAGCTATCAACAGATGACAAAACTATCAACAGATGACAAAGCTACCAACAGATGACAAAACTATCAACAGATGACAAAACTATCAACAGATGACAAAACTATCAACAGATGACAAAACTATCAACAGATGACAAAGCTACCAACAGATGACAAAACTATCAACAGATGACAAAACTATCAACAGATGACAAAGCTACCAACAGATGACAAAACTATCAACAGATGACAAAGCTATCAACAGATGACAAAACTATCAACAGATGACAAAGCTACCAACAGATGACAAAACTATCAACAGATGACAAAACTATCAACAGATGACAAAGCTACCAACAGATGACAAAGCTATCAACAGATGACAAAGCTATCAACAGATGACAAAGCTATCAACAGATGACAAAGCTATCAACAGATGACAAAACTATCAACAGATGACAAAGCTATCAACAGATGACAAAGCTATCAACAGATGACAAAACTATCAACAGATGACAAAGCTACCAACAGATGACAAAGCTATCAACAGATGACAAAGCTATCAAACAGATGACAAAGCTATCAACAGATGACAAAGCTATCAACAGATGACAAAGCTATCAACAGATGACAAAACTATCAACAGATGACAAAGCTACCAACAGATGACAAAGCTACCAACAGATGACAAAGCTATCAACAGATGACAAAGCTATCAACAGATGACAAAGCTATCAACAGATGACAAAACTATCAACAGATGACAAAGCTACCAACAGATGACAAAGCTATCAACAGATGACAAAACTATCAACAGATGACAAAGCTACCAACAGATGACAAAACTATCAACAGATGACAAAGCTATCAACAGATGACAAAACTATCAACAGATGACAAAGCTATCAACAGATGACAAAGCTACCAACAGATGACAAAGCTACCAACAGATGACAAAGCTACCAACAGATGACAAAACTATCAACAGATGACAAAGCTATCAACAGATGACAAAACTATCAACAGATGACAAAGCTACCAACAGATGACAAAGCTACCAACAGATGACAAAACTATCAACAGATGACAAAGCTATCAACAGATGACAAAACTATCAACAGATGACAAAGCTACCAACAGATGACAAAACTATCAACAGATGACAAAACTATCAACAGATGACAAAACTATCAACAGATGACAAAACTATCAACAGATGACAAAGCTACCAACAGATGACAAAACTATCAACAGATGACAAAACTATCAACAGATGACAAAGCTACCAACAGATGACAAAACTATCAACAGATGACAAAGCTATCAACAGATGACAAAACTATCAACAGATGACAAAGCTACCAACAGATGACAAAACTATCAACAGATGACAAAACTATCAACAGATGACAAAGCTACCAACAGATGACAAAGCTACCAACAGATGACAAAGCTACCAACAGATGACAAAGCTATCAACAGATGACAAAACTATCAACAGATGACAAAGCTACCAACAGATGACAAAGCTACCAACAGATGACAAAGCTACCAACAGATGACAAAGCCATCAATAGATGACAAAGCTACCAACAGATGACAAAGCCATCAATAGATGACAAAGCTACCAACAGATGACAAAGCTACCAACAGATGACAAAGATATCAACAGATGACAAAGATATCAACAGATGACAAAACCATCACTAGAGTAGAAAACAAGTCACCTACTCATTTTCTGCTGACCACATAATATGTGAGAATTTCCGGACAAAGCCCCCACCGCGGGACAAAGCCATTGCAAGTATAGAAGACAACCCACTCTCTCATTCTCTGTTATCCATTGAAGATATATATATAGGAAAATGAGGACAAAGCTCCACAGCAGTGTAGAAGTAAGTCCAGTTTGTCACACTGCACCCACTTCCCATGCAGCAGACATCTGGGATATGAATGAACGATCTGGAATCTACCACACTCAAAGAAACGCATGAAAACAGATCTACAGAGGTTCAAACACATAAACCGATGTCTGGCACGGCGAACCTTATTAAAAACTTGTACACCCTCTAGGATAAAAAAACAAACATACAAACATCTTCTTAATAATTCGCCAACTTCACATTCATTCCTTGTATACCTCCGGCTTCTTGCATTATAAGATATCTGTTCAGACGAGATGTAATAACTTTCAGGAAAATATAACTGACATATTAATTCTTAATTCTAGGTTATAGCTTATTCGACCTGGGATTGTGAAGCACAAGATGAAACGTGGGGAAATGTATATTTCAGAAGAAAGGATAACGAAGCCGTAGAAGTTTCTTACATAGCCGTTGGCGTTTTTCTCACTTAAATCTGTCTAGGTCAGGGGTTCTCAAATTGGAAGCGTTTAAGGGGTTTTGTGGACACGCAAGGAAACCTGATTAATTATTTATTAGTTATATGAATCATCAGTTGGTACCAGGGCTCGCAAGGGGAGCAAAGAATAGTACCCCTGTGACCTACAAGGCATGTCGTAAAAGGCGTCTGATGTAGGATCTTGGGAAGCTACCGTAGTAAATAAAAAGCAGCGCGGAAATTGAATGTGCTGACCTACTTGTAGACGCATAACTGGAACAACGTACAATCGGTCTTAGGCTCAGATCACATACAAATCATACAGAGAGGTTAACAAGTTGGTCGATATGGAGCGTTCGAAGAAGTTATATGAATATATTCTACATCATAACACTTCGGACATGTCCATAGGCGCTCCTACCTCCGCCTCAATAAATCCAACTATATCAGGAATATCACCATAGCGCTCCGTACTTGTCCATAGGCGCTCCTACCTCCGCCTCAACAAATCCAACTATATCAGAACTATCACCATAGCGCTCCGTACTTGTCCATAGGCGCTCCTATCTCCGCCTCAACAAATCCAACTATATCAGGAATATTAGGGGCATATCAAACCAATGTGCAACATATACACGTTCTTGGCAAAAATCAAACATATAACAAAGAGTGAGTAAAATTGGTCGTGAAGAACGAACGAAAGAGAAGAAGATCAGAATACCAGGCTGTACGTCATAGGAATGAACCGCCAACAAACCCAACTATCAGAAATATCACCATAGCGCACCGTACTGTCCATAGGTGCCCCTATCTCGGACACAACAAATCCAGCAACGTCCAGCGGCCAAAAAAGCCAGTTCGATGTTGATTAATCAATCTTTTTGTATATTTGGTATGTCGTTTTTTTTCGGGCTGTACCAATATCGATAACCATCTCTCTCAATCTGGTCGGCGACTAGGATTCACAACTCCGAAACTCCTTTATTCGAAAATAATCTCTGAATGCGTGTCTGATGTAATAGCCATATAACAGGATTTAATTTTCGAGCTAAAATGTTAAAAAGCTATTTTTGTATTATGAAATTCATACTCATTATATTCTGTCTATTCTGGACATAGATGAGCATTCCCTAGTGAGCTATATCATGTGTCAGAAACTAAAATACTTTGATTATATTAAAGATATCAGTTGTGTAGAAATAACAATGTTATCATTATCATGTCATATGGCATGGCATATGATAATGGTTTCTGAGAGATGAATAGAGGACGTGACGGACGACAGTGGCAGCAGGATGTATTTTTTTGTTTTGTTTTTTCGATCCAGAAGCACTTGAGCTTTCAGCTTTTCGGCTTGGTGCCATGGACATCGTAACCCTTCGGTTCGGTGCCATGAACAACGTGAATCTGGAGAACCTGTGGATTTTCTGTCAGACCACGGAATTTATCCGCACTCACAGGGGAATTGTCATCCTTCGCCCGACGCACTATGAACACGCTGGACATGGGATCTTTCGCATACTTTTCGAAGACGTAGCTAAAAATATATACTCTTTGTTTCTAGGTCACAAACGTGAATGTACGTCTATAGCAGTAACAGTAGAAATGTATAACGTGTTAACACGTCTTGAGAGATAATAACAAACGTGTTAATGCTTCTTTAGCAGTGAATGGGAAAAACGTCTATACACGTCCTTAGTAGCTAAAGGGTTAACTTCACATTACGAGAAACCACTTGACAAATGGTCCGGGCAGTATCAATTCTCCGAAATACCACTTCAAGCGCTATAATATTCATAATACTCAATTTATACAACCTGTTTATAATTATTTATATAATACAACAGGCGTCTTTACAAAACAGAGCTTTCAACTCTGCACATTCTTCATCTTCTTCTCTTCCACTATTTACTTCTTTATAGAAGTGTTGGAAATGATATCTATATATTGTGATAAATTACATAGTCCATTGTTGCTTATCATAACAAAGTTACACTAGTATTAGTTAAAAGTGAATTGCATATCATTTACAGAACTTTGCGAATCAACCCCAGCTTTTTACGCTGTTTGTAATTTTTCTAGGCATTAGTTCAGTAGTTTACTATTGCTTTCTGAACGGGTGGTGCCATCGTCCTTTGTTAAAATCCACGCGAAACAATTTGCAATCAAAATGTCCGCAGCGTGATTCGAACTCAGAACGTCGGGGTTAATAGACCGAGTCACTAACCCCTAAGCCACAGACGTTAACAGTATTAGTTAGGACATAACAATTTATTATAAGAAACAATTCCTAAAAACTTAGCTTTAATGAGCGTATACTGAAGGGATACTGTTCAATGGATAGTCGAACTGGATGCCTGAGAGGCAGAGTGAGAGGTTTGTTTAATCAGCAAGCAACGGGCGCCATCAGTATGTATAATCTTCGATATCTGTTGGGGGAGACTGAGCCCCTATGGGTCTGCCGGAGTGCAATGACGTTAGTTTAGTAACTAGGAACCAATAACAATTACTGTTCAACTTATACAGGAAAACATCATGAAACATATAGAAGAAAAGTAGAACAACAGTAGGAGGACTAAATATAAACAAACTAAGATACGCTGATGTCACAATTCTCATGGCTACAAATGAACAAGATCTACAAAACTTGATAAACATATTAGTCAGAGAAAGTGAAAAGAAAGGATTAAGCATGAATATAAAGAAAACAGAGGTTATGGTTGTCTACAAGAAACATTAAAAACCAAAATTTAATATCAAAATAAATAACACAACACTGAAACAAGTCCATCGATTCAAGTATCTGGGAACATTCCTAACATCAGATGTACAACAGAGATTAGAGTAGAATAGCTCAAACGAAAGCAGCTTTTATGAAAATGAAGAACACACTATTCGTGAACTACCTACCAATGACATTGCGAAAACGAGTACTCCAGTGCTATATTTAACAAATACTTATGTATGACAGCGAATCCTGGACAATGAACAAACAATCAACAAGATCACTGGAAGCCACGGAGATGTGGTTTAACAGAAAAATGCTGACAATTCCATGGAAAGCAAAGAAAACAAATGTGAGGTTTTAATCAGTTAGTTAGTTTATTCCTTTCGTGCCAAAGGCGGCACATAGGGCAGAGGTTTTAGATCTCCATATGATGCGGTTCTTTCCTAGCAGTTGGAGATATGGTTTTACATCCCAATAGTTTACTTTCTTGTAGGATTGCTCTTGGAAGAGTGTTCTTAAACTATGCTCTTAAACGTGGTTTTAAATCAGGCCTGCACACAAAGAAACCTTATCAAAGAATAAGAATCAGACAATCAAGGTTCTTCGGGCATATAATGCGAAGAGAAAGTTTAGAACATTTGGTGACAACAGGTAAAATTCAGGGAAGGAGAGATAGAAGATAGAAGGTGGAAGACAGAAGATGTTGGATGGCCTGACATCATGGTTCGACAAAAGATCGACGTCACAACTGATTACATGCACCAAGCAAAGAGAGTTGAGGAGAGACATGATTGACTACGCCAGCAGGCATGGCACTTGATTAATTAATACTGAGAGGCATGCGATGCGACAAATAAGAATGAAAAAATTGAAGTATTTTGGACACATAAAGAGACACGAAGAGCTGGAGAAGACCATCATAGAAGGATACATACCGGCAAAGAGGAGAACAGGAAGACCACGGAAAAGATGGATTCCTGATGTAACTTATAGTTTGAGCATAACAGCTGCAGAGGCAGGAAGGACATCTGGCGTACGAGATAGATAAATTCCAAAAGACTGTTAATGTGGCAAAGTTCTGCTCAGGGCAATCTGTTTGATGATGATGATGCTAACGGATACGTGGGATGTAATCAGTGCTATATTTTCCAAATAACATGATACATTCTAAGTTTCAGTTTCTTGATGTATTGTAATCAGTGAAATAATACACGTAGAACTAATGAAACAAGCAAACGATATCTTATATATCTAGGATACATGATAACAGATGATTGCAGATGTGAAAAAGATATTAGAAAGAGAATAGGAATGGCCACATTTAATGACATGATCAAATTGAGATTGATTGATAGGACCGTCATCATTGCACTTCGGTGCGTAACCATGTGTGCTCCGATCTCTTTCTTACACAGGAAGATCTCAGCTGCAGTGCACAAACTCTAGAGCACCAGCGAGGGTCCCCAATGTTAATTTGAAAATGGTGAAAATATTTTGTAGGAATTATATGTTTAATCGTTTTCTCTAAGGAATTTTGCCCGGGAGCGGCTATCCAGCCTACACTATTCGATTTCGAACTGCCAAGGGTTCTTTTTCGTGCTCAAATTAAACACAGAACCTACGTTTTATAGTTCGTCTCCGACTTTTTAATTTTTTTATTTTTGATCCAGAAGCACTTGAGCTTTTCAGTTCTTCGGCTCGGTGCCATGAACATCGTAACCCTTCGGTTCGGTGCCACAAACACCGTACATCTGGAGAACTTGTGGCTTTTCTGCTAGCATGCGGAATTGAACCGCACTCACAGGGGGCTTTTCACCCGACGTTCAACGTGCTACGAACAAACTTGGCAGGCGGGCTTCCGCCTCCGATAGGACTAGGAACTCGATCTCACCTACACTGAAATGAGAATGATCAAATTATTCTCATTTAAATAAATTACAAATAAGATGGAAAATGAGGATTATCAAGTGCCATGAGATTAGAAACCCCAATAGACATCACCTACTCATACAACGTCGGTCGAGAGCCGCTGTAGCGTAGTTGTTAGTGAACTCGTTTCGCAAGGCTGGTGGTCTGGGTTCAGCTCCGCAATGTGTGTGGAATTTTCCCGACCGCGACGGTTCAGGTCGACCCAGCCTCAACTGGGTACCAGACATGCTCTGGGAAAGTAAAGGCGGCCGGCGTGATGCTGCCACATCACCCATCGTGCCGACGGTCAATGAAAATACGGCTAACACTGTATTGACCTATATACACGAGGTAGAAAGGGTTCCTTTACTTTACTTTTACTTCCCTCATACAACGGACTGCAATTTTTGATCTTCTGAAGTATCGACTCAGAGTCGGACACAACAACAGCTCCATTAAACGAAGTTATAGGAAGCACTGAAGATTTTACACTTTACGTACCAATATTTATAGAACAACATTGTATTCTAATAGATTAAAAACATGTCTTTTTCACAGGTCTCTATGATGAGGTAGTTAAGACGTTTGTCTGTCGTGATGAAGTCATGTCTTTTTCACAGGTCTCTATGATGACGTAGTTAAGACGTTTGTCTGTCGTGATGAAGTCATGTCTTTTTCACAGGTCTCTATGAAGACGTAGTTAAGACGTTTGTCTGTCGTGATGAAGTCATGTCTTTTTCACAGGTCTCTATGATGACGTAGTTAAGACGTTTGTCTGTCGTGACGAAGGTTGTGAGTTCCAATCCAGACCGGGGTCAATAAGACATTTTTGTCATGAGAACCCTATGACTAATGTTGGATCTGCGAGAAGTTGTGATTTGTGCAACTCATGTCATTTCTGCCAAGACACGGAGCCTTATGGGGCGTCAAACAAATAAATCAATTCGTCGCATGTACACGTTTTAGACCAAATAGTCTAAATTGTGCAAGTGTCATTGGGTTTTACAAACCCAAAACCGCAGTGAAAAAAAGGGTCCTCACGGCCCAGGTTGGATCTTCAACCATCGACAAGCAATCTGTGTGTGGTAATTGCACACATGGGAACGAGTCAGAGTCGAGTATTGTTCAAAATATCGCCATATATTTGCCTTATGTGACTCTGGGATTGTATAAAGAGACAGACTGGTACTGACTGATCTTGAAGCATAAATCATATAGAGTTACCACAGTCTAGTTCTTTATCCCTTTCGGGATGCATAAAACGTCTACAGACTTCCCTTGGGAGTCTCTGGGGCGTAGT
This sequence comes from Arion vulgaris, assembly GCA_020796225.1. Classification (NCBI taxonomy): domain Eukaryota; kingdom Metazoa; phylum Mollusca; class Gastropoda; order Stylommatophora; family Arionidae; genus Arion; species Arion vulgaris. The sequence continues at coordinate 21,087,397 of CM036758.1, forward strand.
TAGGTGCTTGCCTCTCGTTCCAAAGGTCCTCGGGTTCGCTCCCTCTTGGAGCTATCGGGATATTTTTCCAGAGACCCATGATTTCAGTGCAAGTGAGATCGAGTTTTTAGTCCTATTGAAGACGGACGATAAAGCGTATGTACCGTTTTATAGTTTAGCGCGTAAAAGAACTATTAGCAGTTCAAAGTTGAGAAGAGCATGGTGAGAAGTCGCTAACTTGAGAAGAGCATGATGAAGTCGCTAACTTGAGAAGGCAGGATGGAAGTCGCTAACTTGAGAAGAGCATGATGGGAAGTCGCTAACTTGAGAAGAGCATGATGAGAAGTCGCTTACTTGAGAAGAGCATGATGAGAAGTCGCTAAAAGGGTTTAATTAATTAGAGTGATTTTAAAAAATGAATATTACAAATTAAAAATCCCTACAAAACACTACGGAATTCGTGCACTGCCGTTGAGATCTTCATGTGTAAGAAGGAGATCGAGCACACATGGTTACTCACCAAAGTGTAATGGTGATGATCCTGTCAATCAATCAATCAATCTGCAGACTTCATAGAAAAGTTGTGATATATATATCAACAATTATTGTCTTCAACCATGTGGATGATGGAATTGGTTGTTCACTCTTGCTGTTAAGCGTAGTGGTGGGAGTTTTAATTTGCATTCTAGGATTAGATGAGTCGCCCTTGTGTTATATCCGTGTTAATTTAATGTTGTCTTGATATTGTCTATCCATCTTTTTCTTGCTCTTCCCTTTGCTCTAGTACCTGATCTCTTTTTATTGTGTGCTGTTATTGGGGGCTGGTTGTATTCCATTCGCATTAAATGTTCAAACCACTATTTTGTTGTCTTTCAATGTATTCGGTGCATGGAGATAATCCCACGCTGCTTCTGATGTCCTCATTTCGTAGTCTATCTTACCTGGTGACCCCCACTGCCTTCCTCGGGCATTTCATTTCCCACGTGGTGAGCCTTCTGTGCTGTGTTGCTGTCAGAGACCAAGTTTGGCACTGGTAACAAAGTGTTGGTAGGAAAATACTTTTTGTCATCTGTCTTTTCACTTCCATCTTGATCTTTGTGTGTTGTAGTAATTGTGTTAGCTGATAATTCACTGCATCTTTTCTCTAATTCTCTGTCGAGTTTGCATTCCTTTGTGAAAACTCAATTATATATACATATATATATATATATATCTATATCTATATATATATGTCATAGTTCCCTCCCCCAGGTGGCAGCGGCAGCGGAGAAATGGACAATTAGTCAGATAGATAGGTGGTATAATTAGATATTTAATAGTTGAGACTATGTGTTGCACTCTCTAAGCAGAGGCGCAACACATAACAACGAGACATTTTGACGTAATGAAAACTACGTAGTTGTGTAGTGACTCAGTTAGTAACGAGTTAGTAAACATAGAAGACACGATTGATGAACGGACATGTTCCTAGTCAAGAACGTTTACGCAGATATATCAATAAACATGTAACATGCCACCATCAAGATTGAGTTTATATATTGTTACCATTGAGTTCGGCCATTCCATGTTTCTGGCCATACAGAGTTCGGCCATTCCATGTTTATGGCCCTTTCCGTTAACAATGGTGTCAGATATATATATATATATATATATATATATATATAAATTAACAACATGATCACGTGACCGGCAACGTCGTGAAATCATGGAAATACGCCGTCGGTGATTTCTATGCAGAAAGACCAAGTGCGTTAAGTTGGGAATGTGGTTATAGAAACGTAAAAAAGGTCTAGTTAAATAATTTTTCCCTCTTCTTATCCATGAAAGCCACCTTCTTGCCAAATTTAAAGTCCCTAGGATTTACAGATATCTCCAAACAATTGGGACAGACATACAATTTCATTGAACTTTGTCTTATATATATAAGATAGCATTGAGCTGAAGGATAGAAACCAAGCACAGATGAAAATGAAAAGAAATGAATCAGTTGTAATATAGATGAGATGTTAATTATCGCTTCCTCACATCTAGTTCAAATAGTGTCAAGCGATAAGAACATCTAATCCTCTCCCTTAAAACACTAAGTAAAGATCAGAACATTTCTTTTCCGAACACCAGGGGCGTATATTCTATGTTTGCTATGCGTGTGCCGCACGCTCAAATTAAACTTCCAAATTTAATTGCAATAGTATATAAAATTCGAATATGTTTTATTAATTGAGTGAAATTATTTTGCAATTTTTTGCAGGATTTTGAAGACAATATTTGTCATATATATAAAGTGACGGGTGTTTCTATCTAGTCTCTAATCCTGTTTTTCATTTCGGTGTCAGGTTGAAAAAAAAGAGACATCTGGAGCAAACCTCCTTCTCTATTTGTACAAGGTGGAGTTTAGTGCCTCGAATATACTTCTTCTGGGTTCTCACTAGATTGGGATTTCGAATTCTCTAATAAAGGCAGCCGTCTGCCTCAGATTTTCAGCCACGCCATACAGTTTGTCTTGGACGCTGGTGTAAGTGGGCCACCTCTTTCTTCTCAAGTCTTCATACTGGTGGGGGCAGTTCTGTAGGATATAATTTCTATGATTCCCCATTTGCGCCGACCTCTTCCCGCAGTGCGTGTTGGCCACCTTCGTGATGGTGGGTCTGACATTTTTACTTCGTGGCTAAATCTCCGAGACAGATTGGCGACCGTAGAATCCGTTATCCCATTCCTCATTATGAGGGGTCGTTGCACCATGTTATGCGCCTTACGGCCTCGTGCATCCGTTTTCTTCAAGCATTTGTTTTGGGTTAGCATTCCCTAGTGCCTCGGATATACCGTCGTTCCCCTGTTTACGTGGTCGTCCTCTGGGTCTGTTGTTGTTTTATCTGCGTGCTAGTGCTCTTTGTGGAAGGTTGTCTTGTGGTAATTTTACTGCTGTTTTATTGTAGATAAAAGATAGCATATAACTTAACTTGAAGAGAAACTGTCCTTACTACCTGTAATATCGCTTTTTGGCGGTGTAGGACACTAGGGACATGAATCTGTGGAATTTAATGACCGTATTGGTAGTGCAGTCGATGTGAAGTTATTCTGGTTAGGATATTTTCTTTATGCCCTCGACAGAAAAAATGTCAATGATTTTACCGTGGATTAAACCTTGGTCTCCCGCATGGTAGACGCACTCTAATCCATTCAACCAGACGCGGCCCTACAATAATAACATAAGAACGTGCAATTTTGCGTTAGTAGTACGTCACTCCTCTAGATTATCAAGTTGTATTATTATATTAGTTGTATTGTTATATTAGTTGTATTATTATTATTTTAGTTGAATTGTTATATTAGTTGTATTATTATCTTAGTTGTATTATTATCTTAGTTGTATTATTATATTAGTTGAATTGTTATATTAGTTGTATTATTATCTTAGTTGTATTATTATCTTAGTTGTATTATTATATTAGTTGTATTATTATATTAGTTGTATTATTATATTAGTTGTATTATTATCTTAGTTGTATTATTATATTAGTGGTATTATTATATTAGTTGTATTATTATATTAGTGGTATTATTATATTAGTTGTATTATTATATTAGTTGTATTATTATATTAGTTGTATTATTATATTAGTTGTATTATTATCTTAGTTGTATTATTATATTAGTTGCATTGTTATACTAGTTGTATTAATATTTTAGTTGTATTATTATATTAGTTGAATTGTTATATTAGTTGTACTGTAATCTTTAGTTTAGTTGTATTGTTATCTTAGTTGTATTGTTCTAATAGTTGTACTATGTTACACCTATACACTTCTTCTGCAGTGGTGGGAATCTTGAGTACCAACATGATCTGGAAAGCTAAGATTCTTGTTTTGTTAATTAAGGAACTGGGCCTCATTGGAAATAATTATGTTAAGACGAAGAGTTGGATTAGATCTGTATACGGTATGCAAATAATCAAATATGCAAATTGGCTATAACAGCTCTACTATGGACAGCAGATTTCAGAAGAAGACCTGGGATCCAAATGAAACATGAAGAAAACTAGAAAAATAGTTGAAACAGGGTGGCTTAACGTGGGAAACAATTAATAAAAAGGCGGCAGAAAGGCGGCAATAGAAATCTCTTGGAAAATCCTTTTGAATCAAACGGAACACCAAGATGGTGTATATATATATATATATATATATATATATATATATATATATATATATATATATACATCATCAAATGATTGTGTGTTTGTTCGTTTATGAGAAAAAGACAAAGAATGACATGGATAGACAGAAAAACGAAAGAGTACTTCAAGAAAAAATTAAAAACCAGAATTTGACTAGAGAAATTAAAAGTAGATATTTTTTCTTGAACGTTATAAAAGGAAATAACATTGGAAATTCAGCGACATATGTAACTATTTAAAAGTGGGCATTAATAAGGGCTCCAGAAAACGCGCACTCGTGAACTACAGCCAATCTAATATTGGGCCGCATAACTGAACGGGTATCCCTGACCTAGTTTTATTTGGGGGTTGAATTTATATATGATAGAACACTGCACACTTTTTGCAATTTTATTCAATTCTATGAGTCTATGGTTATTTATTGATGAAAAAATGTCCATAATATTGATATTTCTTATTGTTAAACTTAACTTGTTGCATAATATAACTTCGAGTTAGCATTTTGTAATAATTTTAAAATGAATTCGTCTATATATAACAATACTGGAATGCGAGGTCACGTGACCGGTTGTGGTCTGATTTCCCATAATTTTTGCCCGAGTCCGCAGGCCGAATGAGTATATAGTTGGCTGTGCGCGAACCCAACAACGCTGTCCGGGTTTGAAACCAAAACCATCAGAACGCATGGTAGAGCCCTACATAATTTTATCACAAAGATAATCGTTGTTTCTAAGTGAGGCTTGGTTGACCTGATGACCTTTACGATTAGAAGAAAAATATCACATTAATATTGTGGAATTTGGTTCTGTGACTACTTTCTAACGAAGAAACAACACTAACCACTGCGCTAGGACTACTCACAACGCACATTATGCATCACTCAATCAAGTGCTATGACTGCCGGCGTAGGAGACCATGTCTCTCAAACAATCTCCACTTGGTGCATGTAATCAGTTCTGACGTCGATCTTTTGTGGAACCATGATGTCAGACCATCCAACATCTTCTCTCTCTGTCTTCAACGTTCTCTCCTTCCCTAGATTTTATCCATTGTTACAAAATGTTCCAAACCTTCTCTTCACATTATATGCCAGAAGAACATTGATTGCCGAATTCGTATTCTTTTGAAAATGTTTTTTTTGCATGCACGCTTGATTTAAAACCTCCTCATTTGTTTTCTTTGCTATCCATGGAATTTTCAACATTCTTCTGTAAAACCACATCTCTTTGGCTTCCAATGATCATATTGAATGTTTATTCATTGTCCATGATCCGCTTCTATACAGAAGTATTAGATCAATATAGCGCTGGAGTATACGTTTTCACAGTACTATTGGTAGTGAATTCACGCATAGTGTGTTTTTCATTTTCATAAATGCTGCCTTTGCTTGAGCTATTCTGCTACTAATCTCTGTTTTACACCTGCCATCTGATACTAGAAATGTTTCCAGGTTCATGAATCGATGGAATTGTTTCAGTGGTGTGTTATTTATTTTGTTATTACACACTGGAGTTTCCTCACATTATGCATACAGGACTAAAAATTATAGTTCTACATCGTCTTAGCTGCATGCGTATTGCATAAAGGTCGTTTAGTCCCTTTAGCCAGGGGCGAGATAAATCAATGTGGATGGATAATTATGGAATTATACAATGGCGAAAAACATCCAATGGGACTGTATGTTATTAACCACTTTTCTCTTGTTTGTTGACCATGAACAGGTCGTATTTAACGTTATGTTGCTGTTTGCAATGAGGATTACAGCTTACAGCCGATACATTGTTTCAGTACAATATTCAAGAAAGAAAACACAATCTGCTTCGATCCTCATTGGATTATCCAGACTGGACATGTTGCCTGATTGATTGGTTATTGGTTATTGGTTACTGACCTAACTTCACAACACTCCCGGCAGACCCATAGGTGCTCAGTATCTTAAACAGATGTCGAAGAGTATGCATACTGATAGTTAATGTGGCTTGTTGGTTAAACAACCTCCTCACTCTGCCCCTCAAACACCCAACTCTACTTGTAATTCCAAATTCCTTAAATCGCTGGTATGATTCAATGTCGATGTTAGTGTCCTCATGCAACTTCGACTGTTTGATTAATTAATTGATAATGTCGATGATCCTATCAATCAATAAATCGATTGACTAACAGTACCATCAAGTTTACATTTGGATGATTAACCATCTGTTAACCATCAAATAACACAAGCATAGAAGAACCAAATATACTCATCCAAGAAATAGAAGAAGTTGTGAAGAAGAGTCCACGTCACAAGACAGCAGGCATAGACGGTATAACCAATGAAGCAATCAAGGCATGCGGAGAAACAGGAATACAATGGATTCATAGAATCTTCAAGTCAGCCTGGACAGAAAGAGAAGTTCCCAAAGATTGGCAGAAAGCCATCATAATACCAATATGGAAAAAAAGGGCAAAAAAGAGAATGCAATACATACAGAGGCATATCATTATTAAGTCATGTTGGGAAACTATATGCTAAAATTTTGGAATCTAGAATCAAACCTATAATAGAACCACAGCTGAACATCGCTCAATTTGGGTTCAGAAAGGGAAAGAGTTGCACTGATGCCCTGTTCACACTAAGGCAACTCAGCGAAAACACCATAGAATATGACAAACAGCTCAACTTAGCATTCATAGACCAAGAAAAAGCCTTTGATAGAATAAACAGAAACAAACTATGGACCATACTAAGTGAATATGGAATTCAGGGCCAACTATTAGACAATATTAGAGCGCTATACCAAAATGCTCAAGCGTAGTACGAACAAGCGACGGCCTGACAGATGAATTTGAATTATCATCAGGAGTAAGGCAGGGATGTGTGCTTTCTCTATACTTTCAATATTTACATAGACAGGATAACGCAAGAAACCAAGACAGATAACAACCTCGATAACAACTACAATTTAATAAACGAACTACTCTTTGCAGATGATCAGAGTATAATTTACAACAACGAACACAAACTTCAACAACACATAAATGCCCTGAAAGCCACATGCGAAAAATATGACATGAAAATTAACACCTCCAAAACAGAAGTCATGACAATAAGCAGGTCAACAGGTCAACTAAATATACATATGAATAATGTCAAAATACAACAGACTACAGAATTCAAATATCTCGGAGTATATTCACAGCAGATGGAAAGATGGACAGAGAAATCGAGACTAGATGCCAGAAGGCAAATGTAGTGACATACCAACTGTCACCACTATTAAAACATCCAAGCATTAACATGGCAGTCAAACGACAACTGATAAACTGCATATTTATTCCAACTCTCTGCTATCAGTGCAAACATGGCCCCTGACTAAGACACAAGAAAGAAAGATTACAACATGTGAAATGAGATGTCTACGAAAGCTGTCAACGTTACAAGGCGAGATAGAGTGAGAAACGAGAATATCAGAAGCATCGTTGGTACTATACCATGCATACAGTACATCGAGAAGAAGATTCAAGTGGTTCGGCCATTTAATGAGAATGGAACCACATTTACTACCATCACGTGCCTATAATAATCGACACTCAGGGCGCAGAGCACGAGGCAGGCCAAGAACAAGATGGATAGATAACATCTCAGAGTCCCTGCGAAAGCATGGACTGACAACGTCAAGTGCAACACACCTGGCACAAGATAGGAAACTAACTCTCCCACGACGCTTCACGGCAAATGTGGTTAAGATAAGATAAGATAACCATCTGTTCTCATATCTCTTCTTTTTACAGGATGATCTCAGTGATACTGCATGAACTTCTGAGAACCGGCGTACTGCATGAACTTCTGAGAACCGGCGTACTGCATGAACTTCTGAGAACCGGCGTACTGCATGAACTTCTGAGAACCGGCGTACTGCATGAACTTCTGAGAACCGGCGTACTGCATGAACTTCTGAGAACCGGCGTACTGCATGAACTTCTGAGAACCGGCGTACTGCATGAACTTCTGAGAACCGGCGAGGAATTTCTATGTAATTTTTAAAAATGGTGTAAATGTGTAGGACATTTTCTTCTGAACTAATGTCCACAGTGCGACTTTCCAAACTACTCTTATTAATTTTCAAAAGTCAAGGTTTTTTAACATGCTACATTGAACATTAAAATTACGTTTTATCGTCCATCTCCGATAGGACAAGGGACTATATCTGACCTCTATCAAGTGAAAAAACTGCGAAATTTCTATATAAACCAAGTATTTTAAATCGAAAAAGGAGTTCTGTAGCTTGTCAAGCCTGTTATCACACTGTACAAGAACATTTCAAGCCCGTATCGGGCTCACTAGTCATCTACGCACACACAGACAAACATAGCGCAACTACATTCCCTTGGATTAAAATTTGTGTGGTCATCATCACCCGTGATGTACGAGCATCATCATCAGGAACACCAAATGTAGACGGAGCAGAATCTATCAGAGCTGGTTCTTCTTCTTCTTCTGCGATCGTTCTTCACGGCCAATTTGATCATTCTTATTGTGATGTATAATTGGTCCACTGGCAAGAACGGAGTGATCTACGTCGGGACGATTGTGCGCCCATGGTGACTAGGCCCGCCCGTCCGGTTTCAGCCAGCTTTTGATTTACTAGGGTGAACTTTCCCTAGGTACGATCCTTTGGATCTACGCCTTTTCGATCCACTTTGCCGTATATTTGGGCTTTGTGATCTACGCCAAGACAGTGAGTTACGCTGCTTTTCCCGTTCTGACTGAGAAATATTTCTCGGGCTTGTCAGCTTGTCCTCGGACGGCGTCTTACTCGTATGAAACACCGTGTAAAGTATCGGCCTTCGCCAATGTTCAGGATTCGGACTTCCTGTCTGATCCGTACATTGTCGGCCTTGCTTTACTGTACATTTTTGAGTTTGATCCGGAGAAGAAATATTCTCAGCCTTTTCTAGACGCGCGTTGGTACGTGGCAATTTGCAATTAACCTCGAAAGGCACCGGCATGGGACCTAGTACAAACAATGTAGAGGGTCGTTTCAGTCGGCGCTATCAACGCAACTGAGGATTTTGCGCCCGCCACCATCACCCGCTCCAGTTATTCCGGGGATGTTAGTTACGACTGCAATCGAACTTTGCCCGGTTGCCCTACGGCTGGTAGTTTCCTTAGGTATCTCCAACCTCAGTTCTTCCGGGGGTGTTAATTTTAATCGCACAGTACCTTGTACGGTTTTCCCAGGGCGGGTAGTTTCGTTTATCAGAGCTGGTTCGTTGACTCTGGCACTTGCTTCTCTCTCTCGCGATCACCGCCCAGACCGATGTATATGCAGCCTTAGCATTGGTGTGTTTTACGTCAGATCTTCAGCACCATTTGTAGCTCTCGTGCTTATCCTTCGGCGATGTATCTTGTTTCAGCCAGCGTTTACTCGGTTCGCTCTCCGTTCTGTAGCCATCTAGTGTTTTTTACGGTGTCGGGTAGCTACACCACGCTCAACCTCCTTAGTCGCCTCTTACGACATGCGTGGCAGATAACAGTGGTTCTATTCTTTACAACCCAATTTGGGCCACCGTAACCACTCGGTCTCTGTGGCTAAGTGGTAAAGCCCTTTGCCTTGTGAGTCGAAGGTCGTGGGTTCGAGTCCGGACCACGCCATTCTGTTCACGAATGCAGTTTTTTCCAGAGATCCCTAGGATTTCTGCTGGAGCTACGGAGTTCGTGCTTTGTGCAATACTCTCGGCAGGTAACGTGCCATTTCTGCGGAGAGGGACCAAGCCATATGGGTAAAACCCGGTGCAATGAAGTCAATCCTTCGGCTTTAAAATCCTTTAAACTCGGCGGACTTGATTCTGACTCTTCATTCACGGCACGAAAGATTTCCTAATCGCCTCTTACAACATGCGTGACAGAAAACAGTGGTTCTATTCTTTACACCCCAATTTGGGCCCCGGTAGCCACTTGGGCGGCACTTGCGGCATTCACGGCATAAAGGATTTCTTTTCTTTTTTCAGTTCTTTTTATAATTCAGTTTTTGTCAGTATAAATTTTTTTCTCTTCATTTTCTTCAGCCTAAATTTTTTGTCTCTTTTAATTTCTTTTGCTTAATTTCTTTACGTATTCCTGACTTTATTCCTTTTTAATTTGAACTTCATTTCCTTCAGCCTTATTTTGTTTCTTTTTATTTCCTTCAGCCTAATTTTGTTTCGTTTCATTTTCCTTTCTAATTTGTTTCTTTCATTTCCTTCAGCCTAATTTTGTTTCGTTTTCATTTTCTTCAGCCTAATTTTGTTTCGTTTTCATTTCCTTTAGCCTAATTTTGTTTCGTTTTCATTTTCTTTAGACTAATTCTTTTCGTTTTCATTTCATTCAGTCATATTTCTTTTGAATTTAATCTTAATCAGTCTAACTTGTTGTCATTTTCATTTTCTTAACTGTAATTTTTTCGTTTCTTTTCTTTATTCTAGTTTCTTTTAGTATCCATTATCTTCAATCTCTTTTTGTCATCTTCCTTTTCTTCGGTGTCATTTCTTTAATCATTTTCTTCATTTTCTCATTTTCATGTTTTTCAGTCTCATTTATTTACATCTTTATTTGTTTCAGTCTAATATATTTTTGCTTCTCATATTCTTTCGAATTGCTTCTTCTGCAATCTTCGCTCATCATTGTGTGTTCTCACATTAGTTTTATTGCTTTTTTCAGACATCCTATAATTTTTTGTTTCTCATATTAATTAAATTGTCATTTTTTGTCCATATCTAGAGATTCATCATTTTTTTCTTCTAATATTCGTTTATGTGTTTTCTTTTTGTGTCTTTTCTCCTCCATTTTTCTTTCCAATATTGAATATATTAACTTATTGTTTTACATATTTACTCTCAGTAAATCTATTTATCATTTGTTTTGTTTCTCATATTCATCTTGATGTATTTTTGTTCCATTTCTTTTCATCAGTTTTTTATGTCCATGTTCTTACATGTCCATATCTTCATATTACATAACCACCATGCTGGATTTGTGTAGCTTTTTGTGGTCTTTCTTCATATTCGTCTGCAACATCTGGTTATGCGATTAGCTCACCGTGGACCACAAACTGGGTAGTCAGCAGTGGCGACTCGTCATTAAGGGCCTATGGGGCTGGACCCACCAAAAGTAATGTGTAACGTGTATTTATTATTTTATAAGTTAAAATATAATCTAATCAAAAACTATGATTTTTCTAGAAAATGTTTGTCTGGCCCCACCAACAAAAATAATCACGAGCCGCCACTGGTAGTCAGCACTAGGTCTGTCAGATTTCTCCAAAATATCTGTTTCCAGGTGGACTAGGTTTGGCTACAATTTGCTTCTCAGCTCACACAGAAGAGGACAGTCTTGCAAGATGGAATACATTCAATGTCTGTGACTTAGTAAGTGAAAAGGGCTAAACCATCTTTCTTCTTCTTTTGTCGTCACACTATTCCCGGGTTGTTGCTCAGTGTCGTCGTTTTCTGTTTCTGTTTTGTGCAACTCTAGTGGCTTGGATGATAGTTGTTTTTCTTTTATTTCACAGGATTCTGCTGTGCTGTGTAACCACCTTTGTTGTGGTCTTCCTCTCTTCTTTCCTGATGTTCTGTTGAAGAAGAATCTTTATACGGCGGAATTTGGTTGCATTCTGATTAAGTTGCCGAACCACTTCATTCTTTGTTTCTTAATGTAATTCAAGCAAGGTTTATGTCCCAACTTTCTTTCTTAAGATGATGTTGGTGACTGGTTTTTTTTTCTGGTTTTGCTTGTACCTTTTCGAAGACATCGCATTTATCATGTAGTTTTTGTTTTGCTACTGTGCTTTGATAATTGTCCATGTTTTTCTATGGTAAGACAGAGTAGGCAGGAATATTATGTTGATCATCTGTTGTTTAGCTGTGACATGTTTGTGTGCCTTAACAATGGGATTGTCTGGTAAGCTACATCATTTGTTTTTCGCACTCTAGCATCTATCATTCAGTCTAGTCATCCATCTTCTGGGAATATGCTTCCTAAGCAGTGGCGGCTCGTCATTAAGGGCCAGTGGGGCCGGGCCCCACCATAAATAATGTATAAAGTGTATTTATTATTATATACATTAAAATATAGCAACCAAAAACCATGATTTATCCAGATAAAAATGCCTGACCAAACCAACAAAAATGATCACAAGCCGCTACTGTTCCTAAATATTTGAATTCTTGCACTTGGTTGATTGTAGCACCATTGACATGAATGTTTAGTTTATCAGCTATAACCTGAGCCGTTTAAAACAGTATGTAAATAACGCCTAAGCTTTTTTTTAAAAAACATCAATTTGTGTATGCTCTATTCTACATCAATCATTTTTTTTATTATCTAGAATGGAAATAATGATATTTAGGGGCCGTTCTGAGAGCAGACACTTCAATACTAATTGTTTCTACAATCACCATAAAAGCTTTCAGACAAATACACAGTATATCAGTTATGACAGTTCATTAATCCGTTTTCCATAAATGTTTCTTAACACTAACACCACTTCACTTCGTCATGGCGGCTAGCTAAAATTAAACTTTTAGAAGCCAATGTTTGACTTCACTGCACAGTGTTTTCCCATGTGGCTATGTCAGTCACCTCATAAAATGGCATGCCACCTGCCGAGAGTAATGCACAAAGCACAAGCTCCATAACTTCGAGACATTACTGAATATTACATCAAGTGTGACACTCAATTTGTCCAGTTTCCATAAATGATTGTAAAAACTGAAATATATTACGTCAACTTTACTGGGTTTTGTGTTTTATTTCCAATTCATTTATTCTTTTCTAGTCTCTCGGTACTTCATTCCTGGTTTTTTTTTTTTTATATTTCAAGTTTTTTTTTAAAAAGAGACTCGCTTAATGTGCAAACTAATAATAGCAGCGAAACGTTATGATAATTGAGAATTTTTGTTTATTCCCCAAAACCTTATCATACAATGATACATTTTGGGAAATACGATGTTATGCCCGTATTTTCTATTCTACTTCTTCCACCGTTTACAGACAACGACTTGTATACTTTTAAAGTAGTTAGTAATCAACTGGAATCTGTTAGTTGAATGTTTGACAGTCTTGTAGGATGCGTGTCTTTGTCACCTGCTGATGTCAGATTTGCATTTTTCAGTAGGGTCTATCTTGTTCTTGTGAAAATCGATGATTGTTCAGTCTACTGTACCTTGTTTGTAGTCATAAAATGTTCATTCACCATCAGCACACGATTGGTAATCATCAGAGAGGTCAGCATCACATCTGCCTTCTTTACTTTTAATTGCTTTTCTGGTACCAAATATAGGTTGTGTGGTCAATAAAAATGGAAAACATATATGTTCTTTTGAATATAACTGTTACAGAAGATCCCCCCGTATATCATGGACAGAGAAGAGAGCACATATATCTACATAGAAATAACTCAAAATCAAAGAAAACAGGCTGATGCTACAAATAAAAATGAGCAAATGTAAGTATTCTGGACATATAAGAAACCACACAATAGGTTGAAGAAGGTGCTATCCCGGTAAAGACGAGAAAAAGAAGACCACGAAGAAGATGAATTCAGGATGTCAATGATGATTTGAGCATGAATTCAGGATGTCAATGATGATTTGAGCATGAATTCAGGATGTCAATGATGATTTGAGCATGAATTCAGGATGTCAATGATGATTTGAGCATGGATTCAAGGATGTCAATGATGATTTGAGCATGGATTCAAGGATGTCAATGATGATTTGAGCATGGATTCAAGGATGTCAATGATGATTTGAGCATGAATGCAAGGATGTCAATGATGATTTGAGCATGAATTCAGGATGTCAATGATGATTTAAGCATGAATTCAGGATGTCAATGATGATTTGAGCATGAATTCAGGATGTCAATGATGATTTGAGCATGGATTCAAGGATGTCAATGATGATTTGAGCATGGATTCAAGGATGTCAATGATGATTTGAGCATGGATTCAAGGATGTCAATGATGATTTGAGCATGAATTCAAGGATGTCAATGATGATTTGAGCATGAATTCAGGATGTCAATGATGATTTGAGCATGGATTCAGGATGTCAATGATGATTTGAGCATGAATTCAGGATGTCAATGATGATTTGAGCATGGATTCAAGGATGTCAATGATGATTTGAGCATGAATTCAGGATGTCAATGATGATTTGAGCATGAATTCAGGATGTCAATGATGATTTGAACATGAATTCAGGATGTCAATGATGATTTGAGCATGAATTCAGGATGTCAATGATGATTTGAACATGAATTCAGGATGTCAATGATGATTTGAGCATGGATTCAAGGATGTAAATGATGATTTGAGCATGGATTCAAGGATTTCAATGATGATTTGAGCATGGATTCAAGAATGTCAATGATGATTTGAGCATGGATTCAAGGATGTCAATGATGATTTGAGCATGGATTCATGGATGTCAATGATGATTTGAACATGGATTCAAGGATGCCAATGATGATTTGAGCATGGATTCAGGATGTCAATGATGATTTGAGCATGGATTCAAGGATGTCAATGATGATTTGAGCATGGATTCAGGATGTCAATGATGATTTGAGCATGGATTCAAGGATGGCAATGATGATTTGAGCATGGATTCAGGATGTCAATGATGATTTGAGCATGGATTCAGGATGTCAATGATGATTTGAACATGGATTCAAGGATGTCAATGATGATTTGAGCATGGATTCAAGGATGTCAATGATGATTTGAGCATGGATTCAAGGATGTCAATGATGATTTGAGCATGGATTCAAGGATGTCAATGATGATTTGAGCATGAATTCAAGGATGTCAATGATGATTTGAGCATGAATTCAGGATGTCAATGATGATTTGAGCATGTATTCAGGGATGTCAATGATGATTTGAGCATGGATTCAGGATGTCAATGATGATTTGAGCATGGATTCAGGATGTCAATGATGATTTGAACATGGATTCAAGGATGCCAATGATGATTTGAGCATGGATTCAGGATGTCAATGATGATTTGAGCATGGATTCAATGATGTCAATGATGATTTGAGCATGGATTCAGGATGTCAATGATGATTTGAGCATGGATTCAAGGATGTCAATGATGATTTGCGCATGGATTCAGGATGTCAATGATGATTTGAGCATGGATTCAAGGATGGCAATGATGATTTGAGCATGGATTCAGGATGTCAATGATGATTTGAGCATGGATTCAGGATGTCAATGATGATTTGAACATGGATTCAAGGATGCCAATGATGATTTGAGCATGGATTCAGGATGTCAATGATGATTTGAGCATGAATTCAAGGATGTCAATGATGATTTGAGCATGGATTCAGGGATGTCAATGATGATTTGAGCATGGATTCAAGGATGTCAATGATGATTTGAGCATGGATTCAAGGATGTCAATGATGATTTGAGCATGGATTCAAGGATGCCAATGATGATTTGAGCATGGATTCAGGATGTCAATGATGATTTGAGCATGAGAGAGAGAAATTTCGAATGGCGGTTAAGATAGCAAAGTTCTGCTAAGGACAAGCTATTTGATGATTATGGAATAAAAATAACTTCAACGTTCACGGAAGAAATAAAAAAACAATAACAAAACAGAGATAACACTTCACCTTTTCTCTTACTACCATATGTTTTATTGATTACGTGACATATCACAACAGACATCAAGATAAACATTACAGATTCCGACACAAGTGCTGGCATTAAATATATAAAATTGTAACTTATCAGAATTTAACATATACAGTACGTTTGAACCGAACCGTATATTCCTAATGGTTTCCATGTGTATGATATTTTGTACAGATAATAATTTGTTTTGGTACAGATGTAACTGCTTCTATAAGAATATTATAATAATGAAAGTGTTCACTGCGATATGCTGCTGAGCACTGATGAACCGTAGAACTACAATTAATACAACCGAACTTATGATATGCAAGTCAATGATGGATTGTTGGTGTTTTTTTTAATATCCACAGCGTGTTTTCAAATAAGATCCAACATAAGTTAATAGAAAATATAAATGTTAAATTTAGCTTTGAAATTCATGGCCCCCCAAATTCATCACCCCTGAACGTAGCCCCCATTTCGCCAATCCATAAATTGTGTGGAACCAAATCTTGAGACTCCCATTGGCAGTGAGCTGGTGAGTTTTGATGTGTCCCTCTTGAGTTTGAAGGAATTTCTCATTTTAGGATCATAGAATGACACAAACTGGGAATGCCTGTAGGATGGACTAAGTAACTGCTGGGAATTGACCTTTATTAAGTCACGATGCCCTGCTAAAGATCTCTTTTGAAACCTGGAACTCTGATATGAACTTTCCCATGGCACATCAGCCACTGTTGGACGTTTGACATACTTTGCAAGGCCTCTAATGAATCGCTTGTCAACTCTCGCTAAATATGGATTCAAACCTTTAATAAACCGTTTACCCTGTAATACTGCATTCTCATTTCCATTTGTTGCGTATCTATTGATTCCTCGCATAAACCGCTTACCTACAGGCCTGGGATACATAGCAAGACCTTTAATGAATCTTTTCTCAGGAACAAATTCATCCTGTTGTGTCAACGCGTACTGTAATCGTTTAGGCAGAAATTCTTTTCCTTTGTTATAGTAGTCAGTGTACCCTCTTAAAAACCTTTTAGAAATCGCACTGTTATCATCATCATCAGAATAGTTATCGATGTCGTCGAACTCTCTGCTGTTATCATCATCGTTCATATAATTACGTTTATTAATACGTGCTAATCCACGCATGAAACGTTTATTTATTGAATATGGTTGGTAAACAGGTAAATCATACCAGGTAGCACTTTCTTCATGTTTTGACGTACTGTCCATATCCATGCTGTTCTCATCTTCTACAAATTTCTGACTTAAATCAGAATCATCATCATCAAACCTGGTTTCACGTTTCTCTCGAGATTGACCTGTTTCTCGTTTCATAAGACCTCTCATAAATCTTTTATCCATTTCCATATCTTTTACTAATTTATGATATACTTTGTCAGAGGTTGTGTTTTTTCCAATGTTTTCCTTTTTTATTAATCCTTTTATAAAACTTTTGTCATCTTGAGTATTATCGGTATCATCTTTTTTAACCAGTCCACGCATGAACCGTTTGTCGTCTTTTGCATTATCGGCATCCTCCTTCTTAGCCAGTCCCCGCATGAACCGTTTGTCATCTAGCACATTATCGGTATCATCCTTTTAACCAGCCCCGCATGAACCGTTTGTCATCGTGAGTGTTATCGGTATCGTCCTTTTTAATTAGTCCCCGCATGAACCGTTTGTCATCTTGAGCGTTATCGGTATCGTCCTTTTAACCAGCCCCGCATGAACCGTTTGTCATCTTGAGCGTTATCGGTATCGTCCTTTTTAATTAGTCCCCGCATGAACCGTTTGTCGTCTTGAACATTATCGATATCGTCCTTTTTAATTAGTCCACGCATGAACCGTTTGTCGTCTTGAACATTATCGGTATCGTCCTTTTTAACTAGTCCCCGCATGAACCGTTTGTCGTCTTGAACATTATCGGTATCATCCTTTTAACCAGCCCCGCATGAACCGTTTGTCGTCTTGAACATTATCGGTATCATCCTTTTTAACCAGCCCCCGCATGAACCGTTTGTCATCTTGAACATTATCGGTATCGTCCTTTTAACCAGCCCCGCATGAACCGTTTGTCATCTTGAACATTTTCAGCATCGTCTTTTTTCATCAGTCCCCGCATAAATCGCTTGTCATCGCTTATTTCCGTACTTTCCATACCATTGATACCATCGTCCTTTTTAGCATAACTTTTCAAACCTTTAATAAATCTTTTATCTTGTGAGATTAGAGCGCTCTTACCTACTAATCCTTTAATAAATCTTTTATCTTGTGAGATTAGAGCATCTTACCTACAACTTTAATAAATCTTTATCTTGTGAGATTAGAGCGCTCTTACCTACTAATCCTTTAATGAAACGTTTATCTTCAATGTTATTTAAGTTTTCATCGAAAAGTTCGTTGTCTTTATTCACAAAAGTATGCAATTCCTTCTCTTCTTGATCGTTGCCATCTTTCTTAGCATATAAACCTCTCATAAACCTCTTCTCCGATATTGACTGAAGTTCATCATCTCCATAAGTTTTCTTATTTAGCCCACGCATAAACCTTTTTTCATCGCTTTTATTCTCATCTTCATCAAAATGTGTATCGACATCAATATCGTTTTGAGTCAGTCCTTTAATAAATCTTTTCTCAGTTCTTCCGACAAACTTTTTATTTAATCCTCTCATAAACCTCTTTTCATCTTCGGATTTTCGAACTAAACCTTTTATAAAACGTTTATCCTCACTTAGTTCTTCTGTATTTTTATCTAAATCTTCCATAACCATTTTTTCCTCTTCGATTTCATTTGATTTCTTAACCATACCTTTGATAAATCTCTTATCGTTTCCTTCGTATATGTTGCTTGAATGCATTTCTGAATGTCCTGCATGATTTTTATCATCTCCTTCAGCGATAGAACCTATATGTTTTTTAGTTAAACCTCTCATAAACCTCTTCTCATTCAGCATATCACTGTCAACAGAAAGATCTTTGTCGTCTTCGAGATTGTTCTTTTTAGCATATTGGCGTAAACCTTTCATGAACCTTTTTCCGGGGTTTGCGCTCATGTATGTATGAAAACCTTTCATGAACCTCTTACCTGGGTTTGCGCCCATGTATGCATGAAAACCTTTCATAAATCGCTTGCTTATTTCATCATTACCTGCACCTGATCCGGTTAGAATGTTAACCATGTCATCATCTGATCTACGACCGTAACCGTTCAACCCAACTATGAATTTCTTCCTATTATCCAGAGCTGCATTCTGGTCCCGTTTCATTAATCCGCGCATGAAACGTTTCCCGTAATTTTGCAACCCATGAATAAACCTCTTGTTGACGTTACCAGCAAAGCGGTTTAGCCCGACAATAAAACGTTTGTCATCAATGTTTTCATCATCAAAGTTCCTCAATCCTCGCATAAATCGCTTATCATTATCCATAAGTAAACTGTTATCTCCCCTTAAGCCTCTCATAAATCTCTTTTCGTCTTTTTTGGCGTATTTGTTCAACCCTCTAAGAAAGCGTTTTTCTTCGAACTGCTCATTAGGGTATTCCCCATATGATCCATCAACCAGATCTAGGTCTCGTTTGAAGGTTAAACCCCTCATAAACCGTTTATCTTCACTTGTTTCTTGGTTCTCTCCTTCTTCTCTGAGCCCTCTCATGAATCTTTTCTCCTCACCTGGACTATGAAATATAATGTATTCATCATTATTGTATTTGTCCGGTAGTACTTGTAGTTCATTTTCTGCCTGTTTTGAGTATCTTCCATCTGCAGAGTACACATCGGCTTCATCCGTAGCGAATCCGTATGGAACATCTGGTAAAAATGGATCCACATACAAATTCGCTGTGTTATCATTTGTAGCATCATCAATTTCTGAGAAAGTGTTTGTCTTCTGGGCGATAACTGCATCGGGATCATGATTAGGTGTTGCCAGTGCAGGATTGTTTGAATCGTTGGAAGAGTCTTTGGTGTGATCTGTTGAGGTTGGGTTCCCACTGTTTTCGTCTTTCGAAATGGTGTTGGAAATCAAATGTTGTTTCTCGTTTCCTGATACAGCTTCTGCTGAAGCCTGAAAATATATAGAAACAAGAAACAATAGAATATTTATATGTCTAACATACATATAGACATACATATCAAAAGACAGACAAATCGAACGACATAACTAGATTCATACAGTCTTATAGACAGAAAATCGAAAAATATACATTTGAACAGAATGGTCGCCCGTCTGTTGACGGGTCCTCAAGGAGTGGGGGGCATAGAATAGTAACACATGATCGTAATAGAGCAATGAATACACAAAGCAGTCGACATGTGACCGTTCCAATGACCAGTCCTAGAAGGTTATAAATGTTATTAAGTTGCAAAATTTATTTATGGCTAGTATTAAACTTAAAGAGAGCCGCTGTAGCGTAGTGTTAGTGAACTCGCTTCGCAAGGCTGGTGGTCTGGGTTCAGCTCCGCAATGCGCATGGAATTTTTCCCGACCGCGACGGCTCTCAGGTTGACCCAGCCTCAACTGGGTACCAGACATGCTCTGGGAAAGTAAAGGCGCCGGTGTGATGCTGACCACATCACCCATTGTGTGCCGACGGTCAATGAAAAATACAGGCCTAATATATTGACCACACGGCCACACACTTAGAATGGATGGAAGACTCCTTACCAATCCCTCATATGGACACCAGAGGAAAAAGAAAACGAGGAAGACCAAGAGAGACTCTGCGTAGAACCATCACCAGAGAAGGCTCAACGATGGGCCTAGTAAACATCAAAGACTTAAAACAAATAGCAACGAACCGCGAGACATGGAGAGCTATGACCTCTGCCCTATGCGCCGCCCACAGGCCCAAGAGGAAAGACTAACTAACTAATATATTGACCTATATACCACGAGGTATGAATGGGTACCTTTACCTTTACCTTTTATTAAACTTAAATAAACATTCACCATGGATACAGATGAGAACAAACAGGTCTATACATGGACACAGATGAGAACAAACAGATCTATACATGGACACAGATGAGAACAAACAGATCTATACATGGACACAGATGAGAACAAACAGATCTATACAGAGAGAATTCAGAATCAAAGACGACAGGTTTCTGCTACAAATAAGAATGAGAAAATAGTAAAGCATTGTAGACATATAAAAATTCCACGAACGGTTGAAGAAGAATATTATGGAAGAATGCATCATGACAACAACGATGAGAAGAAGAAGAACTCGGACAAGATGGTTTAATTATGTGTCTAATGATTTGAGCATGACGACAGCAGAGGTAGAACATCAAGACTATGAGAGAATGAAAAACTCTGTACAACTGTTAGGATGGAAAAGTTCTGCTTAGGACAATCTATTTGATAATAACTAAACATGAAAAGGTAAAAGATGTTGCACAATGTGTAAGGACAACACAAACAAATTATCTATATTTTTTTTAGCTTCAATAAATATATAGCGATTAATGAACAAAAGAATATAACACTCAAGTTAAACCGTGAAACAAACTTTACTGAGAGAATAGAGGAACATAAGACTCAATTTCATAGAAGAAATTGAACGAGTTCCCAATATGAGAGGTATGGAAATATTACATGGAAGTTCTATGCACCATATAACGGTACGAGAGATACTTGTTCACAGATGTGGAATAATGATGTTTCTATGAATCTGTCAATCAATTACTATTATTTCACAACATCTGTGTCATTTCTCTGTCATTTACATCATAATTTCTGTGTTGTCTCATTAACTCCAATATAATGGTATCATTTAACCTATTCGTCATCTATAAGTATCTACAACTCCACTAGTCCCTAGAGATAGACATCCTCCAAGTCATTACTTGATTAAATATGGCAGTACTGTGTGGGTGTGACATAAAATCAGACACTGGTCAACTGGAAGAGAACGCATAGGGCAGTGTGCACTCAGATACATTATACTGGGAAACAGGGTGCTTAAATTGGTTTATTTATTTACTAATTGATTGATTGATTGAATGATTGATTGATTGGTTGATAGGACTATCATCATTGCACTTCGATGAGTTATCATATGTACTTCGATCTCTTTCTTAGACAGGCAGATCTCAGCAGCAGTTCACGAGCACCGTGGAACGGGCGAGGGTCCCAATGTCTTCTTCTTCTTTGAGTTCGTTCTTTACAACCAATTTTAATCACTCTTTGTGATATGTTTGATCTTTGCCAAGAACGTGTATACGTTGCACATTGGTTTGGTAGGCCCTAAACACATAGACTTCACAGCTTAGGACACATGCATCCGATTTCAGCCAAACCTCCTTAGTCGCCTCTTACGACATGCGTGGCAGGTAACAGTGGTTCTATTCTTTACACCCCAAGTTTGGGCCCCGGTAACAACTCGATCCCGATGTAATTTAGAAGTTGGTGAAGATTTAAATTTAAGTAACAAATAGAAAAATAACGACGGAAATACTATAAAGGAAAGAAAAAATAGAATTTACATGACTACAGAAATTAAAACAAATACAAAATATATGGAAAGGGAACTGATATGTAAAAACAAAACGTAGATTTTTAATGGCATTCATTTTCTCATAGCAACGTACGACTGTGAGGCATTGATTATTGATCAAAGAGTTGAAATAATTAATGTCTTTGCGTTCAAGTACTAAAGAAGAATACTCGGAGTATCAAGCAGAGAAAATAAAACAAGTATTCCATTAACAAGTATTCCAGTGGTGGAGAAGATCATTAATACTTTTGAATGCAAATGCTTCAGAAGAGTATTTAGAATATCATGGACAGAGAAAAGAACAAATGTCTCTGTTCTACAACAGCTTGATATTAAAGAGAGATGGTTATTAAAAGCATGAAATAAAAAAATTAAATATTTCGGACACATCAAACGACATGAGTGCACAGAGAAGATCATTATTACTTTTGAATGCAAATTAGGGAATGCTAACCCGAAACAAATGCTTGCAGAAAACGGATGCACCAGGCCGTAAGGCGCATAATTTGGTGCAACGACTCCTCACAATGAGGAATGGGATAACGGATTCTACGGTCGCCGATCTGCCTCTGAGATTTAGCCACGCAGTAAGAATGTCGGACCTACCATCACGAGGGTGGCCAAAGCTAACTGCGGGAGATCACACGGGAGCAAAGACAAGGGAAACATCCTACAGAACTGCCCCCAGTATGCAGACCTGAGAAGAAAAATGTGGTCCATTTACACCAGCGTCCAAGACAAACTGTATGGCGTGGCTGATAATCTGAGACAGACGGCGGCCTTTATTTTCGTGTCCGAAATCCCAATCTAGTGAAAACGCAGAAGAAGAAAAGAAGAAGAATGCAAATGCCACAGAAGAGTAATTAGAATATCATGGACAGATAAAAGAACAAATGCTTTTGTTCTGCAACAGCTTCATATTGAAGAGAGTTGGCTATTAAAGAACATAAAATTAAGGAAAATTAAATATTTCGGACACATCAAACGACACGAGTGCCTAGAGAAGAAAACTATGGATGGGATAGTGCCTGGAAGAAGAATGAGAGGAAGACCTAGAAGACGATGGGTGCAAGATGTCCTTGACGATCTGAGAATGACTGCTGCTGACGCCGGTCAACCTGCACAGAAAAGAGAGTTTTTCCAGACTGATGTCATGGAAGCCAGGTTCCGAAAGCGACAAGCAACTTGATGATGATGTCTATTTTACAATAGTTTAAAATTGAAGAAACGTAATGGTAAAAATGAGAAAATTAAAGAAAATGAAATATTTTGGATATATAAAACGATATCATTCTCTGGAGAATACCATTCTGGATGGCATGATACCGACAGAGGAAGTAGATGAAGACCAAGGAGAAAATTTCTATAGGATGTTATAGTCGAGCTTAGTATGGCGGCGACAGACGCTGGAAATCTCACGCAGGACATGTAGTCATTTATAAATGTTGTCACGAGAGTCAAGTACGGACAGAAACAAGTTAGATGATGATTATGATGATGATAAATGTATGGAATAAGAGGAGGTTGTTCCTGAGGAGGTGTCGGTGGCGTCTGTGGCTTAGGAATTAGTGACTCGGTCTATTAACCCCAACGTTCTGAGTTCGATCACGCTGCGGACAGTTTGGTTGCAAATTGTTTCGTGGGGATTTTACAAAGGACAATGGCACCACCCGTTCAGAAAGCAATGGCAAACTACTGAACGTAATAATGCCTAGAAAAATCACAAACAGCGTTAAAAAAGCTGGGAGTTTATTTGCAAAGTCCTGTAAAGGATATGCAATTAACTTTTACTGCTCCTGATAAGCAACACTTTCAAGCGTTTTTCGAATATTTATCGGTTTTATTTCCTCCAAAAGTGTTGCGAAAACGTAGGATTTAGGACAGATAAGTTTAGATGAGATGTACGACACATATATGGAGCGGAGACATGGAGAACAACTAAGGGAAACACCAAAACGTTGAAGACTTTCATCAATAGATGCCTGCGAAGGATACTCCTTATGCGATGGTATGACAGGACCACAAACAGGGAGCTGTGAGATAGAGCGGGGCAACGTCTAGTGGAACAAGAGATAAGGAGCAGAAGTTGGAGATGGATAGGATACACACACTGAGGAAACCCCCTGACAGCATCACGAGACAGGCTCCCCGATGGAATTTCCAAGACAATAGAGGTAAGGAAAGAGACATGAACACCCAGATACGGGAGTTGGAGACGGAATGCAAGAACACGTGGAAAGATTGTGGATATCTGGAAAAGATGACATTGGATAGGCGGGTTCTTAAGGCCTTGGTTGCGGATCTATGCATCCCTAGGGGCGAAGGGTGAAGAAGAAGAAGTACTGACAGAACCAGTCGTTGGATGTGTTGTTACGTTTGATTGTTTTGCTTTACATTTAGCAATACAGGCACATCAACAATGACACGAGTTTAGCCTGAACCGAAAAATTCTGGTGCGACCAACAGTCACTTGAATGCTTATGAGCCGGTTACAGATCTCTTGATGTTTACCAGGAGACTAGTGTAGGTGCAGCCACTCTAAGATACTGTTTGTTTATTACACAAATATCTCATACCAATCTCAGCATACGTGATTACACTACTACATAATTTTATGGCAGTGACTCCTTCGATCCCTACTTCCTTTGATAATCTACAGTGCACCATTCTGTTTTCAGCACCACCATGTGAAGACAGAATAGGATCTTGGTTCGTGCCAGCTCACTGGCCCTGGAACTACCTTTTCACCGTATTTCATTGCGCACTTGACAACAGGGGAGTTTTGATATGAGCAGCGTTAAGCAAAGCTTTCTGCAATGTACACACTAGATGAGGAGAATGTTTATCTACATATTTCGATTTTTTTCTTTGTGTTTATTTGTGTTCTACTCTCTTTCTTTTGCAGTTTTTTCCAATTTCGTCTGTTCCTCTCTCTCTATCTATTTATATCTATCTCTCTCTCTCTATCTCTATCTCTCTCTCTCTCTCTCTGTCGTCTCATTTCTCGTTCTATTTTCTCTCTCTCTACATTTCTCTTTCTGTTTCTCTTTCTTCGCCAATTTCCCCATCTCTATCTCTCTCATCCTTTCTTCACATTTTCTCTTTCTTTCTCTCTATCTCTCCGTTTTTCTCTCAATTTTTTCGCATTTCTCTTTCTCTCTGTCACTCTTTATTTGCATTTTTCTTTCTCCCTTTCTGCCATTCTTTTTTTTTCTTCACATTTTTTTTCTCTATCCGTCTTTCTCTAGTTCTCTAGTTGTTCTTGATTCACATATATCTTTACCTTTGTTGTTTTTTTGCGGCATTCTTTATTTCTCTATCTTTATTCACATTTTTATTTCTTCTATGTTTTTATTCATATATTCTTTTTTTTTTATCTATTTTTGTGAACATATTACCTTTCCTAATTCTCTATCGTTCTTTTTCAATTTTTTTCTCTCTTTCTATCTCTCACCCTACTCTCTCTATTTCTCTCTTCTCTCTCTCTAAATATTATTATTAAAATTGGGAACATGATACGGAAACAGAAAAATATTTTATAAAATTTTTTACTATTGTAAGAAATGCACATTTTTCCTCCAATTATTTATATTTTTTCTATGCAATGTTTTCAATATTCTGCAAATATTTTTCCAGTATTCTGTCACAATTTTTCCAATATTCTGCAACAATTTTTCGATTATTCAGCAACAATTTTTCCAGTATTCCGCAGCAAATTTTCCAGTATTCTACAACAATTTGTTATATTTTTCATTAAAAAATTACCAGAATCCTTACATGTTTTTGATGTCCTAAAGTTGCTATAATTATATGTAACGATTGTACACAAACGCTGACATCGGTCATTTCTGACAGGCTCCATGGAGCTAATCAGACCTCATATAATGCTACAGTACAACTCCATATGTTGCTAATCAGACCTCATATAATGCTACAGTACAACTCCATATGTTGCTAATCAGATCTCATACAATGCTACAGTACAACTCTATATGTGATTTATCAGATCTCATACAATGCTACAGTACAACTCTATATGTGGTTAACCAGACCTCATACAATGCTACAGTTAAACTCTATATGTGGTTAACCAGACTTCATACAATGCTACAGTACAACTCTATATGTGATTAACCAGACCTCATACAATGCTACAGTACAACTCTATATGTGATTAACAGACCTCATCAATGCTCAGTACAACTCTATATGTGATTAACCAGACCTCATACAATGCTACAGTACAACTCTATATGTGATTAATCAGACCTCATACAATGCTACAGTACAACTCATATGTGTAATCAGACCTCATACAATGCTACAGTACAACTCATATGTGTTAATCAGACCTCATACAATGCTACAGTAAACTCTATATGTGTTAACAGACCTCATACAATGCTACAGTACAACTCTATATGTGATTAATCAGATCTCATACAATGCTACAGTTAAACTCTATATGTGGTTAACCAGACCTCATACACTGCTACAGTACAACTCTATATGTGGTTAACCAGACCTCATACAATGCTACAGTACAACTCTATATGTGGTTAACCAGACCTCATACAATGCTACAGTTAAACTCTATATGTGGTTAACCAGACTCATACAATGCTACAGTACAACTCTATATGTGTTAACCAGACCCCATACAATGCTACAGTAAACTCTATATGTAGTTAACCAGACCTCATACAATGCTACAGTAAACTCATATGTGGTGACATCACAGGGGATGATCTTCTTGTCAAATCTTACAGCTACCCAACTGTACAAATTTGTATCATTTAAGATAATATGGATGGTGTCTGTGGCTTAGGGATAGTGACTCGGTCTATTAACCCCGACGTTCTGAGTTTGTATCACGCTGCGGACAGTTTGGTTGCAAATTATTTCACGTGATATTTTACAAAAGGACAATGGCACCACCCGTTGAGAAAGTAATGGTAAACTATAGAACGTAATAATGCCTAGAAAAATCATAAACAGCGTTAAAAGCTTTGGATTGATTCACAAAGTCCTGTAAAGGATATGCAATTAACTTAAGATAATATGTATACACTTTGGTCGAAATTTGGATATGCCTGTCATTGGGCTCCGATAACATGAGACCGACGAGCTCATGAAAATTTCTAGGAAATCAGACCACAATCGTCGCGTGACCACGTATTTCAATATTGTTAGATAAAGATGAATTGATTTTAAAAACAACGCAGCACGCTAAATCTAGCATATATTATATTACACATTAAATTTAACATTAAGGAATATCAGTATTGTGAAAATTCCAATAAATAACCATGGACTCGTGAATTGTGTAATATTGCAGAAAACCTGACAGTTGTTTATTAAACACTTATAACGCTGGTTGAAATCGACATACCGAAGGATAAGCACGAGATCAATATGTAGAAGGTTGTGACTACATCCGTTCTTTATGTTTGGCTGTATATATCACAATAGAATGATAAAGCGTCTAAGAACGAGAAGAGAGAGAGAGAGAGAGAGAACACTTAAAAAACAAGCTCCCTATTAAACAAGAATTTTGGTTTTTCCGCCTGAGCTAGTCGGTCTTATGTTGCTGGGGGCTACGGTCTGTCCTACATGCCGCCGGGGTATAACGGGTAATAACGTACACACGTTCTCACCGCAAACCCCGCAGATCACACAACGAGTTATTAACTTTGTTGATAAGAACAAACAAACAACCCAAATGTGAAATTGAGAACAAAAATGCGATGCCAGTAATACAGTTACAGAATGGGATTAGACATTCATGTATCGCTGATGAACTGTCACAAGCTCCATAGAGATAAGACTATAGAGGAATTAACATAAATTGAAATGTATCAATTCTTGTTCATCTGCTGAAGAAACCGAATCAGATGAGACACATGCACTCAGTAATTTTAAATAGTGCATACTCCATTTGCAAAAACAAGAGTATGTTAATTTAATTTTCCTTTCAATTTAATACTTTTTTATGAACGAGCGATAAAGAGGGC
The DNA here is from genome assembly GCA_020796225.1 of Arion vulgaris. Lineage (NCBI taxonomy): Eukaryota > Metazoa > Mollusca > Gastropoda > Stylommatophora > Arionidae > Arion > Arion vulgaris. The sequence goes on from CM036758.1 coordinate 21,115,725, forward strand.
TAGAGAATGGTAAATAAAAGAAGATTGACGAGAAAAAAAAAAAAAATAGAGGAAAATGAAATGTAATGGAAGAATGTGAAGAAGGAGCAATTGACACATGAGAGTTAAGAGGACATTAATATAGACAGATGAAAAAAAGAAGAATGAAAGAGACAAGAAGAAAAGAGAAAAATATTGACTGAGAGAACGGATTGTGTTAGGATGAAGAAAATGAAAGCGGAAGTCAAAGTGGATTTAGAAAAGTTAAAGAGATAGGTAAAATAAGAACTGAGAGAAAATAATGTGGAAGATCTTCTTCTTCTTTGTGTTCGTTCTTTACGACCAATTTTAATCACTTTGTGATATGTTTGATTTTTGCCAAAAACGTGTATACGTAGCACATTGGTTTGGTAGGCCATTAAACGCATATAATTCTACATGTTTAGGACACAAGCATTCGATTTCAGCCAAATGTTGAAAATGATATGCAAGACGATAAAATAACATAAAGAAGAAGAGGAAACAGAAAATGAAGAAAGTTAAACACGAAAAGGCAGAAGATAGGAAATAAAGAATGGTTTGCAGATGAAAAAACAGAAGATTAGAAAAAAGAGGGCGTGGGTTAAAGATGTAACGACAGACGAACAGAAAGAAAAAGGAAATGGTTAAAAAAGTAAAGAAAAGATAAAACATAATAGAAAAGAAAGATAAATAAATAGAAGATATGAAGAAATGTAATAATCTTCTTTATGTTCTTTTCTCTAATCCTGTTTTGTCGCACAGTGGTAGTATACGGTGGGATTTCTAGAACGGGTTTTTGTGTGTGCTTCATAAATAGTATTTTCACCGACTCTGTTATTTCTGAGGTGGACATTATTATTGAAGGCGACGGGCTCTTGCTTTTCACATCAACAGACATGACTTAATAAACTGTTTTTAATTTCTTTCTTCATATTTTAGAATATATGTTTAATACTAATCTACTAACATCAGATGGCAGATGCCGATCAGAAATAAAGAGCAGAATAGGACAAGCGAAAACATGGTTCCTGAAAATGAGAAGCATTATCTGCAACCAGTCCTTGTCAATCCCGATTATAATGCGAGTTATTCAGTGCTACATAGAACCAATACTGACATACAGATGCGAATCATGGACAATAAACGCACAGATCAAAAAATCTCTGAGTGACACGGAAATGTGGTTTTATAGAAGAATGATGAGGTGTTGAATGAGATCAAGACACAGAAAGCTTATCATCAATATAAGAAAGAGGCAGTCATCATTTTTCCTGCATGTGATGAGGAGAGGAAGTTTAGAACACAATGTGACAACCGGTAAAATCGAGGGTAGACGAGACAGGGGAAGACAGAGGAAGACAGAGAGAGAAAATGTTGGATATCCTGACCGTATGGCACGGTAGAGCGTAAACATCTGAGTTGATAGCAAACACCAACGACAGAGATTTGTGGAGATCCATGATCGCCTACGCCAGCCGGCACGGCACCTGATGATGATGATGACTAATCTACTAGCCGTGACTTTGTTAACTTTCTATCAAATCAGGGTCAATGAAATAACATTGTACATGTCACAAACACAGTAAAAGGAGAAGATACGTTGAGCTATTGCTATGTTTTAATCTTCCGAAATGAGGACACTTCTCCTGATATTAAATACGATTTAAATTGTGTTCCATGTATATTTTTCTGATGACCTGATCTTTTGTTTAGAATGTCTCTCATTTGTATCAAATGTCCGTAAGGTTGCCTGCATGTAAAATGTTTGAAATGAAATTAGTGAAGTGAAATAAACCTTCTTGGATCTACATTAAGACGATTTCGCTCATTGTTCCATTGTTCCATTGTTCGATTGTTCCATTGGACATGGATTAATAGGAAATAGTCTTTCTACTGAAGTGTTGTATGTTTGAATAACAAAGAAGAACTGCGCTATCCCTACATTTTTAGTGTACATTTCACTACTCCTACAGTTTTCAGTATAGCCACACCACTTTCTTTGCGATATCACTTTATTTTGAAAGGTGGACGCCCATTTTTTCAGATTGCAGTACTGATCACAACACTTCAATATAAAGAAATAAGAAAGTAGAAGCCAAACACAGTTGGGTAAAGGCGGAAATTGGTGTAATAGTTAACCAATTTATATAAAAGAGAATAGCCCACGAATGTGCATTAATGTTTTGTTCGCTCTTATGAATATTAATTATTTGTTAATTAAGCAATTAATTGTTAAATTTGAATTACATTGAGAAACAGAGATTGAAGTGGTTTGACCACTTAATACGAATGCATCCAAACGCCACAGTATGTAGAGTCTTCTATAACAGAACATCGGGAAAGAAGGCGAGAGGAAGACCACAAGAAAGATGGTTAGATGGCAAAGAAGAATCCTGTCAAAGAGCAAAAATAACAATCACCCAAGCCACCAGAACAGCGCAAGACAAAAACAGAAAACCACGACACTGGGCAACAACCCGGTAGTAGTGTGACGACAAAAGAAGAAGAATATTAATAGTCTTCCAAAGATTGTAGATTCTGTTTAAAGTGCAAAATTAAAAAACCAAATTTTAACGCAGTTGCCATGTTATTACCACATGATGTCGCTGACATTGTGTTAATTTTGTCTTGACTTGTTAAATTGCGGACAAAACTAAACTAAATATTTCCAAATCGTTTACGTACACTCTAAGAGCTACAGAAAGTTGCAAGAAAGGACACCATACTGGTAAACCGATCAGCCAGGTAACACTTGTTATAAGAAGGAGAAGATGGAGATATGTTGGACACACCTAGAGAAGAAATAATCAAAGACTATCAAAGCAGGTATTGAAGTGGGATGCAAAGGTTTCAAGAAAGAGAGGACGACCTAAGGAGACCCTAAATCGAAATTTCCTGAAAGAGTCAAGAAATATCGGTCTCAGTTCCACGGAGGAGATTGCGCTAGTTGCCCAAGATAGAGCGGTATGGAGAAATTGCTTGCAGGCCATATGTAAGAGAAAAATTATTATTACGAGTATAATGGACATTTATATTTACTCGTGAAACGAGGATGTGCCCACAAAAATGAGGACATACGGCAACTTTAAGTTGAACCGTAGTAACAAAATTAACATTGACATAAGACAAAGGTAACTCTAACCTATAGATTATTAATTATCTCCCCCTACGTTCTACCATAACCGGCGAAGGCGATGTGTCAAGTCCAAGTAATTGACCTTAATGGAAGTTGTAATTCAATAATTACATTACTTCTAGACAGAGATCACGCCCAGTTCTATTTTTGAACACATATCCCAAATAGTTCAAGGGAACGGTTGAATTATCAATGAAGAGAACAGAGAATCCATTCTCCCAAAAAGCAACAACAACAATAATGTAAAAATTCCATGTTTATAACAAGAGATATTAAAAAAACTGTCTTTACTTCACGTGTAATACCGCTTTTCAGGGCGGTGTAGGACGAAGTGGACTTGATCCTGAGCAATTTAATGGCCACATTGTCTAGTGCAAGCACCACGAAACTGTTCAGATTGTGACTTTTTCTTTATGCCCCGACAGAAAAAAATAGAGTGATCTTAACGAGGATCAAACCTGGGCTCCCGAATTTAAACTCATGCTATAATCCATTCGGAGAGACACTTCTCTCCACCAGGAGATATATAAGGAAATATGTTGTTAAACCCGTATTTTTCTTTGATTAACGACGCATTATGTGTAATGGGGTTAACATCAAGCCGGTCTCCTTTATAATATAATAATAATAATATTTCCTCTCGCACCGTTATACCTTACATAGGGCCCGCAAGCAATTTTTCTATACCGCTCTATCCTGGACAACACGCTCAATCTCATCTATGAAACTGTGACCGATATTTCTTGCCTCTCTCGGCAAAGTTCGTTTCAGTGTCTCCTTAGGTCGTTCTTTGTTTCTTGAACACTTTGCTTTTTCTTGTTTCATGGTCTCTTTTACTTGACTTAATTTTTCTGATGCACATTTAATCCTATTCTGAGAAGCTCACTGTAGTAAAAACACCAACCTTTTTGTGAATTTGTATTCTGTGTTCACCAGTCTAGAAAGCAAGTGCGATACCACTACACTATCGCGGCTTTCAATTCACGGTTCAAGACGTTTCCCAACATCTGATCTTTAAACCACTCACTGTCTACGAATATACTTCTCTCTCTTTCTTTATTTCTCTCTATTTATTTATCTCTCTTTTCACCGCACTGTCTTTCTCTTGACCACCATTTTTATTATTGTTTTAGACTGTCCCTTAGCCTTTTTAGACCATAGGGTATAAAGTGCCTGTCACCGAACATTTCTAGGCTTTAGTGTGCAGAGGTAGGAGGGCCAATTTCTTTCCTCTCATGTATTTACTACGACAGGAAGAAAAAATAGACAGACACAGAGAAACAGACACACACAGACACATACATACAGACAGACACAGACAGACTGGCACACATATAGACACAGGCAGACTGATAAACATACAGACACAGACAGACTGGTAAACATACAGACACAGACAGACTGGTAAACATACAGACACACACAGACTGGTAAACATACAGACACAGACAGACTGGTAAACATACAGACACAGACTGGTATACATATATATAGACACAGACAGACTGATAAACATACAGACACAGACTGATATACATATAGACACAGACAGACTGGTAAACATACAGATACAGACAGACTGGCACATAAATAGACAGCCTTACAAACAAGTCGACAGATGCAGAAAAAGAGTAAGAGCTAGATAGACAGACAAGCAGGCAAGCAGACAGACATACAAATCTTGTATTTATCCACATTAACTCCTAAAATGATTCTCCTAATATAATCTCCTTTTTATATCACAGGTTTAGAGCAATAAAGATCGCAAGATATAATCGCAAGATACAACTTTAGGGGAAGGCATAAATTACAACATACCAGCTAGCCCCATTGTTAAGACACCCGTAAATTTCACCACCGCTAAGCAATAGAGGATTAACAGCATTTTATACCTACTTTGTGTTACCAGAGCCAAACATGGACATTGAGCAAAGCGCAGTCACAAAAATAACTACATGTGAAATGCGCTGCCTGCGAAAAGTTACCAAGAAACCAGAAAAGACAGTCACCAACATCAGCATAAGAAAGAAAGTTGGCACATAACCTTGCTTGAATTACATTGAGAAACAAAATATGAAGTAATTTGGCCACTTAATAAGAATGCATCCAAACTCCACAGTATACAGAGTTCTACAATAGAACATCAGGAAAGAAAGCAAGAGGAAGACCACGAATAACCTGTTTAGATGACATAGCAGAATTCTGTCAAAGAGCAAAAATAACAATCACCCAAGCCACTAGAACAGTGCAAGACAAAAAAAGAAAACCAGGACACTGGGCAATAATCCGGTAGCAGTGTGACGACAAATGAAGAAGAAGGAGAAGATAGATTACAATAGAATGAACATAACTGCGCTTTAAACGACATAATGACAAGTCATATAATCGCAACTATTAAACTTAATCAGAGAAAGAGTTGACAATAGCGTGGGCAGAAAAGTGTACATCAAATTATTATAAACATGAGAAGAATGTAATGCTGTCTAATATCAAATTCCTAATGAGAATATAGAAAATCTAAACTATACATTCGACTCCTTGTGAGATTGTGATGAAATCATTAAATATTTCGTATAGAACATGAGAAGAGAAAAACAAACTTAATATGTATATGTGATAACAGAAGCTACATAGTATATACACATATCCATCGACTTTGGTGTCCAATTTGAGTATCGTTGTTTCTCGGTTTTATCCTTGTGTGCTAACTCATACCAGCACGCCTATTACACCGATATTCTTTCTAATAAGTTTTTCTGGTACTTTTCTTTTCTTCCTTTGTCCTTCTCTGCTTTCTTTTAGCGTTAGGCGTAGCAGATTTAACTGATGATGGGTTTACGAGATAGTGCATGATCGGTTGCTTGATATACTGTAGTATTGCGGTGTTTAAAGATGTCTGTAACTCCATCAATCCATCTTTTTCCCTGTTCACTTTCAGGTTGTACGTTCTTGCAACTGATGTATTTGGGTTCATTCTCACCAAGTGGCCAAACCATTTGAATCTTTGTTTTTCAATAAATCTAACAGCAAGTGTTGTTCCGACTGTTCTTCTAATTTCCTCATTTCTTATATGGTCTTTTCTTGTTTTATTTACTGCTTTCCTCAAGCTTTTCGCATTTCGCATGTGGTACTTTTCCTTTCTTGTTCTTTTGTCAGTGCCCATGTTTAGCACTGGTAGCACAGTTTTTGTATGAAGATTTCATTTATAATCTGTTTTTAGTCTCTACTGGAATTGATGGGTGTTTCAAGATTGGTGTTTCAAAATTGTCTGGTACTGACAAGGAAATATAATGTAGATTTTTTATTTAAGGAATCATCAATAATAAACATCGTAACTCTCTTTCTCTCTTCGTGCCGATGCAGTGCAGAGGTAAAGTATTCGCCTCTTTATTGTGGCTTCCATGCGGGAGACCCGGGTTCAATCCCCTGTAATCCAATTTGTTTTTCTGTTGTGGACATACATGAAAAATCCAAACCTGAAAAGCTTCACGGCGACTGCACTAGATATGTGGCCATTTTTTTTCCGATCCAGAAGCACTTGAGCTTTTCAGCTCTTCGGCTCAGTGCCATGGACATCGTAACCCTTCGGTTCGGTACCACGAACACCGTAAATCTGGGGAATCTGTGCCTTTTCTGCCATCCCGCGGAATTGAACCCGCACACACAGAGGGATAGTCACCCGTAGTCAACGCGCTACGAACACGCTGGGCAGACGGGCATATGTGGCCATTAAATTTCTCAGGCTATCGACCCATATGTCCTACACCGCCCTAAATATCGGTACTACAGCTAGTAACGACCTTTACAAATGTACACAGCTCGTTCGTCGAGTTTCTGGGGTTGAAGTTAGATGTTCCCCTCTTGTTCAGAAGGTACTTGGTTCGTTCCCTCGTGGAACCATCGAGATATTTTTCTTTCAGTTGATCTCTGATCTCAGTGTAAGTAAGATACTAATCCTATCGGAGACGGATGATAAAGCGTAAGTCCAATGTTCAGGTTAAGCAATAAGAGAACTCTTGCATTTCAAAATCGAAAGGGCAGGCTGGAAAGCTGCTCTCCGAGTAAAGCTCATCAGAATTATTAAAAAGTAAAATTTCGAAAACATTTTTATTCTAGAAAAAACGAACCAATATCTGCATCTACCAACATCAATTAAAAGAAGTCATAAACCTTACATTGCTACTGAGAATTTTTTCAGCAAAACGAAGAGTATCTAACTATATCCAACATACATGCCCGCCTGCCCAGCGTGTTCGTAGCGCGTTGGACTGCGGGTGACTAGCCCTCGGTGAGTGCGGGTTCAATTCCGCGGGCTGGCAGAAAAGCCACAGGTTCCCCAGATTCACGGAGTTCGTGGCACCGAACAGAAGGGTTACGATGTCCATGGCACCGAGTCGAAGAGCTGAAAAGCTCAAGTGCTTCTGGATCGAAAAAAAAAAATATCCAACATACATGCAATAAGGAAAATGAAATCATAGGATAATTGGTACCAATTTTTAAATGCAAGTATGTAACCATGAACACTAGAAGATGATTGCTCAACACAATCTTTCTCCCAATATTCTGCTATCAGTGCATAAACCCGGACGCTGACATGAAACGAATAGAAGAAACTAGTCATGGCAGATATGAAGTGTCTATGCAGAATGCTGGGAGTAACAAGAAGAAACCGGTTTAGGAAAGAAGACATCAGGAAAAAGTAGATACAATATCCGACCTGAACTTCATCAAGAAACAACAAATTAAATGGTTTGGCCACATAAGTAGACTACTAACAGACAGTGCGCCTCAAAGAGCAATGCTACCCTAATACAGTGGATACAAAGCAAAAGACCGCCCATGCAATAATGGAACTCAGAAATCACAGAGACTATGAAACACACTATTTATGTATCGCACATAAAAGCCCGTTCTATAAATATGTTCTTATCCTGACGTTATGGAGAAAAATAAGATTAGAGAAAAGAAAGAAAGAGTAAAAACACTATTTATGAAACGCACATAAAAACCCGTTCAATAAATATCTTCTTATCCTGACGCTGTGAGACAAAACAGGATTAGTGAAAAAGATGAGCACAAGGAGTTTTTATACAAGAACCCCAGAGGAAGCAACGGAAGTAACGAATATGATCAACAAATAAACAGATACAGGTATTAAGAGCTTCCGAAAAAACAAGTAGACAAACACGGGACTCGAACCACTTACCCTAGTCCTTACGACACCAATCGCCTAGCCTAGCAATACGAGCGTCCTTACGTACACAACCAATGAGCCATTCTAAAAAATGACTCACGGGGAGTGTCTTTCTCAGACGCTTGTTATTACCAGACACAGAAACAATCAGGTAGGGTTCGTTAATAGTGTTTGCACAGGCACATGCTATGAGCTTGTTGTGCCTGTATATATTAGAGACGACACAATATCACACATACACACATGTATACACATATAACAAACATGTACACATCATTCAAAGTAGCTTCAAATTAATTCTAAGATGAGCACAAGGAGTTTTTATACAAGAACCCCAGAGGAAGCAACGGAAGTAACGAATATGATCAACAAATAAACAGATACAGGTATTAAGAGCTTCCGAAAAAACAAGTAGACAAACACGGGACTCGAACCACTTACCTAGTCCTTACGACACCAATCGCCTAGCCTAGCAATACGAGCGTCCTTACGTACACAACCAATGAGCCATTCTAAAAAATGACTCACGGGGAGTGTCTTTCTCAGACGCTTGTTTTGAAGAATTCTGAGAATCTCAAGTGCAGCGAAAAAATTAAAATAATGATGAGACGTTTTAAAACAAGTCTGTACACAAAAAGAAAGCTGATCAAAGGGATAAGAATGAGACACTTAATGTTCTTCCTTTCACATACTCGGTAGAAAAGGTTTGAAATATTTGGTGACAACAGGTAAAATACAGGAATGAGAGAACTTGGATGACAGATGGAGAAGATGTTGAATGATCTTATGGTTCAACAAGTGACTAGCGTGAGAAATGATTAACTGTACTTTGGATAAAGAAAGAGAGAGAGAGTTATGGAGATATGTGATCGCCTACACTTGCAAGCATAGCTTTTACAACTGCATTTATCTCCGCAATGTAACACTCACAGATACATACAACATAACTGTTCTACAACTCACCGATTCAAACATCACATCTCCACACTGCTTACCTCACATATTCACACACCATATCCCCACACTGCTTACCTCACATATTAACACACCATATCCCCACACTGTATACCTCACACATCCACAAATATTAATTTCCTAGCAACACCCACAATTTCTCACCAAAGTGCTTAAAACACAGACTACAACCTCTAACATAATTTTAACTTGTCCACTTTACCCACATTCATCCCCATATTTTAGCGTGGGACATCACCGAACCCTCCCGTCTCGTCTCTAATATATACAGGCACAACTAGCTTATAACATGTGCCTGTGCAAACACTATTAACGAACCCTACCTGATTGTTTCTGTGTCTGGTAATAACAAGCGTCTGAGAAAGACACTCCCCGTGAGTCATATTTTTAGAATGGCTCATTGGTTGTGTACGTAAGGACGCTCGTATTGCTAGGCTAGGCGATTGGTGTCGTAAGGACTAGGGTAAGTGGTTCGAGTCCCGTGTTTGTCTACTTGTTTTTCGGAAGCTCTTAATACCTGTATCTGTTTATTTGTTGATCATATTCGTTACTTCCGTTGCTTCCTCTGGGGTTCTTGTATAAAAACTCCTTGTGCTCATCTTAGAATTAATTTGAAGCTACTTTGAATGATGTATACATGTTTGTTATATGTGTATACATGTGTGTATGTGTGATATTGTGTCGTCTCTAATATATACAGGCACAACAAGCTCATAGCATGTGCCTGTGCAAACACTATTAACGAACCCTACCTGATTGTTTCTGTGTCTGGTAATAACAAGCGTCTGAGAAAGACACTCCCCGTGAGTCATATTTTTAGAATGGCTCATTGGTTGTGTACGTAAGGACGCTCGTATTGCTAGGCTAGGCGATTGGTGTCGTAAGGACTAGGGTAAGTGGTTCGAGTCCCGTGTTTGTCTACTTGTTTTTCGGAAGCTCTTAATACCTGTATCTGTTGATTAGTGAAAAAGAAAGCCTGTTGCTTATAACAATTGTTATTGTTTTAGACGACAATAGTTATTTCAAGAATAACGATATAGGCTACCATAGAAAGCGGACAAGCAATTTAACAGACGGGGATTTTGACTTAGTTAAAAAAGGGGGGGGTTTTAAAGCCGAAGGATTGACTTCATTGGACCGGGTTTTACCCCATATTGCTCGGTCCCTCTCAGCAGAAATAGGACGCCACCTGTCGAGAGTATTGCACAAAGCACGAACCCCGTAACTCCAGCAACAATCCTAGTGGTATCTGGAAAAAACTGCACTCGTGAACAGAACGGCGTGGTCCGGACTCGAACACACGACCTTCAACTCACAAGGCAAAGGGTTTAACCACTTAGCCATGACTTAGATATGGGAGAAAAGATGAGAACAAGAAGGGTTTTTTTTTTTGCAAGAACCCCAGAGGAAGCACCGGAAGTAACGAATATGATCAACAAATAAACAATGTACAGGTATTAAGAGCTTTCGAAAAAACAGATAGACAAACACGGGATTCGAACCACTTACCCTCATTTCTTACGACACCCATCGCCTAGCCTAGCAATACGAACGTTCTTACGAACACAAGAAAGGAAGTGTAAACTATTCAAGCAATGGGGGTGATTCTGCAACCCAAACAAGACAGCGAAAATAACAAATCGAACGTGGTCTAGCTAGACAATAGCACTATACTGGAAGCCAAAGAAGAGTATTAGATCAACATAGAACTGGTGTAGATAAGTATCATCATCATCAAGGTGCGTATACTTTATAGGACGTTGCTCTCTTTGCAGCACATCTGAAATTCACTCTGTCTCTAGCCAATTCACCCACTTCGTTGATGGTCATATTCATGGTTTCTTTAATATCTTGTAGCCATCTTCTTCTTGGTCTGCCTCTGCCTCTGCATCCAGGGACCCTGCCCTCTAGTATTGTTCTTTCCAGGCCATCGTGACGCTTGATGTGACCAAAGTATGTAATTTTTCTGTATAGTATGTTGTTTATCAGCCAATTCTCTTTAACATTTAGTTCTTTCAGGACATCAGTGTTCTTTCTTTTTCTGTCCATGATATTCGTAGGATCTTTCTGTAGCATTTAGTTCCGAAGGACTGGATTTTCGTTCTTAATTTTTGTGTAATAGTCCATGATTCACAACCATAAGTAACCACTGGGAAAATGCATGCTCTCAATATTTTTAATTTTAAAATTTTGCTGGTGCTTTGTCACATGTTTTTCATTGTGTTTAACTTCTTGATTGCTATTGCCAATCTTCTTGAGATCTCTTTGGAGCAGTCACCGTTATTGTTAATTATTGAGCCCAGATATTCGCAGCTCTCTGCACATTGGAGTTCTTCATTGTTTACTTGGATGTTAGGTAAGCCTTTTGCTTTGTCAGTTGACATGATTTTTGTTTTTGTGTATTCAAATATAGATGTTGGTCTTCACTATGTTTCTTGGTCGTCATGATTAGGTTTTCAAACCTTCTTTGCTGATGGATAATAATACTGTATCGTCTGCGTATCTAAGCTCTGGTATGAATTTGTCGCCTATAGTGAGAGGGTTGTAATTCACATAGTTGGCATTGTCTTTTACATTCCTCATGATGTTCTCCGGATATATGTTGAAAAAGTATGGTGACAAAATACATCCCTGTCACACCCCTTTTGAATCTCGAACCATCAGCTATTTAACCTCCTAATTATGTAGGTAGATAAGTAGGTAGGTAGATAGGCAGGCAGGCAGGTAGGTAGGTAGGTAGGTGGTAGGTAGGTAAGTAGGTAGGTAGATAGGGTAGGTAGGAAGGTAGGTAGGTAGGTAGGTAGGTAGGTAGGTAGGTAGATGAAGACCGTATGTTGAGGAAAGGAAGATACTGAGAAAGAAAAATAGGTAAATAAGAGAATAGTAAGTTGATAGACAGATTAAAAAATGCACTTCGAAGACAGACAAACTGATAGTCAGAAAGACATACAGACAAATACCAAAAAAACTAGATAGTATTAAAGACTGTGTAAGTTGAAGTAAGCTCAGAGGAATACATGAAGGCGTAATCGGGCAAAAAATGTGTCTTTTCTAGCATGAATGGAGTCTACCGAATGGTTAAGGAGTGAAGGATGAATGTAAATAATGCAGACGTCAGGTCTCGTCATGGGAATTAAATCTAGCAAGAGATTATTTCTGTAGAAATACTCTAACTGAGCGTTATTTTATTTTATAGTGCATCGACGTTCTCTTGACCTTTGTAGTAAAATCTCGAGGCTAAATGTTCTGTTTCTATCATATGCTCCATCATTAAACTTAATTTCCAACATTTGTGTATGTCTCTTTTAATAAATTTATTTTGAACGATTGATTGATTGATTGATTGATTGATTGATTAGATCATCACCATTGCACTTCGGTGAGTATGCTTCGATCTTTCTTACACAGGAAGACCTCCGTTGCAGTGCACGAACTCCTTAGCACCGGCAAGGGTCCCGATGTATATTTGAAGACGATGAAGATATTCGTAAGAATTTTATTTTTAATCTAGTCTAGTGAATTTTGCACGAGCTGCTGCTTTTCGGTTGTTACACACTTGCCAGTTGACCGTCAGTAAATACAGTTAGATAATTGCAGTAAATATCCACGCGAAACAATTTGCAACCAAACTGTCCGAATCGTGGTTCGAACTCAGAACGTCGGGGTTAATAGACCGAATCACTATCCCCTAGGCCACAGACGCCACCCAGTAAATACAAGAAAGGTTATATATATACCATGACTCGGGCTCATAAAGCAGGACAGGTTTGACAGACGAACAGACTAAATATATTTTAAACGGAACAAACTTGTCCGATTCCAAACTGGACAAAGAGATTCCCAAATAAGCACAACAAGGAAAATTAGTTATTGGTTATTAAACCGGCATAATAAGTCGGATTAAAAAAAGGAAAATTAAATATTTCGGACACATCAATCGACATGAGTGCCTAGAGAAAATAATTTTGGAGAGAGTGGTGCCTGGAAGAAGAATGAGAGGAAGACCAAGAAGACGATGGGGACAAGATGTTATTGACGATCTGAGAATGACTGCTGCTGACGCTGGTCAACTTGCACAGAACAGAGAGTTTTTTAGGACTATTGTTGTGGGAGTCAAGTTCCGGAAAGGACAAGCTACGTGATGATGATCATGAATAAGTTGAAGGGCACATGCTCAGATGATTGCTGGATCGGAAAAGTAAAGTAAAGTTAACCGGCCTTATTATACTCCGGTCTATCGGTTATTGGTTACTGATCCGACGTAATAGCATTTCGTGCAGACACATAGGTACTCAGTCTGCCCTAACAGATCAGATAGTGTATGCATGCAGATTGTTCCTGTGGTTCGCTAGTTAAACACACTCCTCTCTTGCTAATTCTAGTATTCATATACATCTAAATTCTTTGCTTCACCGGCATCAGAAATCGGTCTCAATACAAAATGAACACATTGTCATTACCCTGTAAAACGCTTGGATAAACTAAGTTCAACTAACTAGTATTTATCAATCTCGTAATAACATTTAATAACACAGAAAAATAAATAATTTGCTTTTTGGATATATTGACAATAATCACGCAAACCTGAATAAATGTTATTGTTTCTGTGTTTCCCATTTCTGTCACAATAATTTCAGATAATTAAGAAACAAATACGCAACAACTTTCAACATGGGAGTCTGCAATGTTTCAATTTAGTGTCTGCATGCAAGCACTGTAAGAACAAAACAAACTTATTTAATGATGACAACCATCGGTTTTTTTTTTTTTCTTGATTTTTTATTATTTTCTTGATTTTTTTTTTTTAAAGCAAAACAATATTACAATCAATTATGGATGTTTAGTATACACGTATAAAAGTGAAATGTCATGTGCTTGTGTGAGTAATGTGACATTTTGTGAAAATATGTCAACGACTTAAATCATGTGATAATTGAGTATGTATTATATTATTGTTTAGCCATTGTTTGTCTCTCTCCTACTTTTATTTTTATCCCTCTTCGGGGTCTCTGTTGCTAAATGATTAAGCCCTTGTCTTGAGAGTGGAAGATCGTGGGTTCGAATCCGGACCGCTCAGTTGTTTACAAGTCCATTTTTCTCCAGAGACCCTAGGATTTTTGCCGAAGCTACAGAGTTCATGCGTTATGAAATGCTTTCAGCAGGTAACGTATCATTTCTACCGAGAGGGAACGAGCCATACGGAGTAAAACCCGGCGCAAAGAAGCCAATCCTTTGGATTTAAAATCTTTAAAACTCTTATCCCCAGAGGCGGCACATTTTCTAACTTATTAACCCCTTAGCCCTACTGAGCTGATACACTGTCTTGTAGTATTTATTAAGTTGTCACATAATACACAGAATACTGGTTAACTTAGTATAAGATATCACAAAGACGGAATATTTTAACTTAGTATAAGTATCACAAAGACGTATACTGGTTAACTTAGTATAAGATATCACAAAGACAGTAATACTGGTTAACTTAGTATAAGATATCACAAAGACGGTATACTGGTTAACTTAGTATAAGATATCACAAAGACGGTATACTGGTTAACTTAGTATAAGATGTCACAAAGACAGAATACTGGCTAACTGTCACAAAAGCAGAATACTGGCTAACTTAGTTTACAATGCAATGTAAATGAGTCTAAATTACGTAATCTTCTTCTTCTTTGCGTTCGTTCTTTACACCAATTTTAATCACTCTTTGTGATATGTTTGATCTTTGCCAAGAACATGTATACGTTGCACGTTGGTTTGGTAGGCCCCTAAACGCATATACTCCTACACGGTTAGGAAACATGCATCCAATTTCAGCCAAACCTCCTTAGTCGCCTCTTACGACATGCGTGGCAGGTAACAGTGGTTCTATTCTTTACACCCCAAATTTGGGACCCGGTAACCACTCGGGCGGTATTACGGAATGAAAGGATTAAACTCAGTCTTGTCTGTTTCTCTTGAATATTTTTTTTTATTTAGTAACTCTCTTTCTCTTGCTATCTTTCTCTCTCTCTTTATGTATCTTTTTTTTTATCTATGTATCTTTATTAATCTATCTGGTATTTAAGAACAACGAATGAGAGAAAACATCATATCATTGACGCGGAGAAGATGAATTCAGGATGTAATTGAAGATTTGATTATGACGGCTGCAGAGACGGGACATCTGGAAAATGAGAGATATAAATTTGTAGAGACTGTTAAGGTGACAAGGCTCTGTTCAGTGTAAGCCAGGGTCGTGCCATGCTATGATGCAGAGAGGGGGCCGCATCAGGCGGAACCGTAAGGGGGGCGGCATAAGCAGCAAAGTCAAAATTACAATTGAAGGTTATTTTAAGAAAAAAACATTTAAGTGGCGGCATTTCGAAGACTTGCATCATACTTAGAAAATATACCGCACGGTACTGGTGTAAGTTATTTGATGATAATATATATATATATATATATATATATATATATATATATATATATATATCCCTCTCTATCTGTATCTCTATTTCTCACTAATTATGTCTATCTATATTTATCTATAGCTTTATATACATATATATATATATATAGTACGTTTCTATCTATTTCTGTCAATAATTATCTCTTTCTCTATTTCTCTATTTATTATCTCTATCTTTCTATCGCTATATTAAAATATATATATATATATATATATATATATATATATATATCTTCTATCATATTTATCTCTATATATCTATATATATATCTATCTATATCTATATCTGTCTCTACCTCGATCTATCTCTCTATCTCAAACTATCTCGATCTATCTCTTTATCTTAAACTATCTCTATCTCTCTATCTTAAACTATCTCTATCTTTTCTCTATACTATCTCTATCTATTTCTCTATATCTATCTTTTTATATCTATATATCTCTCTATACCTTTCTATTTCTATCTAAATATCTCTTTATATCTATCTCCATCAGATTGAAATTCCTAAAGCAGAAATATTAATTTTAGTTTTGTTTTCTTCAAGAACTGTATAATTTTTTCATCGATCGTGCCCAGACTACCCAATTAATGATTAGAAAAAAAAGGAAGGAATAAGCTTTAGGCCCCCGGCATTGTCATATACATTTAATTAAATAAGACAGAGTGTGGCCATGTTCCTCTCTCTCAGGTTATGATTCTATATGTTTGTCAGGCCTGCAACTAATACTTAGACTGTCAGTCCCAGAGTAGATGAGACACGAACACAAATCCCTTCAGTAACACAGAATAATCACGTAAGATTTGAGCGAACAGTGATTGTACATATACATACGATCAGCTTTTTGTGCTTGTATATACTATGTGTTCTGTAGTCGGACGCAGTTTATAAAAGACATGACTTAGTGAAGCTCTTCTTTCTGGAAAGCTAGCTGGGTGCGTTATTAAAAACGCTCGTCTGTAGGACTAGACCAGCGTCTTCCAAAGTGCCCCCAGTGGGCGCTGAAGTGTTCTAGGGGGCGATAGTAGGTTTAGAAGAATTTGGAGGGTGTTCATGCGATTAGGGGTTGGTAGCTCCTTAAAGAAGAAATCAATAATAAATATTTGAAAATAAATTACTTTCGTGAATTTGCGATTGAATAATTATTTTAAAATTTGAATTCTGCATATTTTTTTTTTCGATCCAGAATCACTTGAGCTTTCGGCTCTTCGGCTCGGTGTTATGGACATCGTAACCCTTCGGCTCGGTGTCACGAACACCGTAAATCTGGGAAACTGTAGCTTTTCTGCCAGTCCGCGGAGTTGAACCCGCACTTAAAGAGGACTTGTCACCCGTAGTCCAAAGCGCTACGAACACGCTGGGCACGCGTGCGAATTCTGCATTTAAACTCATCTTATGCCCATCTTGCACCATCCAATTATTAATCAATTTTCTATTTCGTGTATAAAATCATTTGACAATTGATCATATATGACAGAAATATATATCAGTTTTTAAGTAAAAGAGAAAATAGAGCATGTATATATGTATGGAGGGGGGCGTTGGCAAACTGTTATAATGGAGAGGGGGCGTTACAAAGTTTATGTCATGCAAAGTGGGCGCTGGGCCGAAAAAGTTTGGAAATCTATGGACTAGGCAATGGAGTGTTGTATGGACTAGGCAATGGAGTGTTGTATGGACTAGGCAATGGAGTGTTGTATGGACTAGGCAATGGAGTGTTGTATGGAATAGGCAATGGAGTGTTGTATGGACTAGGAATGGAGTGTTGTATGAACTTAAAGTTTGTTGCTCGAACACTGTGTTTGGTAATTTGTTTTGTTTATTTACGGAAGCCCATAATACGTGTTTTCTTTTCAGTTATCAGTTATATGAGGACTATCATCATAGCACTCCGGACATGTCCAAAGGTGCTCCGATCTCCGCTTCAGCAAATCCAGGAGCGTCCATTTCTTTTCTTTTCTTTTAATCCAGTGTAAAACATTCGTCTTTGTACAACTAATTATTTGTGGTAATATGTTGATCACGCCAGACAACCGGGAACCTAATTGGTGTTGTTTATAGCCTGAAAACCCCGATTTAGCATCAATGAAGTATAATGCATTATGTCTTTTATATAGATAGCGACAACTCATTATAGAGAAGGGATCGTGTATAGCAGCTGCCTCTGTTCTGTAGTTTGAGGAGATTGTACCTTTTATATTTGCCTATTCGATCATTGAAATCAAATGTACTGAGCACTGGTATAATAGTATGATTAATAATAATAATTCCGCTTGTACCGTTATACGTTACATAGGGCCTGCAAGCAATTTGTCCATACTACTCTATCCTGGGCAACTCGCTCAGTCGATCTTTCAGTCGAACAGAGATCGATATTTCTTGCCTCTCTTAGCAAAGTTCGTTTCAGGGTCAGCCTAGGTCGTCCTCTCTTTCTTGAACCCTTTGCATCCCACTTCAATGCCTGCTTTGATATTATAATAGTATGATTGAAAGCTGTGAAAAAAATTAAATAAATAACACCCGTTTTCGCCATGAGATTATAGAGACTTCTTCTTCTTCTTCTTCAGCGATCTCTGGTCATGCGCTTAATTTACTGTGGACCACAAACTGGGCAGACAGCTTCAGGTCTGTCAGGTTTCCCCAAAGCTTAGTTTTCAGGTCGACTGGGTGTGGCCACATGTTGCTTCTCAGCTCACACAGAAGAGGACAGTCTTGCAGGATATGCTCTGGTGTCTGTTCTGCCTGCTGACACTGGCAGAGAGCTGTTTGACTTATTCCTAGTCTGTATAAGTGTTTGTTGAGTCTGCAGTGTCCAGTGCGTAGTCGAAATATAATGACCTGGTCTATTCTGCTTAGGTCTTTGAGGAGTCTTTTCCATAATCATATCCAGTGTTTGTCTTCCAGTCTACTGCAGATTTTCTCTGTATGAGGGTTTTGACCTCTTGAAAAGACAAGGGTTGGTAAATTTGCTCTTTGGCACTGCCCTCCTTAGCTAAGACATCAGCACTCTATTGCCTGCAATGCCACAGTGAGATGGAATCCACTGCAAGTGAATTTCTGCCTTTTCTGAAAGCTGAGCAAGTTCTCTTTGTAGTTTTTTTACTGTGCTGTCAGTGGATTTAGCCTCCAGGGCTTGTATAGCTGACAATGAGTCTGTAATAAATACCATCTTGCTTGCAGCTGCTTGCAGCTTATTCATGTGCTGTGCTGCCATCAGAAGGGCTATGAGTTTTTAGAGACTGATAGTATTATAGAGACTGAAATACGTGATCTAAAACCGTGTTCCTCAATATATAACGTTGCATGAAAGCGAACTCCTTACTTTAAACTTGTTTCGTATTCAGTTTTCTAAACAGCTACACGTTCCTTAATTTCATTTGTTTACCTATTACATATCTGTTTTCACTGACCTCGAAGTTTTCTCGGAGTTTAATCCAATTCTCATTCCATTAGTAATTCAAGAATATACACAAAAGAGAGTAAGAGGCATAGCTGATAAAAATCATATTTGATAGAAGGTTATGAGTATCCTGATCGATCGTACCAGCCGAAAAAGCATATTGATTGATTGATTGATTGATATGACCATCGTTATTTCATATTGGTGAGTAGCCATGTTTGCTCTGATCTCTTTCTTACCCAGAAAGATCTCAGCGGCAGTGAACGAAACCCGCAGCACCGGCGAGTGTCACCGATGTAGTTTAGATGATGGTACAAGCTCAGAGCCCACATGCTCCATAAATTTAAAATTGGCACAACTAGCCTGTGCCCCTGAAAAATGGCAGACATGACGGCAGAACACGTCTTGCAAGACTGTCAACGGTTAGCAGGTATAAGGAAAGAGTCATGGCCACAACACACAGAGCTTCGCGAAAAACTGTACGGAGGAACGGAGTCCTAAAAACAACAGTAAAATTCATGATAAAAGTTGGTCCATCAGTCTAGGCCGGGAATGCAAAGGAAGATGATGGTACAAAATATTTTATATGAATTTTACTTTTTAATCTTGCTAATGAATTGTGTACGGTCAACGGCTTTCTAGCATAATCTCTTCGATGTTGAACTGACAATGGTTATTTTACGTTCTCAACTTGAGCACAGGACCTACGTCTTATCATCCGTCTCCGATAGGACTAGGAACTCTATCTCACCAACACTGAATTCAGGTATCTCTGGTAAAATATTCTAATGGCTCCACAAACGAGTGAACTGAGTACCTATTGAGCGAGAGTCGATCACCTAACCACTACGTAACAGAGACTCATAGAATAGTACAGGGATGTAGGATCTAGCATCCTAATCAAGCATCAAAAGACCTTGGAATACTTTCACAGACATGTTCATCCTTTTCCACTTCCAGCTCGAGCTGACATAAATGGCACATTAGCTTTTGTTAATTCATTTACTCGTTGCGCTTACCTCGAGACAAGGATGTGTTTCGTTTTCTACAGACCTAACACCTTGTCTCTCATGTTTACTTGTTTCTGTTGCCATTTATATTGAGAAATTCTTGTTCTCTTCTTGTAATGTGTCATGTTTCAATGGAAAGAAAATGAATGAGGTTGAATGAAGGAAAGATGGAGTGAATAAAGGTGAAATAGAGTGAATTAAGGAGCGATGGAGTGAATGAAGGAAAGAAAAGTGTATGAAGCGGAGATGGGATGAATAAAGGTGAGATGAATGAAGGTGGGATTAATGAAGGTGGGATTAATGAAGGTGGGATTAATGAAGGTGGGATTAATGAAGGTGGGATTAATGAAGGTGGGATTAATGAAGGTGGGATGAATGAAGGTGGGATGAATGAAGGAGAGATGAAGGGAATGAAGGAGCGATGGAGTGAATGAATGAAAGAAAAGTGTATGAAGCGGAGATGGGATGAATGAAGCAGGGATGAATGAAGGTGGGATGAATGAAGGAGAGATGGAGGAAATGAAGGAGAGATGTAGTGAATGAAAGAGAGGGAGTGAATAAAACAGAGATGCTTTCAACGAAGAAATGAGAGAAGGGCTGAATGAAAGAGATATGCTTTCAATGAAGAAAGGAGAGATGGGGTGAATACAGCAGATACGCTTTCAATGAAGGAAGGAGAGATGGGGTGAGGGAAGGAGAGATGGATTAAGTGAATGGAGGAGTAAAGGACTGAATGAATGAAAATGGGATAGTGTACATGAAAGAACGAATGAATGAAAAATGGGATTGAGTGAATGAAAGACTGATTTATTGAATGAAGAAGAGACGGATTATGTGAATGGAGGAGAAACGGACTGAATGTGCCAAGAAGAGACGGATTAATGAAAAAGAGGGATTCAGTAAATAAAGAAAACCCGCTTTATGCTTCTAAATCAGAAATAGTCTGAGCAACTGAGGGTACATGTGGACCAAAAGCTGGAAGCATAGACTGAAGAAAATAATCAATGAGTGACAGAATGAGTAAAAGATTGACGAACTGAAAGACACAACTATCAAGATAATGAAAAAAGATTTTTTGAGCCTCCCAAGTACCGACGAACCTAGGGACCGAATAAAAAACATAGAACCACCCAAATACCGACGAACCGAGGGACCGAATAAAAACCAATCGAGCCACACAATTAGCGATGTTCCAAGAGACCTAACAAAAATAAATCGAACCACCCAAGTAGCGATGTTCCGAGGGACCGAACAAAAATAAATCGAATCACCCAAGTAGCGATGTTCCGAGGGACGGAAGCATAGACAAATCGAGCCACACAAGTAGCAATGATCCATGAATAGACAAATCGAGCCACAAAGTAGCGATGATCCGAGGAGGAAGCATAGACAAATCGAGCCACATAAGTAGCGATGATCCGAGAGACAGAAGCATAGACAAATCGAGACACTGATGAACATGTCAACTGAGATATAGATACATGTAGGGAATGATCAGATATACAGACAGTCATGCATTTAGAATAAGCAAAATGAAATTAAATATTGAAAATATAAAAGGTAAGAAAACAAAACACAATTACAATTGTTTCAATTTTTTTTTTTTTTGGTTATCGGGCTCTTACCCGGCTGTGCCGTAGCGGGTGGGTTGGCCAACTACGGTTGAACGTGCAAAAACTACGAGCGTCGCCATTCTTTCGATTGAGAGCTACTCGGAATTTGGTGGGCACTACACTTTGATCTTAGCCATTTTCAGTCAGAAAAGACCACCAAAAAAAAACCCAGATATTAAATTGTTTGTTATGTAGGGTTTAAAGGCTATTAAATTGTTTGTTATGTAGGGTTTAAAGGCTATTAAATTGTTTGTTATGTAGGGTTTAAAGCCTATTAAATTGTTTGTTATGTAGGGTTTAAAGCCTATTAAATTGTTTGTTAAAATTAGGGTTTAAAGCCTATTAAATTGTTTGTTATGTAGGGTTTAAAGGCTATTAAAGTCGAGGCACGATTCTTTAACCTCAAGACAAATCCTTTTTGGTTATATCAGAGCGTGTAGGCCAACAAACATTACAAATAAGAATTAACTTCATTCTCTCTCACGCTCTCTCTCTCTCGCTCTCTCGCTCTCTCTGCCTTTTTAACCCGGATTGGGAATAGACCGTCAACCACCTCATAAAAGTCTTCCTTTTATTTTTTTCATTTTTTAAATTTTATTTGGGCCCTTACCCTTTAGTACCGGACAGAGTGGTACCCGGTCATGTTGTAAACGTGTAAAATTCCCGAGCGTCGCCATCCTTTCGAGCGAGTGCTGCTCGAATCTCTTTTTGGTTTTGTTGCCTATTGGCAGTGTATATGGCTCCCGCCCGTTGGCCGCGATCAAGTGGTTACTAGCACTTTGATTTTAGTCAAAAGGCTGAGAAGCTATCGCTCCAGCAACTCCTTTAAGAAAATCTAATGTATGTAGTTTTGTTTACCAGATATTCAACATTTGAATTGATACGAAGAATACAATTCTAAAAGCGAAACTAGAAATAAAGTGAATTATTTTCTATGACATTAAGCTACACAATTCAATATTGTACCGTTCAAATTACACTGAAGAAATGCCAAGGAAATAAGATCTTGGAGGACAAGTGTTGCAGTCGTCCCGCATCTATCCATCAACTTAGTGAACATCCTATTGATACCAATATCGTTAGAATCACTCAAAGCTTTCTTAAGTCCCTTTGTTTTGTTGATAGTTATTGATTTCCCTTGCACATATACATACTGGTTGAATTACTTCCCCTGTCTAAATATTGTTTGTCATTATTCTCGTTGTATCTATTACACATTCTTTCTTTTCTCAAATCATGTTTTGCTTCACAGCGTCAGGATAAGAAGAGATTTCTAGAACGAGCCCTTATGTGCACTTCATAAATAGTGTCTTTCGTCGCCCCTGTTATCTCTGTAGTTCACGTTTTGTATGGCCGGGCTTTTGCTTTGTATTCATTGTATCGGAGCAACATTGCTCATTGAGGTGCACTGTCTGTTGCTACTCTGCTTATGTGGCCGAATTTATTGTTTCTTTATGAAGTCTAGTACTGACGTTGTACACACTTTTTTCCTGACGTCTTCATTTCTGAACCGGTCTCGTGTTGTTACCCCAGCATTCTGCGTAGACACTTTATCTCTGTCGTGACTTTCTTCTATTATTTTATGTCAGCGTCCAGGTTTGGCCCTTATAGCAAAATCTGGAAAGAAAGATTGTGTTGAGCATTGCTCTTTTTGTCTTCATTGTGTTCATTTGTTTCCATTCAAAAAATTAGCACAATTTGTCCTATTATTTTATATGCTGTGTTGTATCTGTATTTGATTTTGTTGGTTATTCTTCCGTTTGCTGAACAAAATTCCCTAGGTATGAAAAGTCTTTGACTTGTTTGAATGGGTGATTGTCGATGGAGATATTGCTAGTATGGGTTTCCTCTCCAGCTAATGTCATTCACTAGAGAGGAAATAAAATAATATACCACAGTATATAATATACTTATAATGTAATATCTTCTTTTTCTTGCTGCCTTTGCCCGCTATGAATTCAGATGTAGTCAGGGCACCTGGTATGACGCTTCTGACTGACTTTTGCGTGAAGGAATGCTTTCCCTTTTATCAGTGTCCCCGCCATGTAGGCGGGCCTTATCCGACTTTAGAGGTATATATATATATCTATATTACTCAAGACACGAGAGGAGACTTAACATCTTTCAAATTCGATGTCTCCGCAAGATTATGAACATCAGGTGGTACGACAAGATAACCAACTCTGAAGTACAGCAACGTGCAAACCTGCCTTCCATCATGGGCATACTCAGCAGTAGACGACTAAGATGGTTGGGGCATGTGAGAAGAATGGAAACTTATCGCATACCAAAACAAATGTTCGGTGAACTTTCAGAGGGAAGAGGCACCAGGGCAGACCACTGTTCAGATATAAAGACGTCTGCAAAGCCTCAATGAAAAACTTTTCTATAGGTCCCAGCACATGGGAAAAACTAGCTGATGACAGAGTTGTGTGGAAAGCCAAATTACGAAAGAGCGCAGAGTTTTTAGAGAAGAGACTTATGTATGAGCTGAACGACAACAGAGAAAAACGAAAAGATAGAAAAGAGAAAAGTTGTCACAGTAAAACACTAGCCAATTGACCGTCTGTAAAGACGAAAAAGTCCCTATATATATATATATATATATATATATATATATATATATATAATATAATATAATACAGTAAATAATATAATTGAAAACAATAGGGAAAATGGAAATGTTGAGAATACAAAACAGAAAATGAAAAAAAAAAATAGAACACAAGAAAGTGACAGTAAGAAAATAAATTTGTGAAATAATACAATAATAAATTGAAAATTGTAAATTAAGAAATGGAAACTGCGTATCAAACCATTATCATAGTTTTTTTTTTAGTTTCGTTTTGCAAAACATAATTGGAAAATGGAAAATTTGAATTGAAAATTAGAAAATGGAACGTCTGCCGTGTAAATTAGAAAATATAAAGTTTGCAGCGCAACTTAAAAAATATAAAGTTTACATTGTAAATTAAAAAATATAAAGTTTACATTGTAAATTAAAAAATATAAAGTTTACATTGTAAATTAGAAATATAAAGTTGACATGTAAATTAGAAAATATAAAGTTTACATTGTAAATTAGAAATATAAAGTTTACATTGTAAATTAAAATATAAAGTTTACATTGTAAATTAGAATATAAAGTTACATTGTAATTAGAAATATAAAGTTGACAATGTAAATTAGAAAAATATAAAGTTGACAATGTAAATTAGAAAAATATAAAGTTGACAATGTAAATTAGAAAATATAAAGTTGACAATGTAAATTAGAAAATGGAACGAAAATGGAAAAAAATCGCATATTTAATATAGAAAAAAATTAATATAAAAAGACGAAAAGATAATAAAACAAAATTGGACTGTAGGCGTGCCAGACCACA
Organism: Arion vulgaris; assembly: GCA_020796225.1. Lineage (NCBI taxonomy): Eukaryota > Metazoa > Mollusca > Gastropoda > Stylommatophora > Arionidae > Arion > Arion vulgaris. Next base: position 21,140,891 of record CM036758.1, read on the forward strand.
CAAAGTGGACGTCACTAAAGTTTAAAGTACAGACCATCTAAATAATCCTAGTAGATCCTCTTCACTTCGCTTGACCTTCAGTACAGGCAGCTCAGCGAGTCTGAGTGATGCTGCTTTGTGCGTTCACTCGTGGTTAAGCAGGGGGTAATAAGCACTCATCTACAGGTTCATGCGAAGATCAAATAAGAACGTTTCATGATGTCCATCACTCTTCCAATCCTTATCCGTTTTTCTTCCCATTGCCCTACTCATCTTATCTTTAAATTCAATCAATAACACACTCAACAACATAATGTCCTCACGACTAATAGTTTTCTTTATTGCACTCTCTTTCTTTCTCTTTCTCTTTCTCTATCGTTAGCTCTACATTTTCTTTTCTTCTGTCGAGACTTAAATACATCTATCGCACAAAATATATATATATTCTTCTTATTCTGCAACCAATACCCCTAGGGAGATATAGGTCCACAATCGTGGTTTTCCAAGTCCTACTACTCAAGTCCTACTATTCAAGTCCTACTATCCAAGTCCTACTATTCAAGTCCTACTATTCAAGTCCTACTATTCAAGTCCTACTATTCAAGTCCTACTATTCAAGTCCTACTATTCAAGTCCTACTATTCAAGTCCTACTATCCAAGTCCTACTATTCAAGTCCTATTATCCAAGTCCTACTATTCAAGTCCTACTATTCAAGTCCTACTATTCAAGTCCTACTATTCAAGTCCTACTATTCAAGTCCTACTATTCAAGTCCTAATATTCAAGTCCTACTATTCAAGTCCTACTATTCAAGTCCCATCTATTCCAAGTCCTACTATTCAAGTCCTACTATTCAAGTCCTACTATTCAAGTCCTACTATTCCAAGTCCTACTATTATCCTACTATTCCAAGTCCTACTATTCAAGTCCTACTATTCAAGTCCTACTATTCAAGTCCTACTATTCAAGTCCTACTATTCAAGTCCTACTATTCAAGTCCTACTATTCAAGTCCTACTATTCAAGTCCTACATATTCCAAGTCCTACTATTCAAGTCCTACTATTCAAGTCCTACTATCCAAAATCCTAACTATTCAAGTCCTACTATTCAAGTCCTACTATTCAAGTCCTACTATCCAAGTCCTACTATTCAAGTCCTACTATTCAAGTCCTACTAAACAACATATTATACAGAAAAATTAGATACTTTGGTCAAATTAAGCGTCACGATGGCCTGGAAAGATCAATATTAGAGGGCAGGGTCCTTTGACGCAGAGGCAGACCAAGAAGAAGATGGCTACAAGATATTAAAGAAACCATGAATATGACCATCAACGAAGTGGATGAGTCTAAGCTAGAGACAGAGTGAATTTCAGATGCACTACAAAGAGAGGAACGTCCTATAAAGGATCCGTATCTTGATGATGACTATTCAAGACCATCTTTTCCAGATATCTTCAATCTCCATTTTCTTGCATTCTGTCTCCAACTCCCTCCTCCACGTGTCCTTCCTTGCTGGTTCCTTCTTCATCCTCGGGTAGAAACTATGAATTTCATTTGCTTGAGGTTTCTGTAGCTATCTAGTGGTTATTTTCGGGGTTAAGGTAGCTAGACAACGTCCAAATAAATATATATATATATATTTCTCTCGTACCATTAAACGTTAACATAAGGCTTGCAAGTACTTTCTCCATACCGATCTGTCCTGGGCAACTCGCTCAATCTCTTCTATGGAATTGAGCCAGATATGTCTCTCATCTATCAGTAAAGTTCATTTTAGGGTTTAACTAAGACGCCCTTTTTTTCAAACCTTTGCCTCCAACTGCAATGCCTGCTTTGTTATCGTTTGATAATTTATTCTCAGAGTATGCCCAGCACATATATGAATTATTATATGTATTTGAATTTTTTAGCACATATCTCTCTCTTTCTTATAGCAACATATCTCATCTTCTCTTTCTTATAGAACATATCTCCATCTTCTCTGTCTTAAGTAACATATCCATCTTCTCTTTCTTAAAGTAACATATCTCCATCTTCTCTTTCTTATAGTAACATATCTCCATCTTCTCTTTCTTTAAACTATCTCATTTTGCTTATAGTAACATATCTCACTTCTTTCAAATAACTATCTCCATTTCTCGTTTCTGTCTCATCTTCTTTTAAATTTTTGACAACATTCTATTTTCAAACGTTTCAACTTATTTCTTTATTTTGCAATCCTTTTCAAACCATTAAAATGATTTATTTCACCATTAAAAAATTTTTTAAGAGGAGACCACGGAGAAGATGGATTCAGGAGGTAACTGATGGTTTGAGCACGACGGCTGCAGAGGCAGGACATCTGGCCTATGAGAGAGAGAAATTCCGGAGGACTGTTGGGGTGGCAAAGTTCTGCTCAGCACAAGCTATTTGATGATGATGAATTCAATCAAAATTCACACATGTGTGATGTATTGCATCATAAATGTCAGGTTATGCAGTATAAAGACAACGTTAAAGGTATCTGATCATGTACGAACCACCAATGACTCTCTTTTATCTTCTGAAACCTAGACAGGCCCAAGACTGGTTTGACTGTCATCTGACCATATTTCTTTATATACCAAATCATTCTACATCAATTTCTCTCATTTCTACACGCTAGTAGAGATCAACAATATAAAGAAGAGCTGGAGGGAGCTGCAGGAGATAGTTAGAGATAGGAAGACTTGGCATGAGTTGGTTGAGGGCATATGTCCCAACCCAGGGTAAAAAGGCAAACAGAGAGGGAGAGAAAGTGGTATAAGACTGGTTTTACTTTCGTCTGATCATGTTTATTTACTTACCCTGTCATCAGTGACTCTATTTCATCTTCTACAAGACTAGACAAGTCCAAGACTGGTTTTACTGTCGTCTTATTATGTCTCTAACCGTATACTGTGACTGTATTTATTCTTCTAGTCTACAAACAAGACATGTCTAGGACTGGTTTTACTATCGTCTTATTATGTCTCTAACCGTATACTGTGACTCTATTTCTTCTTCTATAAACAAGACATGTCTAGGACTGGCTTTACTATCGTCTTATTATGTCTCTAACCGTATACTGTGACTGTATTTATTCTTCTATAAACAAGACATGTCTAGCACTGGTTTTACTATCGTCTGATCATGTTTCTTCAATGAATCCTCTCAACAGGAGATCAGTTCAGATCAGCATAATTTGAAATAGTATATCCTTGCAGTCTTGTACAACGAAGGTATCCTACTCTGATCTTGGGATTATTTTACATCCTGTTTAGTTTAATGTCACGATTTATCGTTTACTAAATGAATTCATTCTAAACAGATTGAGAAGTTGTCTATTAGCGGAATTAGAAAGTAATTTGAAGCATTCATTTTTTTAATAAAGATGCTTCGAAAAAATAATGAACATAAAATAGGACGAAGTTAAGAGAAGAGATGACATCAGAGAAATGTCTGGTCGACCAGTTGTATTTGTTATACGAAGGCGACGATGGAGATACGTTGAGCATAATCAGAGAAGAAATAATCAAAGAATAACAAACTAGGCAATGAAGTGACAGGCAAAGGATTCAAGAAATAAAGGATGTCAAAGGAGACCATGAAACGATCTTTGCTGAGAGAGACCATAAATATTGGACTCAATTCCATAGAACAGACTGAATAGGTTCACCAGGATAAAACGGTGTGGAAAGATTGCTTGCATTCCTTATGTAGCGTATATTTTACTAGAGGAATATAATAATATTAACTGGGGCCCATGGTTGTCCGGATTGAGGGGAGAAAATGTCGATGGGTCGGGCTTACCCTACGAAAGACACAGTCGAGTGTTACTAGACGGCCACTTGAGTGGAACCCGCAGTGAAAACAGAAAAAGGGTTATCTGAAAAAGACCTGGAGACGGAGTCTTACTGAGGAACTGAAGAGTGCTAGACTATCCTGGGAGGTCATAAAGAAAAAAGCTGGAGACGGAGTCTTACTGAGGAACTGAAGAGTGCTAGACTATCCTGGGAGGTCATAAAGGAAAAAGCTGGAGACGGAGTCTTACTGAGGAACTGAAGAGTGCTAGACTATCCTGGGAGGTCATAAAGAAAAAAGCTGGAGACGGAGTCTTACTGAGGAACTGAAGAGTGCTAGACTATCCTGGGAGGTCATAGGAAAAAGCTGGAGACGGAGTCTTGCTGAGGAACTGAAGAGTGCTAGACTATCCTGAGGTCACAAAGGAAAAAGTGGAGACGGAGTTTATGAGAACTTAAGAGTGCTAGACATCCTGAGGTCATACTACCTGTCGAACAGTGAGTCATTATCTTACGAAAAAGACTATCCTGGGGTTCATATGTAAATTTTGACACTCTAGAACTGGAACGATTTACTACTATCTGGAAGACATGTCTGAGAACTGGTTTACTATCTTATTTCTGAACTGTAAGGTGACTGATTATTCCTTAAATATAAGGACAGCTGGAGACTATTTTCTTATAAATGTGTAAGATACCCTGGGCTAATATACTTTGAGACAAGAGTCTTACTAGGAACTGAGGTGCTGACTATCCTTAGTCCTAAACAGATACTGGGCGGAGTCTTACTGACAAAGAATGTTAGGACGTTCTGGGGTATATAGATCTGGAACGGATCTTACTGAGACTGTATATCTCTCTATAAACAGAATGTCTAAAGAAAAGCTGAGACGAGTCTTCTTAAAACTCTCAAGGAGATCTTCAGGAGTGCATAATGGAAAAGTACCTTGCAGTCTTTACTGAACGAGAGTTACTATCGGAGGACTAAAACTGCTGGAGTTTAAGGTCTTTAGGAACTGAAACTAGACTATCCTAGGGATTGAAAGTTATAAAGTGGATTAGACGTACTTGAAGCGATTAATGCTGTAATATGCTTCGGGATAAAATAAGGAAAAAGTTGGACGAAGTTTAGGAAGAATGAATCAGAGAGACTGTCTGGTCGAGGGTATTGTAAGAAGGCGAGAGGAGTCTTACTTGGGAACAAGAGAAGACTAATCTGGAGTCAAAAGGCAAAAGCTGGAGGCAAAGTCAAGAGTAACTGGATGCAAAGGAATCATGGAGGTTAGGAAGAGAGCTGAAAGGACTTCCAAGAAAGGCTAGTTCACCAGGGATAAAAGGAAAACTGAGCAGTCCTTATGAGATGATATTTCTAGAGAATATCATAAATTAAAAGGGGCCGGTTGTCTGATTGAGGAGAAAGAGTGCAGTATCCGGAGCCAAAAGAACACAGTGAGGTACACTAACTGAGGCACTGAAGGTGCAGCTACTGAAGCATAAAGATTAAAAAGACCGGAGTCTTACTGAGGAACTGAAGAGTGCTAGACTATCCTGGGAGGTCATAAAGAAAAAGCTGGAGACGGAGTCTTACTGAGGAACTGAGAGTGCAACTATCCTGGGAGGTCATAAAGAAAAGCTGGAGAGGAGTCTTACTGAGGAACTGAAGAGTGCTAGACTATCCTGGAGGTCATAAGAAAAAGCTGGAGACGGAGTCTTACTGAGGAACTGAAGTGCGTATCCTGGGAGGTCATAAAGAAAAAAGTTGGAGACCAGAAAAGTGACGAACAACTGTTGAGGCCTGTGCTCCACAAAAGTGGAGAGGTCCAGTCAAAGAGTGCGGACAGGGACACAGTACTTCTTCTTCTTATTCCAATGCTCCCTATCGACCACTTGTTAACCACTACTTGTGAATTGTATATGATCCGAGCCTAAGAACGATTGTACGATGTGGCAGTTATGCGCTGACATGTAGCCCAGCACATTTGATTTCTGCGACATTTTTCATTTAGTAGGGTAGCTTTCCAATCCCCTACCTCAGTTGCCTCTTACGACATGCCTTGTAGGTCAAAATGTTACTATTCTTTGCTCCCCTTGCCAGCTCCGCCAACACACGATCGGGACACAGTACAAAAAAGCAAGAAGATTGAACGACGTTATCGCTGTTCTGTGATAACAATAACTTGATGATAACAAAGTGCATTGAAGAAACGTGATCAGACGACGTTGTCACCAGTTTACAACTAATCTAACTTGATGGTAATGACGGTTTTACACAGAAAACGAAGTGACCAGACGACTTTGTCACCCATCTTCCTGTTGCCTAAGCTGACGATATATAAACAATTGTAAAAGGTCAGAGCTTTCTAGAACTCTACATGCACGCGCATACTAATAAGCAGATATTCTTATCACGTGATCAACCTGATTCAGAATGACTAGATAAAGACTAAAATTAACGAGCTGGGTTGTTTGTTTTTTTTTTTATTTTTCTTCAGGATTAGAGCATTGAAAGTTAGCTGTCGAGATCGATACCCAGAAGAAAACATGGAAAAGCTTTAGAAACTGTTACTTTCAGCTTTACGTGACAACTTAGAAAAATGTGTTCGATACGGTCCTGAAAACAGTGAAACATTATGTGAGCTATTTAGTTTCTGCTGCACACTTTTCCTTCTTTTTATTTAAAAATTAATCATATCAAAATGAAAATCTTTCTTTTCTTTTTCTTTCATTTCTCCAATCTGTTTTGCCTCACAGCGTCAAGATAAGAAGAGATTTCTAGAACGAGTAATAGTGTGCGCATCATAATTAGTGTCTTTCGTCACCTCTGTTATCCCTAATGCTAGATCTTCAGGTATATGCTAAAATCTTCAAGTATTTTCGCCTGTTTGTAGTAAGACAAGCTGTCTACGCAGAATACTAAAAATAAACTGGCAGGACAAAATTCCAGATAGCGAAGTCCTCACAAGAGCAAAGATCCCAAGCGTCAACACTCTGTTGCAGAAGGCCCAAGTGAGATGGGCCATCACGTTGCTCGGATGTCTGATAAACGCATCCCAAAACAGTTGATGTACGTCGAACTTGAAAGGGCAGACATTCAGCTGGTGGACAGAAAAACGCTTTAAAGACACTCTTAAAGTGTCTCTGAAATGCTTCGATATAAACACCACGTTCTGGGAATCCATTGCACAAGATCGCCAAATGTGGCGCTGTAACTGCACAACAGGAACACGCATAGCTAATAATCATCGTGCCATTTAGGCACAGTGAAAACGAGTTGCGCGAAAAGACAGAACACACAACACCCACATGTTTAACCTTGATCATGTATGCCCCACCTATGGTAGTGGATTGTGTTCCAGCATTGAACTCTACAGTTACCTCCGCACACACCAGAGAGGTGCAGCAGCACGCGTCTGTGACTGTTGTCGTCATACCTTGCGATGAACGTCTACATAAAATATATATATATATAAAAATTTATATAGTAAGAATTGCATATCTTAATAGCAAATTTCTATGTGTTACAGTAAAAGAGAATAGAAACGCCGTTATAACTGTATCTGCGCCCTAGTTCACTCACGCCATACTGTACAAACTGTACGACTGTGTCTTGTTACAGACTGAAATCTGATTATATAAAAGAAAATTTAAAATATAGATTCAATAATGACTGTAAACGAGAATGAAACAAATAATGACAGTAATTATGACATGACTAAACACTTGTTTAACGTCAATGATTACTGTTTACCAATAATCTACAACTTAAATATAAGACTAATGGTAGGATCTCTCTGCAGGTCGATGCACGAAGCGGATTTTTCCCATCTACATTCTCCAACAGCATGTAGCATGCGTTAGCTAATACAACATGAGGCGGTCTCCGTGACGTAAAGGTTAGATGCATGTCTCTCGTTCGAAAGGTACTAGGTTCGATCCCTCGTGGAGCTATCAGGATACTATTACAGAGATCCCTGATCTCAGTGAAGCGAAATCGAGTTCCTAGTTCTATCGAATACGGAGGATAAAACGTATGTCCAGCGTTCAAGTTGAACGCATAAAAGAAACCTTGTCGAAAAGGGGGAAGACTGCAGTAAAACTTGGTAAAATAGCAAGAACACGTAAAAACAAAGTACTATAGTTGTACAAAATACAGAAACTGTGACGATATACATCAACGTTTCGACCCAAAGGCCTTTATCAAGCAAACGATACAACAAGAATGACGGATTTCGAGAAACACTACAAATGGACGATTACATATGGAAAAATTCAAACCCAAACCTATCAAAAGAAATCTTGGCAGTTTAAAATCGAGAAGAGCAGGCTGGAAAGCCACTGCTCGGGCGAAATTCATTAGAAAGTCAATACAAATTCCTATAAAATATTTTCACCATCTTCTAAATTACATTGGTATACCAGGAATAAAACATGGAACTCCTCCACGATATGTAGTTTAAACAATCAATAGGAGTTTTAAATTCCAATATTGTCTCAATTCCAGCATATACATCGAGAGTTGGGAATTGACTAAAGATATAGAAAGTAAGTTCTCATTTCTAACGTATACAACGAGAGTTGGGAACTGACTAAAGATATAGAAAGTAAAGTTTCATTTCTAACTGTATACAACGAGTTGAACTGACTAAAGATATAGAAAGTAGTTCTATTTTTAACACTATACAACGATTGGAACTGAAAAATATAGAAGTAAGTTCTCATTTCTAACGTATACAACGAGAGTTGGGAACTGACTAAAGATATAGAAAGAAAGTTCTCATTTCTAACGTATACAACGAGAGTTGGGAACTGACTAAAGATATAGAAAGTAAGTTCTCATTTCTAACGAATACAACGAGAGTTGGGAACTGACTAAAGATATAGAAAGTAAGTTCTCATTTCTAACGTATACAACGAGAGTTGGGAACTGACTAAAGATATAGAAAGTAAGTTCTCATTTCTAACGTATGCAACGAGAGTTGGGAACTGACTAAAGATATAGAAAGTAAGTTCTCATTTCTAACGTATACAACGAGAGTTGGGAACTGACTAAAGATATAGAAAGTAAGTTCTCATTTCTAACGTATACAACGAGAGTTGGGAACTGACTAAAGATATAGAAAGTAAGTTCTCATTTCTAACGTATACAACGAGAGTTGGGAACTGACTAAAGATATAGAAAGAAAGTTGAAAGCATTTGAAAAAATAGATGCTTGTGAAATATAATGAACATAAAATGGGGCGATTTCAGGAGAAGTGATGATTCCGTTAAATGTTTTGTCACCACTAGCAACAACTGTTCTGAGAAAGAAGAAAATAGCGATACGTTGGGCATATTCTTAGAAGAAATGATTAAAGAATCACACTTTCTTCTTCTTCTTTTGTCGTCACACTGCTACCGGGTTGTTGCCCAGGGTCGTCACACTGCTACCGGGTTGTTGCCCAGTGTCATGGTTTTCTGTTTTTGTCTTGCGCTGTTCTGGTGGCTTGTGTGATTGTTATCTTTGCTCTTTCACAGGATTCTGCTACGCCATCTAACCATCTTTTCTGTGGTCTTCCACTTGTCTTATTTTCTGATGTTCTGTTGTAGAAGACTCTGTATACTGTGGAGTTTGGATGCATTCTTATTAAGTGGCCAAACCACTTCATTCTTTGTTTCTCTATGTAATTCAAGCACCAGGTATTTAAGTGGAAGGCGAGGGATTCAAGAAAGAAAGGAAGTTCTATTAAAACCCTGAAACGAGTTTATTGAGAGAGGTGAGACAATTGGATTCAATTCTATAGCAGCTGAGATTGAACGAGTTGTACGAGATAGAGTGGTATGGAGAAATTGAATGAAGGTCCTATATAGCATATAACAGTACGAGAGAGAAATATAATACTAGGAAAAATGTGATACCAGCAATTGAACGCTATAGTTTGGTGAGAAGATCGAACGTACTACTAGTGGTTTATATTAATATCAGTCCAAAAACATCAGATTATGCATCAAATCTACAGAGAATTTGTTCCAATATCTCTTCTTTTTCAACGCCCCATATCTACAACTTGTTAAACCACTCTTTGTGATTTGTATATGATCTGAGCCTAAGAGCGATTATACGTTCTGTCAGTTATGCGCCTACTTGTAATCAAGTCGCATGTGGTGTAGCTAGACAAGAGCACTATACTTGTAGCCAAAGAAGAATAGTAAACTAACAAAGAACCGGTGTCATTGGTTACCACACGATGAGAACATACTGAGGAGGAGATCGGAACACTTATGGACTAATTGATTCGATGTGCAGTGATAATGATCTGACCGCTAAACTAAACTATCAAACAAAATTTTTGAAATTTATTTTGCACCCCTCCTGGTAAAATAAATAGGAACGCCCATAACCATTAGGTAAATCAACAGTGAGTCTATATTCACAAAAATACCAATAGAAGAAAAAAATTGAGAACCTGATTTAAATTATATGTTTGGATGACAATCAATGACGGAGACAGGACTAACATAGTATATGATGCGTGTCCCAATAACATTTATCATAAATCGTGTATCAGGCTTTAATAGTGCTACTAGACAATCAGTGGATATTCTTCGGTTTATATCTTACTTTTTCATTTGTCTTTTTATTTGTCTATTGTCTTTGTCTATTGTCATTGTTTTGTCATGTCTTGTCATTGTCTATTTGTTATTGTCATTTGTCTGTATTGTCTATTTGTCATTGTCATTGTCTATTTGTCATTGTCATTTGTTTGTCATTGTCATTTGTCATGTCTTCATTTGTCTTTGTCATTGTCTATTTGTCTTTGTCTATTGTCTTTGTCATTGTCTGTCTTTCATTGTTATTGTCATTGTCTTTGTCTATTTGTTTTTGTCATTTGTCATTTCATTTGTCATTGTCTTTTGTCATTGTCTTGTATTTGTCATTTGTCATTGTCTTTGTCATTCTATTGTCATTGTCTTTGTCATTCTAGTCATTGGTCTATTGTCATTGTCTTTTGTCTATTGTCTATTTGTCTAATTGCATGTCTATTGTCATTGTCATTTGTCATTGTCTATTGTCATTTGACTATTTGTCATTTGTCTATTGTCTCATTGCTTTTGTCATTTGTCTATTGTCTATGTCATTTGTCATGTTGTTATGTGTTATTGTCTTTTCATTTGTCTATTTGTCTATTTGTCTTTTGTCTATTTTCTATTGTCTATTTGTCTATTTGTCTATTGTCTATTGTCTATTTGTCTATTTGTCTATTGTCTATTTGTCTATTGTCTATTGTTTATTTGCATATTGGACAGTCCCATGCGTGCTCTGTCCTTCCCTGCAGCAGCCATCCCAAAGTCTACTTGCTCACTATACCCACGAGAAGTTGATTACTATATCTTCTCTCTCTATCACGAAGACGACACTGTCTGGCATGTCCAAACGTAACTCTTAATTCTCGCACTCTTTCCAGTCTCTGAAACTCGCCTATATCACATAAATGAGATTGATTGATTGATAGTGTCATCATCATTGCACTTCGGTGAGTAACCATGTGTGCTCCGATCTCTTTCTTACACAGGAAGATCTCAGCGGTAGTGCAAGAATTCCGTTGCACCGGCGAGGATCACCGATGTAATTTTGGAAATAGTGAAGACATTTTGTAGGAATTTTATTTGTAATCTTTTCTAATGAATTTTGCCCGGGAAGCGGCTTTCCAGCCTAAATGTACAGTAAAGTTCATACAAAAAACAGCTTTGAATATGAAAATAATATTTCAAGCGATCGAACGACAAGAAAGACTAATCATTTCCACTCTCTAAAACACTCACGCTTAACCAAACATATCTCATTATTTTCTGTCCATGTTTTACACTAACTTTAATATTGTTTTCAAATAAAGCACTGTTTATATGCACATCCGCAAGTTATACAATACGGGGAACTGCGTATCGAATGTATGTTTTGCTAAAAGTATGTAGTGGGATCGAAGACAATCAGTATTTCCTACTACCAAGTTGTATCGATGATTCTGTTTGCAATGTCGCTAATTGAATAAGCGTATATTACCACAGGTAAGCATAATGCCAGAATCGTGGCTTCCGATTTCACCAATCAGGTACCGTGTTATTATAGTCATATTAATTCTCTTCGCTTCTCTGGTTTGTTGGAGGCGGAGAAGGCCAGGGGTGAGATGCTATTTAGTATAATAATAGTTTCCAGTTTTTGTCGCATACGTATGCGCATGTTCATGTACGCGTTGAAGTAGGAGATGTACTTCTTATATCTTGCGTCAGTCGTGAAGTTGCACTTCCTCTCTTATTTTGCCCCAGTCAGTAAGTTGCATTTTACTCTCTATTTCTTGCGTCAGTCAGTGAAGTTTGCACTTGTACTATCTTATATCTTGCGTCAGTCAGTGAAGTTTGCACTTGTACTATCTTATATCTTGCGTCAGTCAGTGAAGTTTGCACTTGTACTCTCTTATATCTTCTGTCAGTCAGTGAAGTTTGCACTTTCACTCTCTTATATCTTTCGTCAGTCAGTGAAGTTTGTGCTTGTACTTCTTATATTTTTCGTCAGTCGTGAAGTTTGCACTTTCACTCTTTATATCTTGCGCAGTCAGTAGTTTGCCTTTACTCTCTTATATCTTTCGTCAGTCAGTGAAGTTTGTGCGTGTACTCTCTTATATCTTACGTCAGTCGTAGAATTGCATTTTCTCTCTTATATCTTGTCAGTCAGTGAGTTTGTGCTTGTACTCTCTTATATCTTGCGTCAGTCAGTGAAGTTTGTGCTTGTACTCTCTTATATCTTGCGTCAGTCAGTGAAGTTTGTGCTTGTACTCTCTTATATCTTCCGTCAGTCAGTGAAGTTTGCACTTTCACTCTCTTATATCTTTCGTCAGTCAGTGAAGTTTGTGCTTGTACTCTCTTATATCTTCCGTCAGTCAGTGAAGTTTGCACTTGTACTCTCTTATATCTTCCGTCAGTCAGTGAAGTTTGTGCTTGTACTCTCTTATATCTTCCGTCAGTCAGTGAAGTTTGCACTTGTACTCTCTTATATCTTCCGTCAGTCAGTGAAGTTTGCACTTTCACTCTCTTATATCTTTCGTCAGTCAGTGAAGTTTGCACTTTCACTCTCTTATATCTTTCGTCAGTCAGTGAAGTTTGCACTTTCACTCTCTTATATCTTTCGTCAGTCAGTGAAGTTTGCACTTTCACTCTCTTATATCTTTCGTCAGTCAGTGAAGTTTGCACTGTCTACTCAATATTGATGGGTTTTTTTCCTAACGATTGTTTTGAACTTGTTCGTTTTTCAAGTACTACTGTTAAACATTCTTCTGCTTTTGTGATCAGTTTCAGATGAGGTCTTCTTCTCTTTTTTTTCTATTATCTGTTTGTTATGAGATCTTATTCTTCTTCTGGAATCCGGTTCTATGAGCTTCTTTTTTTGCGATCAGTTTCATTTGAGGTCTTCTTCTTCCCCTGCAATCCGTTTTCTATGAGATCTTCTTCTTCTGTGAACAGTTCCTGAAGAGATCTACTTCAGCGATCAGTTTCTTATGATATCTACTTCAGCGATCAGTTTCTTATATATCTACTTCTAGCGATCAGTTTCTTATGATATCTACTTCAGCGATCAGTTTCTTATGATATCTACTTCTGCGATCAGTTTCTTATGATATCTACTTCTGCGATCAGTTTCTTATGATATCTACTTCTGCGATCAGTTTCTTATGATATCTACTTCTGCGATCAATTTCTTATGATATCTACTTCTGCGATCAGTTTCTTATGATATCTACTTCTGCGATCAGTTTCTTATGATATCTACTTCTGCGATCAGTTTCTTATGATATCTACTTCTGCGATCAGTTTCTTATGATATCTACTTCTGCGATCAGTTTCTTATGATATCTACTTCTGCGATCAGTTTCTTATGATATCTATTTTTCCCTTCTTTCGCGATCAGTTTCTTATGATATCTACTTCTGCGATCAGTTTCTTATGATATCTACTTCAGCGATCATTTCTTATGATCTATTCTCGATCAGTTCTGAATCACTTTGGATCAGTTTCTTATGATATCTACTTCTGCGATCAGTTTCTTATGATATCTACTTCTGCGATCAGTTTCTTATGATATCTACTTCTGCGATCAGTTTCTTATGATATCTACTTCTGCGATCAATTTTATATTACGTATCTTTTCTTTCTTGATTATGAAGATTTTATTTATGAGTTTATATTTTTCCTTTTTCGCGATTAGTTTCCCATGCAGTTTTCTTCTTATGAAGTCAGTTTCTTATGAATTCTCCTCCTTGACTGTTGCATCGTTGGTCACAACAAAGTGCTACAGCGTTCTTTAGTGGTAGGGCGATGTAATTCTGGTGTTTTTCCGTGGTGTGGTGAGTAAAAAATCCATAGACAACCTTATCTGTTCAATGTTATATGTACATCATAAATACTGCATAACACTGAATGGAAAGGCAAGGAAGCAAACGTGGCTGGATCATTAAAGAATAATACAATGACTTCGTAATTTGCTCTTCTACTTCTGTAGCCACACTGTTGTCGGGTTGTTGCAGTTCGTGGTTTCCTAGGGTTTTTGTTGTCTTGGTTTGACACCTGGGAAACTGTCCTGATAGTTGATATTTTGAAGTCGATTCTGTTGGAAAGACATGGTTAAGCAAGGTCTCTTCAGCTGGAGATCCGCCCGAGTGGTTACCTGGGCCCAAATTTTGGGTGTAAAGAATAGAACCACTGTTACCTGCCACGCATGTCGTAAGAGACGTCTAAGGAGGTTTGGCTGAAATCGGATGCATGTGTCCTAAACGTGTAGAAGTCTATGCGTTTAGGGCCTACCAAACCAATATGCAACGTTTACACGTTCTTGGAAAAGATCAAACATATCACAAAGAGTGATTAAAATTGATGGTAAAGAACGAACGCAAAGAAGAAGAAGAAGCTGGAGATCTAGTTTGTCATGGTCTTAATAATGTTCGTCTTCATAGCCGACAAATAAGAGTAGTGGTTTCATTTCAGTTTTTAGCAATTTTTTTTTTTAACGGGAGTTCCAAATATCTATCACTGTCTAATTACTACCATCAACATTTACTGAAGGATACTACGTGCCTATAAGTATTCTCGTAGTGTTATATAAATTCAGCAACAAACAACTAGCCTTAAAGTTGGGAACATTAAATATATACTCATTTCCTACGATAGGGGTCCAAGTTCAATTCCATAGTAGGCATGAAATATTTTTTTAGATCGTAACGGCTCTCAGATCCATACAGCCTCAATTGGGTACCAGGAAAAGAACTGGCAAGTAAAGACGTCCAGTATGGAGTTGACAACATCATCCATCGTGTGAAGTCAGTCAGTGAAAAATACGGACTTAACACCGTATATACTAATATACCAATATTACAAATTTACCTTGCGGTATACGAAAAAGGTAGCCACTGTAGCGTAGTTGTTAGTGCGCTTCGCAAGGCTGGTGGTCTGGGTTCAGCTCCCGCAATGCGCGTGGAATTTTTCCCGACTACGACGGCTCTCAGGTCGACCCAGCCTCAACTGGGTACCAGACATGCTCTGGGAAAGTAAAGGCGGTCGGCGTGATGCTGATCACATCACCCATCGTGTGCCGACGGTCAATGAAAATACAGGCCTAACACTGTATTGACCTATATACCACGAGGTATGAAAGGGCTCTTTATTTTACTTTATATATATATATATATATATATATATATATATATATATATATATATATATATATTCTCCTACACGAGCGTTGATTTCTTCGTCAAGAGAAAGACTGGCAGTGACCATCCTTTAGATATATATATATATACTCCCTACACGAGCGTTGATTTCTTCGTCAAGAGAAAGACTGGCAGTGACCATCCTTTAGATATATATATATATACTCCCTACACGAGCGTTGATTTCTTCGTCAAGAGAAAGACTGGCAGTGACCATCCTTTAGATATATATATATATACTCCCTACACGAGCGTTGATTTCTTCGTCAAGAGAAAGACTGGCAGTGACCATCCTTTAGATATATATATATATACTCCCTACACGAGCGTTGATTTCTTCGTCAAGAGAAAGACTGGCAGTGACCATCCTTTAGATATATATATATATACTCCCTACACGAGCGTTGATTTCTTCGTCAAGAGAAAGACTGGCAGTGACCATCCTTTAGATATATATATATATACTCCCTACACGAGCGTTGATTTCTTCGTCAAGAGAAAGACTGGCAGTGACCATCCTTTAGATATATATATATATACTCCCTACACGAGCGTTGATTTCTTCGTCAAGAGAAAGACTGGCAGTGACCATCCTTTAGATATATATATATATATATATATATGTATATATATATATTCCTCTCTTGTCGTTATACGTTACATAGAGCCTGCAAGTAATTTCTCCATACCGCTCTGTCCTGTGGAACTCGCTCAATCGCGTCCATGAAATTGAGTCCGATATGTGTTGTCTCTCTCTCAGAATGGTTCGTTTCAAGGTTACCTATGTCGTCCTTTTCTTCCTGCACCCTCTGTATTCCACTTCAATGCCTGATTTTGTATTCTTTGATCATTTCTTCTCAAAGTATGCGTAACTTATCTAGTGAAACACGTACAAACAAGGTACTATAGTTTTACAAAAACAGAAACAGTGACGATAAACAGCAACGTTTCGACCAACAAGGCCTTTATCAAGCAAACGAACAAACAGGAGTGACAAATTCAAATGAAACACAAATGGACGACCAAATACAAACGTATCTAAGGAAAAGCTGGAATAAAAACGAATAACGAAATAAATGTAACACAAAAACACACATAAAAACTAGAAATAGAACGGAAAAGAAACAATGAAACATCTAGTAAATATATAACTTGAATACATGCAACATATACCCATATAGAGTACAAAGCATAGGAAGAGAAAGTACTAAGAATCATAAGAATGTAATACGTTGAGCCCGCGTGGTCGCAAGGTACCATACAAAGAAATCAACCGATTCTCCAGAGCAAATCGACTACGATCATCAGAGGAACATGATCGGATGGCTGTGACCTGGACATCGCAAGCGCCTGAATGGCCAGTATCATTGAAATGGGTAGCTACAGGGGTCACAGAGCATTGGCGTATATCGCGCAATTTTAATGTGTCACTCCTGTTTGTTCGTTTGCTTGATAAAGGCCTTGTTGGTCGAAACGTTGCTGTTTATCGTCACTGTTTCTGTTTTTGTAAAACTATAGTACTTTGTTTGTACGTGTTTCACTATTTACCAAGTTTTACTGCAGTCTTCCCCCTATTTCGATATTCGTAACTTATCTCCATCTTTTCCTTCTTATAACAGATCTTACTAGTGGCTGACCAGACATTTCTCTGATTTCATCACTTCTCCTGAATTCTTCCCATTTTAAGTTCATTATTTTTCGCAGACATCTATTTTCAAATAAGTTCAACTTACTTTCAATATCTTTAGTAATTGTCCAACTCTCGCTGGCATATGTTAAGATTGATACAACATTCAATTGAAATATAATATATATATATATATATATATATATATATATATATATATATATATATATACGATTATATATCTCGTATTTCAGGACACAGAGGCAGACCAAGAAGAAGATGGCTACATGATATTAAAGAAACCATGAACATGACCATCGACGAAGTGGGTGAACTGCAAGAGACAGAGTGAATTTCAGATGTGCTCAAAGGGACAACGTCTTGTAAAGGATACGCACCTTGATGATGATGGTATATATATATATATATATATTGAACCATTTTCCAAAACCTGGTAAACATCTTTTATAAACATTTCAAAAAATGTATTATTATGATCTGAGATAAGTACTCACGACAAACAACCAGGCTTAAATATTTTGCATCATACTCGTGCCAGCTCACCTATTGACCTGTTTGATGGAATGACATTGACAGTGTCCTACATTCAGCATAATTTCTCTGTAATGTAAGTGTTGTCTATCTTGATGTTATCACTTTGTTGAGAAATATGCTAGTAATATTGCGAAATTAAGACGAATATATATATTAGATTTTATATTTATTTTGATCTTAGAAATGTTACCAGAAATAGTGTCTTTTATTTCTTGACCCCTTTGATATTAGTTATATAATATATGAAATACAGAGTGAGCATCTGTAGATCAAGCGGTAGTGAGCTCGATCACAAACCCAAGCGTACTTGGTTCAAACCCCATGGTGGGCAAGTTTGATTTTTCGCGGGATTTTTACAAAAGGTAATAATAGACCTCATTGCAGAAAGCAATGGCAAACTACTGAACGTATAAGTGGTACCTAGAAAATCAACGACTCGTTTTACTGTGGTTGATGGCTACGTCCTTTAGGATATGCCACGATTTTCATTTTCAATATATGAAAGATGTTTTGTAGCTGAGTGGTCAGGCATTTGTCTTGTGTTCTGACGGTCGTTGGTTTGGGTCCGGACACCGCTGTTCTATTCGCATAAAGCGTTGCCGGGCCTCTCTGTGGGTAGAGGTTAGGTCCATGTCTTTCGTTCAAAATGTAACCAGTTCGCTCCCTCGTGGATAAATCGGGATTTTTTTTTCCATAGATCCATCTCAGTGTAGATGAGGTCGAGTTCCTAGTCCTATCGGAGACCGACGATAAAACGTAGTTCCCGTGTTCAACCTGGGCACAAAACCGAACCCCTTACAATTCAACATCGATAAAAACATGCTGAAAAGCCTCTGCCCTGGAAAATTCATTAGAAAAAATTTAAAAAATAAAATTCCTACAAATTATTTTCACCATATTCTAACTTACCCGGTGACCCTCGCATGTGCTAAGGAGTTCGTGCACTACCACTGAGATCTTCCTGTGTAAGAACGAGATCGGAGCACCACATATGGTTACTCATCGAATTGCAATAATGATGGTTCAATTAATCAATCAATCTTCTTTTCTGTAGTCTCTTTTCTTGCCTTTATTGTCCGTGTCTCGGATACTGTCTATCTGAGTATGTCCAGAATCATTTCCGTATTCTATCTCTTTAATCCCGCCTATAGCACTGATTCCATAATCCAAGACTTTGTCAGTTCTACGTTTCTTCAAACTGTTGTATCTCTGTCTGTCTATCTGTTCTTTCCTAATTCTTCATTGTCTATGCTGGTTTTTAATTTCAACCTGTCTAGCTCTTTCTTTCTTCTGTGTGTTCGTTTCTTCTCTCGTCCAGTCTTTCCGCATATCTACGGCTCATCTATCATACATTGTCTTTCTCTTTTATCTTATCACTTTCTATATTATTCTTAAAGGAGTTGCCAGCGTTCGAAATGTCGTGTGTTCGAATCTGAATCGCTCATTTCTTCTCACATGTGCATTTTCTCTGGAGATTCCTAGAATTGTAGTCCTGCCCGTGTGATGTGGGGCTTGCAGATGGAGAAAATAATAGTAACACAGCAACCTACATGGCATATAAACCTGCTACGCCTAATGGCAAAAAAGTGTCATTTGCCCAGTGTGTTCGTTGAGCGTTGGACGACGGGTGAAAAGCCTCCTGTGAGTGGGTTCAATTCCGTGGGCTGGCAGAAAAGCCACAGGTTCTCCAGTGTTCGTGGCACCGAACCGAAGTGTTACGATGTCCATGGCACCGAGCCGAAGAGGTGAAAGCTCAAGTGCTTCTGAATCGGGAGAAAGAAACTAGGCATATCGTAAGAGGCGACTGAGGAAGCTACCTAGTGAATAAAAACATCTCAGCAGTCAGATATGCTGGCCTACTTATAGGCACATAACTGACACAATTTACAATTCCTTAAAGGCTCAGATCACATACAAATCACACACAAAAGTGGTGTAACAAGTGGTCGACTCATAATAACGGTTTATAACAGAAAAGTTTATTATATCTTTCCTAATAAATTGTATCTAAAGAAAAAGCAGGTAAAACGTGGTTTTAATGCGCTTGTAGTAAGAGTTAAAGCAAGAAGCAACTACAGAAAATGTTGAGATAGTTACAGACTGTCTTGTGAATATATTTCAAAACTGACACAACAATAGTCAGTATAATACTTGCTACATGCTGCAATGCTAAATACTTTGACTATACAACTATGACATCTGACATTTAATCATGTCATTTGTGTTAATTCGTTAAATAAACAGTTTCTGTAGGAAATGTGTGGACATTGATATAACACTTCCTGGTAGGTAATCGCCAATATTAGGTAACTGAGGTGATTAGAGGAATATGACTTCCTGGTTTGAAATAGCTGACACATTGATCCGTGTTCGTATGTGCATGTCTATTTGTGTATGTCTGTCTGTCTCAGTGTGTTTGTGTATGTGTCAGTGTGTGTTGGTGAGTACGAGGATTAGTTTGTGTGTATGGGTCAGTGTATAATGGCTAGTGTGAGGTTCAGTGTGTGTGTGTCTGTCTCAGTGTCTGTGTGTGTATGTCTCAGTGTGTGTGTGTATGTCTCAGTGTGTGTGTGTGTGTATGTCTCAGTGTGTGTGTATGTCAGTGTGTGTATGTCAGTGTGTGTGTGTATGTCTCAGTGTGTGTGTGTATGTGTCTGTGTGTTGGTGAGTACGAGGATTAGTTTGTGTGTATGGGTCAGTGTCTAATGGCTAGTGTGAGTAGTGTCTCAGTGTGTGTGTGTGTGTGTCTGTGTGTTGTAGCTCAGTGTGTGTGTGTGTATTCAGTGTTGGCTAGTGTGAGGTTCAGTGTGTGTGTATGTCTCAGTGTGTGTGTGTGTATGTCAGTGCGTGTGTGTATGTCAGTGTGCATTGGTAAGTAAGAGGATCAGTTTGTGTGTATGGGTCAGTGTGTATTGGCTAGTCTGAGGTTCAATGTGTGTGTGTCGCTGAGTGTGGTCAGTGTGTTCAGCAGATGTGTTACTAAAGTGAAACAGAATTATGAAAAACTAGTTATGACTTATGTATATCGTACTGATCTTCGTCATTATAAACAGTTATAACATACTTAACCACAGCCTCCTGTAGTTATAAGCCGACGAGTTCAGTCGGGAAATCGGAAATATCTCACTGATGTGAACTGACTTTTATATATGTTTGATAGCGATGTATTTACCTCTGATGTACGCCTGTATGGCAGGGAACACTGATTAAAAGAAAAGCAGGCATTCACGCAAAACTCAGAAGCGAAATACTAGCTGCTCTGACTACGCTTGAATTCTTCTTCTTCGCGATCTCTGGTCATGCGCTTAATTTACTGTGGACCACAAACTGGCAGTCAGCTTCAGGTCTGTCAGGTTTCCCCAAAGCTTAGTTTTCAGGTCGACTGGGTGTGGCCACATGCTGCTTCTCAGCTCACACAGGAGAGGACAGTTTTGCAGGATATGCTCTGGTGTCTGTTCCGCCTGCTGACACTGGCAGAGAGACTTATTCCTAGTCTATATAATTGTTTGTTGAGTCTGCAGTGTCCGGTACGTAGTCGAAATATAATGACCTGGTCTGTTCTGCTTAGGTCTTTCATGGAGTCTTTTCCAAGACCATATTCAGTGTTTGTCTTCCAGTCTACTGCAGATTTTCTCTGTATGAGGGTTGTAACCTCTTGAAAAGACAAGGGTTGGTAAATTTGCTCTTTGGCACTACCCTCCTTAGCTAAGACATCGGCACTCTCATTGCCTGCAATACCACAGTGAGATAGAATCCACTGCAAGTGAATTTATGCCTTTTCTGAAAGCTGAGCGATTGAGTTGTTCGTATGTGTCGATTCCTCCCGCCAATAATGGCTGACACATTCCGCTTCTGAGAACATCTTTTTTTTAATTCAAAAATGGCGAACGCATGAAGAAGAAGAAGAAGATAGCTATGTGTAAGCTTTATCGCAATTTTACACTTTCTATGAGTCCATGGTTATTTATTGATAAAAAATGTTAATAATACAGATATTCATTAGCATTAAATTTAATTTGTAACATAATATAACCTTGATTTTGCATGTCTAAGATTAATAGTTTATTGGCATATAGTGTATCTGACTAAAATAACAAAGACACTAATGGACTGTTGACATATAACTTCTAGTAAAAATAACGAAGAAACTAATAGGTTATTGACATATAAGTGCAAATAAAAATAACACAGAAACTAATGAATTATTGATATAAAACTGCAAACAAAAATAACACAGACACTAATAAATTATTGATGTATAACGTCGAATTAAAATAATAATTAAACTAATAGTTTGTTGATATATAACATTTCTAACGAAAATAATAATTAAACAACTCGTTATAGGTTTTTAACATATAATATATAATGAAAATAGCAATGAAACTAATAGGTTTTTGACATATAATGTTTACAATGATATAATATATCTGTTAATATCTTGGGAATATAATAAATAAATGTTTAGTTCTAGTTTAATCGTGTATCATAATCACTGCACATCAACTAATTAGTACATTAGTTGCTCATCTATCTTTTCCTCAGTATGTCGGAATGTAAAATAAGTTAAATGCAAGTTACAGAGAATATGAATGATCAAAAATAAATTTAACAAAATAAAAGAAATGTTAACATTGAATATATACACACAAAAGGTGAGATTTATGGACAAAAGACTAACAAAAAGGGATGTAACAATTAGAATGTAAATAGAACCAATAAAAGAACAACAGAAAATAATTAGAAAATATGGTGTCATGGTAATATTAAAAGACATTGTGACTCTCTCTCTCTCTCTCTCTGTGTCGCGCAGAGGTAACGTACTCGCCTTACTTTCAAAAGTACTTGATTCGTTTCCAGTGTCTTCGCACGGGTTATTATTCTACAGATTCCTGATTTTACTTTAAAAGTGAGATCAAGTTTCTTGACTTCATCAAGAAACAACAAATTAAATGTTACTGCCACATTAACATATTACCAACAGACAGTGTGCCTCAAAGAGCAATGTTCTCGATACAGTGGATGCAAGGCAGAAGGCAGTACATGCATAAGGTGTTTCTCAGAAATAACAGAAACGGGGGAAAACAATATTTATGATACGCTAACAAAATTCCGTTCTAGAAGTCTCTTCTTATCCTGACGCTGTGAGAGAAAACATAATTTATAAAAAAGAATAAAGATAAATTCCTATTCCTTCGGAGACAAACAATAAAACTTAGATCCTTCAGTTTCAGTTTCAGTTTGGAATATCTTCATTGCACTCCAGACATGTCTATAGGTGCTCCGATCTCCTTCGCAATATCTCCAACAGCGTCCAGCGACTGACAGTACCAGTTCGATTTTGATTGATCAGTCTACTCATATACCTGTTATGCTGTTCTTTTCTTGCTACTCCAATCTTCAAACCCAGCTCCTGCAATCTGGTAATTGACGTGGATTGGTTTAAATGAAAATCTTCTTTGCGGCCACACTCTATCCTTTGTCAAGTTGAGTAAGTTTAATACCGTTTCGCAGTTGAAAATCTATAATCGTAGACTGTTCATGCTAGAGCCAAATTTACTAAACAGTTAAAATCAATTAAAAAATTTCTACCCAATATATTACCATCTGTAAAATTAAATCAGGGACACTACCCGGTGCTACGGAGTTTGTGCACTGTAGCTGAGAACGTCCTTGTATAAAAAAAAAAGAGATCAGAGCACACATGGTTATTCATTAAAGTGCAATGATGAAGTTCATATCCATCAATCTTTAAAACATATCATACCTTGCTGAAGATCATAGCAATATCCAGATTCCAAATGTTTTAGTTTAGTTTAGTCATCATATCATCATTACATCACATCGAACTAATTAGTCCCATCTTCTCCTTAGTATGTCTCTCAACATGTGGAAACTAGCGATACCAATTCTATGTTGGTTTACTATTCTTCTTTGGCTTTCAGTAGAGTGCTCTTATCTAGCTACACCCCATTTGATTAGATATTCTTGCAATCTGGCTAGGGTTGCAGATTAATCCCCATTCCTTGCAACCGTTTACACGCCCTCTCTCCCTAAAGAAATTCAGAATATCAGCCTGGCCCATTGCTCGTCAGCCTTCGATAGAGCTATATATATATATGTATAGCTGCTGCAAATCGGCGCGTTTATTCCTGCTACACCCGAGTCAAATATCAAAATAACAAGCAGCTATATATATATATATATATATATATATATATATATGTATAGCTGCTGCAAATCGGCCCGTTTATTCCCTGCTACACCCGAGTCAAATATCAAAAATAACAATCACCCAAAACACCAGAATAGTGCAAGACAGAAACAGAAAACCACAACACTGGGCAAAATTCCGGTAGCGGTGTGACGACAAAAAGGAAGGCACCCTCGTCGTGTGTCCTGGCACAAAAATTGAACTAATTTTTAATCAGTCTAGACCTCTTCAGAAAAACACCAACTATTGCTTTGAGACTAGCCCGTTTCAATCTTCCTGAGCATACTCATTGAGTCACTGAGAAAACATGCATGAAAAAATGTATGTGTCTTCAGCGAGGACATTGCTTTAGTTACTATCAATCTAAGAAGCTATCCCAGTAAATAAAAAGCGCGCAGAAATCGGATGTAAAAGCCTAGGCACCGATAGGTGCATAATTGGCAAATCGTACAATCGCTGCCTATGCTCAGATCACATGCAGACCACATAAGTTTTCGTTACTGCTGCTTAGAAGAGGAAGGTACTGTAATGCTCTTTTGTGATACTACTTGTTGTCACGACAAAATCATCACTGTTTTACTCCACAACATCCTCTCTGACTTCAGCAGTAAACGCCCATGAGCTTCACATGTACCGAACCACTGTATCACATTATCATTGTTTGGCTGAAATCGGAAGCACATGTCCTAAACGTGTAAAGTTTGGGTGAAATCGGATGCATGTGTCCTAAACGTGTAAAGTTGGCTGAAATCGGATGCATGTGTCCTAAACGTGTAAAGGGCTGAAATCGGATGCATGTGTCCTAAACGAATGTATAAAAATGGCTGAAATCGATGCATGTCAAACTGTAATCTGAAATCGATCGTGTAAACTAAATTGCTGAAATCGGATGGACATGTCCTAAACGTGTAAAAGTCTATGCGTTTAGGGGCCTACAAACCAATGTGCAACGTATACACGTTTTTGGCAAAGATCAAACATATCACAAAGAGTGATTAAAATTGGTGGTAAAGAACGAACGCAAAGAAGAAGAAGATTATCATTGTATCAAATAATCTGAATCACAGTATAACTAACGATATAGGGATCTTTGTGGTGTAGAGGTTATGTGCTCGCCTCTCGTTCTATAGGTACTCGGTTCGTTCCCTCTTGGAGCAGTCGTTCCATATATTCCTGATCTCAATGTAGGCGAGATCGATTTACTAGTCCTATCGGAAACGGAAAAATAAACGTAGGTCCTGTGTTTAATTTGAGCACGTAAAGAACTATTGACAGTTCAAAATCGAAAAGAACAGGCTAGAAAGCCACTGACCGGTCAAAAATCATTTAAAAGATTACAAAATAAAAATAATCAGTCTTCTATATTACATAGGGGACCCTCACCATTGCTACGGAGCTCGTGCACTGCTGCTTAGATCTTTCTATGCATAAAAGAAATTGCAGCACATATTGTTACCCACTGAAGTGCAATGTGGATGGTCATATCAATCAATGAATCAATCACACTAGAGAAATGAACAATAACAACTGATTAAAAATAATAACGTTTTTTGGAAGATCCAGTCCAACTTCATTTCTCGAAAAGACATACAATATTTATTTGAGCATTGTAAAGATGTCAATCAAAGCTTGGATGAAATAACGTGCGTATCAACAACCCCCTCTCCCGCGTCCCTTCCTTTCCCGCCCGTTCCTCACACACACAAACAAAACATATGAGATAACACTAATAGGATTTTCCGCTGGGAGTTAATTCACATTTGTCTTGTTTGTATGGCACTAGCTCTGATATAACCCAAAAATTTGCTTGCTCTTGGGTTGAAACTGTGTGCCTTGGCTTAAAGAGATTTTAATCTCTGATAAAACAAACAAAACACAAATTCACATTCTCATACATGTCTGAATAATCTTTTCTCATCTACATTCACATTCTCATACATGTCTGAATAATCTTCTCTCATCTACATAATTCTCTAGTTTAATCAGAAATGTTCCTTGGATATTTCTTTAAATGCAAGTTATAAACAATATGTTTACGAAGTTGTGATGCATTGAATACAAGTGATGAATCGTGCATACGATACACTGAATACAACATCGCGACTGAATCGATTGCATACGAACATTGAATACAACCGGTGAATCGTGCATACGATACATTGAACACAACCGGTGAATCGTGCATACGATACATTGAATACAACCGGTGAATCGTGCATACGATACATTGAATACTAACCTGGTGAATCGTGCGCATACGATACACTGAATACAAAAGTTGCATTGTGCACACGATGAGCTGAATATAAGCGAAGAGGCGCGCATAAAATACACTGAATACAAGTGGTGAATAGCGTATGTGAACATTGTATACAAGAGATGGAAAGTGTATATCATAGACTCCCAAACTTTTTCGGCCCACCACCCACTTAGCACAATATAAACTTTGTAACGCCCCTCCACATTATAAAAGTTTGCCAGCGCCCCTCCAACATAAATACATGCTCTTTTTTCTCTTTGACATAGAAAATTGATGTATATTTCAGTAATGCATGGTCAATTTTCAAAATGATTATATGCATGAAATAGAAAATTGATGAAAAAACGGATCGTGTAAGATGAGCATAAGAAGAATTCAAATGCAGAATTCAAATATTAAATGATTATTCAATCGCAAAATCACGAAAATAAGTTATTTTAAAATATATATTATTAATTTCTGCTTTCAGGAGCCAACGACCCCAATTGTCGGAACACCCCTCAAGTTCTTCTGAACTCACTATCGCCCCCCTAGAACGCTTCAGCACCTACTGGGGGGGGCGGTAGCGCCCACTTTGGGAAACGCTGGTGTATATGATACACTGACTACAACCGGAGTATCCTACTGCTGATGCACTGAATTCCAGCGGTGTATCATATTGGTAGTACACTTCATTCCATAGGTGTATCATATTGATAGTATACTGAACTCATGGGGTCTTTCATATTGATAGTACACTTTAAATTACGACTAAAGTTGTTCGACTCCATGTACAGTCAACCAAACTGCCAAATTGATAATGGGAACCATGACTTTCTGCATTTTTGAGAGCTGTATGTTTTTGTGTGTTTTTCCTATCCAGAAGCACTTGAGCTTTTCAGCTCTTCGGCTCGGTGCCATGGACATTGTAACCCTTCGGTTCGGTGCCACGAACACCGTAAATCTGGCGAATCTGTGGCTTTTCTGCCATCCCGTGGAAGTGAACCCGCACACACAGAGGGATACGAGGTAAAACTCGTAATCATTGTCGGAGATAAAGTGTAAATGCCATGTTAATATGACATATTATCGGGGTCGCCTTGTCGAAGTGGTTAATGCGTTTGAGTATTGTTTAGAATGTTGTGAGTTTGAACAAATACCGAGTCAGATGTGCATTTTTGTGATCCCTAGGATTGTTACTGGAGTTACAGAGTTTTTTGCGCAATACGCTCGCCTGCTGGCGTGTTGGCTGCTAACAAGGACGGAATCAGTTTAGGTCAAAGTTTGATCTAAGCTGGGCCTTGAACCTCAGAATTGCCCACCTGCCCAGTGTGTTCGTAGCGCGTTGGGCGACGGTTGATAAGCCTACTGTGAGTGCGGTTCAATGTCCCGGGCTGACAGAAAAGCCACAGGTTCCCCAGATTTACGGTGTTGATGGCACCGAACAAAGTGTTACGATGTCCATGGCACCGAGCCGAAGAGCTGAAAAAGCTCAAGGGTTTCTGGATCGGAAGGGAGGGGGGAACCTCAGAATTGTCAGGACACATGATTACTATCTAAGCGTGTTATCGACTTCGCAATCGATGACGAGGCTGAAATTATTTAGAATGTCCCACGTCCTACATGCCTAGGAACTGGGGAACAAAGAGTTAACGTTCTGGACTGAAACCACACAGAACACAGATAGTAGTTAATTTGGTCGATAAGATTAATTGATTGATTGATTGATTGATGGATTGATTGATAGGATCATCATCATTGCACTTCGGTTAGTAACCATGTATGCTCCAATCTCTTTCTTACACAGGAAGATCTCGGCGGCAGTGCCCAGTCGATGGTCTCCGATGTAATATAGAAAATGGTAAAAATATTTTGTAAGAATTTTTATTTTTCTAATGAATTTTGTCCCCGGGCAGCGGCTTTCCAGTCTGTTCTTCTTTATTTTGAACTACCAATGGTTTTTTTACTTACATAACTTAAACACGAGACCTACGTTTTACTATCCGTCTCCGATAGGGTTAGGAACTCGATCTCACCTGCAGAGATCAGGAATCTCTGGAAACCTATTCCGATAGCTCCACAAGGGGTCGAACCGAGTACATTTAGAACGAAATGCGATCACCTAACTTCTACGCCATGAAGACACTTAGTTGATAAGAAAAAAAACGCAAAGAAGAAGGAAAGAATATAAATACAGCTTCTATTATTCCTCTATGCTCTACTGAACTACAATTACGTCAAACATTTATTTCTAACAAAACATATTTAAAAATTTCGCAAAGCATTGTTCATATTTACCTCAGATGATATTAACTTCAAAAAGTTACATATGAAATCGTTAAACTAACATCAAATAAATATAATTGATATAAATGTTGGGCTATTAAGCAAAACATCACCGATTGCTTATAACAGCCAATGTCTGCTGGAACTAAATTCCTTTTTCCAATTATTTTGACCATGTTTATTTAAGTTTGCTGTCTTTCGTAATTTCGTGGTTTCTGCGGTTTTGCGGTTTGTTGTCGTTTATATAAAATTATGTTATTAACTAACATATTGTATAAATAAAGTCATAATAAATTTTGACATGATAAAAGATAGATTCAGCGATTTGTTGCTTGTTTGTTTGAATATGGAGAAAGTTAATGTTGAAAGAACTGACGAAGTGAGAATTATTGATAATTACAATACAGATATAGAAATATAGATGAGGGAAAGAGAATTGGTCATATGTAACGTCGTATAAAAAAAGGGCTGACTTTTTAAATGTTAAACTGTTGTCTTTATTTATCAATTTTCTTGTATTTGTAATATTTAATATACTTATATTATTTTATTATTACAAATAGAAAGGAAAATTACTACAACAGGACAGTTTTGATGAAACAAGGACATGAGGAAAAGATCAAATAAATTAACGTTTTGATCACAATAGGACAACAAAAGAAACCACCAGAAAACTACAATCAATCAATCAAGTGCCATGCCTGCCGGCGTAGGCGATCATGTCTCTCCACAACTCTCTTTGCTTGGTGCATGTAATCAGTTCTGACGTCGATATTTTGTCGAACCATGATGTCAGGCCATCCAACATCTTCTCCCTCTGTCTTCCACGATCTCTCCTTCCCTGAATTTTACCTGTAGTCACCAAATGTTCTAAACCTTCTCTTCGCATTATATGCCCGAAGAACCTTGATTGTCGGATTCTTATTCTTTTGATAAGGTTTCTTTGTGTGCAGGCCTGATTTAAAACCTCCACGTTTGTTTTCTTTGCTGTCCATGGAATTCTCAACATTCTTCTGTAAAACCACATCTCTGTGGCTTCCAATGATCGTATTGATTGTTTGTTCATTGTCCAGAAAACTACAGATCTTCATAAATGGATGATTACGTAGAATAGAAGAACTGAGAGGGTACGATAAGATTAAGAACGATGAACTTAGCGAAAGGGCAGATACCGATGAAAAAAGCTACGGAAGAGATGCTTGTGAACTTCTTTTTCTTCTTCTTTGCGTTCGTTCTTTACGACCAATTTTAATCACTCTTTATGATATGTTTAATCTTTGCCACGAACGTGTATACGTTGCACATTGGTTTGGTAGGTCTCTAAACGCATAGACTTCTACATGTTAAGGACATGCGACACTTGTGATGGATAGGATACACTTTGAGAAGGGTGACTGGAAGCAATGCAAGATATGCTCTGTTTTGGAACCTGCAGGGAAAGAACAGTAGGGGAAGGCGTAGACTTCCCCGGAGAAGAGAGATTGAGATTGATATTAAAAGGATAGGCAAGATGTGGAAAGATTTGGAAAGGATTGCAAGAGTGAGGTAGGGCTGGAAGAAGTCTGTTGAAGACCTGTGCTCCATTGAGAGTTGAAAAGTGAAGAAGAAGATTGACCACAATGTCTTCATTGGGATAAAACAAATTAAAATAAATTATTTTCAACTTTTCTTTCGAATTTTATATTTTTAACTTATATATTTATGTTTATAACTGTGTAACCCAGTAAACAGAGCAGATATCAGTACCTTAGGACAGAGTAGAATAAAATGTAGTCTCATAAGGACGCATAGTTACAAAGTGTTAGAAACCTTACAACATTAGTTTGCTAGATTGTTTTATATTTTAACTTATATATTTATGTTTATAACTGTGAACCAGTAAACAGAGCAGATATCAGTACCTTAGGACAGATGAATAAAATGTAGTCTCATAAGGACGCATAGTTACAAAGTGTTAGAAATCTTACAACATTAGTTTGCTAGATTGCGATAGTGATCTTCTTCTTCAGCGATCTCTGGTCATGCGATTAATTTACTGTGGACCACAAACTGGGAGGTCAGCTTCAGGTCTATCAGGTTTCCCCATAGCTTAGCTTTCAGGTCGACTGGGTGTGGTCACATGTTGATTCTCAGCTCACCCAGGAGAGAGAACAGTCTTGCAGGGTATGCTCCGGTGTCTGTTCCGCCTGCTGACACTGGCAGAGAGCTGTTTGACTTATTCCTAGTCTATATAAGTGTTTGTTGAGTTTGCAGTGTCCGGTGCCTAGTTGAAATATAATGACCTGGTCTGTTATCCTTAGGTCTTTGAGGAAGTTTTTTCCATAATCATATCCAGTGTTTGTCTTCCAGTCTACTGCAGATTTTCTCTGTATGAGGGTTTTGACCTCTTGAAAGGACAGGGGTTGGTAAATTTGCTCTTTGGCACTTCCATCCTTAGCTAAGACATCGGCACTCTCATTGCCTGCAATGCCACAGTGAGATGGAATCCACTTCAAGTGAATTTCTGTCTTTTCTGAAAGCTGAGGTTCTCTTTTTATGTTTTGTACTGTGCTGTCAGCGGATTTAGCCTCCAGGGCTTGTATAGCTCACAGTAAGTCTGTAAGAAATACCATCTTGCCTGCAGGTGCTTGCAGTTTATTTATGTGCTGTGCTACCATCAGTAGGGCTTAGAGTTCTGCTTTGTTGTTGGAACATATTCTTCCAGTAGGGGCCGCTAGAGACACAGTAGTAGCATCTGGGTGCCTAATGTACACTCCTGCTCCACCATTCATGGTTGCCTCCATTGCCGATCCATCTGTGTAAATTCTTATCCAGCTGTCTTCTGGAAACATGTAATGAAGATGTTCCATTGCAGTTGCTTTCTTCACTAGATTAGGCTCGGCATCTTTGCTTAACAATTTAGGGATAGAGGTTGAGAAATTTAGTGCTACTGAGTCTGGTTCCCAGTGATCAAAAAGTAATTCTTCTGGTATGGAGTTATGATTTAGTAGTTCCAAGTATGACGTTCCTATTTATTTTGCTTTGTGGTTGAGATACAAAATCGCCCGAGTGTTTACCGGGGCCCAAATTTGGGGTGTAAAGAACAGAATCACTGTTACCTGCCACACATGTCATAAGAGGCGACTAAGGATGTTTGGCTGAAATCGGATGCACATGTCCTAAAAGTGTAGAAGTCTATGTGTTTAGGGCTCAAACCAATGTGCAACGTATACACGTTCTTGACAAAGATCAAACATATCACAAAGAGTGATAAAATTGGTCGTAAAGACGAAGAAGAAGATACAAAATAACTTTGCTAGATTGCGATGGTGATCTATAGATATCTCCAACCAACATAAACATTCTGTATCTTGAAGTTACCGGTAGGACTGAGAGAGCAGACACAACTGTATTAGAAAAATCTATAATCTGGATGTCCAAGATGGATACATAGTAAGTACAAGATCTACTGAACAATCAACTGTTCAATGAGAGAACATCAACTGATTGATTTTAATGTTCTTTGATTTAGTGGATGCTAGTCACACTACTCTCGCACCAAATTTACTCGGTTTGTTTGCAGCATGAAGCTATCGAGATATTTTACCAGTGATTCCTGATAACAATGTAAGTGAGATCGAGTTCCTAATCCTATCGTAGATAGACGATAGAACGTAGGACATGTGTTGAAGTTGAACACGTAAATAAACAACTTGGTTATTGAAAATAAATAAGAGCAGACAGCATAGTTCTGTCTGGACAAAATTTATTAAAACATTTAAAAGCAAAATAACTACAAAATCTTTAATCAACTTCAAGACTACATCGAAAAGCCCTCGCCGGTGCTATAAAGTCTATGTTCTACGGCGGTTGGGATCTTTCTATGTTAGAAAAACGATCGGAGCACAGATGGTTATTCAACAAAGTGCAATGATGATAATCGTATCGAGCAATAAATCCACATCAATTTATGAAGCATTTACTTTCGGACTTAACTAATTCGATACCAAACACAGCATATGTAGATATTGTCAACCGCCCAAGTGGTTACCGGGGCCCAAATTTGGGGTGTAAAGAATAGAACCACTGTTACCTGCCATGCATGTCGTAAGAGACGACTAAGGAGGTTTGGCTGAAATCGGATGCACATGTCACAAACATGTAGAAGTCTATGCGTTTAGGGGCCTACCAAACCAATGTGCAACGTATACACGATCTTGGCAAAGATCAAACATATCACAAAGAGTGATTAAAATTGGTCGTAAAGAACGAACGCAAAGAAGAAGAGAAGAAGATATTGTCAACCATGGGACAGAATACGCCGTTAATTTAACAAGTGGGCCATATGAACAATCAGCATGGATACACTCTAACATCTCATGGAAGAGACCAAGCATCTACTGGTTAGCTCAGAGTAATATTAAGTTAGTTTAGTAACCAATAACAAAGAATAGGAGGTCAGTTTCTTTCTTGCTAACAATTCCTTCCTAACTCTGCGAGTCATGTACTTCATTACAGTTGCTAAATCAATAATTGTTTCTTCTTAATTCTGATTTATTTTAAAGTGTTATACATTGTCAACAACTCGATCTCCCTGGGGAAATCCCACTTCAAGAGGTAGAATCATACACATATTTGGGCAGCAAAGTAGACAAAGAGGGTGGAACAGATAGAGATGTTAAAATAAGAATACAGAAGGCAAGAGGAGCTTTAATTGCACTGGGAAACATTTGGAAGTCCAAAGAAATCAAATCTAGAACAAAAATTCGGATATTTAACTCTAATGTTAAAGCAGTTCTACTGTATGGGTCAGAAACATGGAGAACAACTAAAACAATAGCGCATAAATTGCAAACATTCACAACTGGTGTCTGCGCAGAATAGAGGGAATAAGATGGTATGATAGGGTCACAAATGAGGAACTTATGGAGAGAACAAGACAGATTCCAGTGAACGAACAGGTTAAAAAGACGCTGGCGCTGGATAGGACACACTTTGCGAAAACCGGAGGGAATATAACAAGAAGGGTCCTTGACTGGAACCGCAGGGACAGCGAAGGAAGTGGAGGCCGAGAAATACATGGAGACGAGATTTGGAGGCGGAGATCAACAATATAAAGAAGAGCTGGAGGTAGCTGCAGGAGATAGCTAGAGATAGGAAGACTTGGCATGAGTTGGTTGAGGGCCTATGCCCCAACCCGGGTAAAAGGCAAAGAGAGATACATTGTCACTGTTTTCAGTATTTTGTATGTAACTCTGGCCAGTAATATGTAATAAGCAGTTATACTGCAATATATACGGAAGTAGCCAATATACATGCTTTGTGCCATTTTCAACAATTATGTGAACAAGTATACCAGCTCATAAGTGTGAAAGGGTTAAATGTATATTAAAATTAAACCGATCTGATTGTATGCCTTACTTTTCTGCCTTTGCAGAAATGTAATATGAATGCATTGTCGCCAAGTGTGCGTTTATATTTTCACCACTAAAGGGATAAACATGGACAATGAGCAAAGCACAGTCACAAAAATAACTACATGTGAAATGCGCTGCCTGCGAAAAGTTACCAACAACACCAGAAAAAACAGAGTCACCAACATCAGCATAAGAAAGAAAGTTGGCACAGAACCTTGCTTGAATTACATGAGAAACAAAGAATGAAGTGGTTTGGCCACTTAATAAGAATGCATCCAAACTCCACAGTATACAAAGTCTTCTACAACAGAACATCAGGAAGAAGGCGAGAGGAAGACCACGAAAAGATGGTTAGATGACATAGCAGAATCATGTCAAAGAGCAAAAATAACAATCACCCAAGCCACCAGAACAGCGCAAGACAAAAACAGAAAATCACAACACTGGGTAACAACCCTGTAGCAGTGTGACGACAAAAGAAGAAGAAGAAGGGACAAAATCGTGATTCAAATAAGGACTGAACCCACACCCTATTAATTGAGTATTTAGTCTTCTAGCAACTCATCCACTTGATCTGCACCAACATAAAACAGCACTAATCTCTTCACTCGGCATCAAATTATTCATCCTTGCAAGTTATTTCCTTCTCTCTTGATCTGTTATCAGTCTCCAAATCCCTGCTCTTCAATTCTTCCCACGTGCTAACGTCCTGTCTAACCTGCCAATCATCTGGTTACATGCTCCCTACAATCGTCTTAACAATCAAGAAGCTATACACAATCCATTTTTTGACAATTCTTTTCTATCGCTATTCCTGTGTATCCTGGAACGTGCTATTCACGAAAACTGGCCTTCTGAGCCATGTCAGGTTGTATTTCTATCTGAGGTCATCGCAATCCAGTTGTTGGTATGACGGCCTGAAACCAATTGTACATGCCTTCAAATCTTTTTAGAATGATTCCTTCATTCCTTCTTACATTCCTTCTAACGAATTCCTACATTCCTTACTTCTAACGGATTCCTTCATTCATTCCTTTTAACGGATTCCTTCATTCCTTCCTTCTAACGAATTCCTTCATTCCTTTCTTCCAACGAATTCCTTCATTCCTTTCTTCCAACGGATTCCTTCATTCCTTTCTTCCAACGGATTCCTTCATTCCTTCCATCTGACGGATTTCTTCATTCCTTCCTTGTAACGGATTTCTTCATTCCCTCCATCTAACGAATTCTTTCCTTCTAAAGGATTCCTTCATTCCTTCCATCTAGCGGATTCCTTCCTTCCACCTAACGGATTCCTTCATTCCTTCCTTCTAAAGGATTTAAAAGATCTTAAAACAAAGGACCGTTCAGAAAGCAATGGCAGACTACTGAACGTATAAGTGGTGCCTAGAAAATAGACATCTTTTTTTACTGCGGTTGATGGCTACGTCCTGTAAAAGATATGCCACAATTTTAATTTTCAAAATCTAAGAACTAAGTTAATAGCACCGGGTTTGACCCCACATGGTTCGGTCCTTCTCCACATAATCGTACGCCACCTGATTAGAGTATTGCCCAAAGTATGATTTCCGCATTTCCGGCAACAATCCTAGTAAATTCTGGAAAAATTTCACCCGTGAACAGAATGACATGACCCGGTTTGGAACTCAAAGCATTCGGAACGCAGAGCAACGGCTTAACTAATTTGCCTCAGAGACCTGATTAGCGGTTCGCTCATTCATTGTTTGTTATTCCACACTTCAATTCACCCATAAATGTCTAGTATTCTCACTTCAATTCACCCATAAATGTCCAGTATTCACACTTCAATTCACCCATAAATGTCTAGTATTCTCACTTCAATTCACCCATAAATGTCCAGTATTCACACTTCAATTCACCCATAAATGTCCAGTATTCACGCTTAAATTCGCCATATTTGTCCAGTATTCACACTTCGCCCATATATGTCCAGCATCCACACTTAAATTCGCCCATACATGTCCAGTATCCACACTTAAATTCGCCCATACATGTCCAGTATCCACACTTAAATTCATCTCTATATGTTTGCTACTGTCACTTCAATTCATCTATATATGTTTGTTACTGTCACTTCAATTCATCTATATATGTTTGTTACTGCCACTTCAATTCGTCTATATATATATGTCAACTACGTAAACTTGAATTGTTCCATATATATGTATAATCCGCACTTGAATTTCTCTATATATGTGATTGAAATGGCAGAGTTTTAAACACAAACATATGGGTGACTTGGCAGAAACCAATGATGACATAGATCAGAATGTGATGATGGTGGTTAACTAGGTATACCCTGCGGAAGACACAGTCGATCACTTGAGTGGAACTCGGACGGGGAACGAAATAAAGGATATTCGAAAACCACCTGGAGATTAGCCTTCAGAAAGAACTGAAGGATGCTAGGCAATCTTTAGAGGTCACAAGGAAAAGGAACAAAGACCGGGAAATATGGAGAACAGCTGTTGATACCCTATGTACACGAAGAGCAGAGAGGAATAATTAGAATACAGTCTAATTTGTACATACGCAGGGATTGATTGATTAATTGATTGCTTGATTGATTGATTGAACCATCATCAGTGCACTCGCCTGAGTGGCTACCGGGGCCCAATTTTGGGGTGTAAAAAAATAGAACAACTGTTACCTGCCACGTATGTCGTAAGAGGCGACTAAGGAGGTTTGGCTGAAATCGGATGCACATGTTCTAAACGTGTAGAAGTCTATGCATTTAGGGGTCTACCAAACCAATGTGCAACGTATATACGCTCTTGACAAAGATGCAAACATATCACAAAGAGTGATTAAAATTGATCGTAAAGAACGAACGCAAAGAAGAAGATCATTGCACTCCGGTGAGTAACTATGTGTGCTCCTATCTCTTGCTTGCACATTTCTTACACAGTAAGTTATCAGTGGCAGTGCACGACTTCCGTAGTACCGGCGAGAGTCCCCGATGTAATTTAGAAGATGGTAAACATTTATCAGGAATTATATTTTATTAATAATGAATTTTCTCCGGGCACCAGTTCTCCAACCTGCTCTTCTCAATTGTTAACTGCTGAAACATGTAATAACAAAGTACTGTAGTTTGAC
Organism: Arion vulgaris; assembly: GCA_020796225.1. Lineage (NCBI taxonomy): Eukaryota > Metazoa > Mollusca > Gastropoda > Stylommatophora > Arionidae > Arion > Arion vulgaris. The sequence goes on from CM036758.1 coordinate 21,177,847, forward strand.
AAAATACGAAAACAATGACAATACACAGCAACTTTTCGACCAAAAAGGCAAACATATTTAACTGCTAAGTCGTGTTTGACCAGACATTTATTTTGGATTTCATCACTTCTGAATTCGTTCCATTTTATATTGAACAGAATGCTCAATATTATTGGTATATTCTACAATAAGTGTAATCAGTGGCGGCTCGGGGTCATTTTTCTTGGTGGGGCCAGAAACAAATTTTCGAAAAAATCATGTTTTTTTTTTAGTATTTACTATTATTTGTCTAATCCGGGAAGTTATCCCCCTTTCGATTTCTGGTGGGAGCGGCCCCACTGGCCCTTAATGACGAGCCGCCTCTGAGTGTAATACATTCTGAGTGAAAAATAGGGAAGAAAAATAAATTCAGTCCTAGCATATTTAATCATTTCGGTAGTAAGTATGTTAACTCTTAGAGGACCAGGGCAAAAGCCATGTTTTTACAAGCCATTAGTTTTTAGAATATACAAAATGCCCTTTAGCGTGGATCCTGGTAAAACTGCTTCCAACCCAAAGTCACGTAGTGTTGCATTTGGTTCACAATGAGTTAAGAGATGAACAAGAGAGTAGTTTGACAGGAACTGCTATTACTTCAAAGACAGGAAGTAAGATACCTTACAGATGAGTGTCAATGTAGAGATGACGACTAATCAATCAATCAATCAATCCTTCAAACTTGATCACTGTTTGATGAAGAAACTACAGGAAGATTGAGATGAAACCAGGTTCGATGCGTGTACATATTGCATTATAAATTATACAAGCAATAGCGAGTGTCTGACCTATTATACAACAAGTCCCGGGTCCGTTTCATTTTCGCATGAAATCAATTGAACATGATAGATTTTGTCGTGTTTACAACCTGGAGAAGTGGCCTGCAAATAAAACCGAGGTTTCTGATATTACGCGTTAGAATTATTGCGCACGTAACGATGTTTTGATTCGCTAGTAATATTTACTTTATGACCAGGTCTTTTAAGATGTCACTTTAATAGGAATATGACGTAGTTTATTTTTAATATGACATGTAGCCGATTCTGACATATTGAAGAGAATGAGGTCCTAACAACATGCAACCATTAACATACAATGGAAGCAAGAGAAGTGTGGCTCAAGGATACTAATAATATTGGCTATCCGAGTGTCCTTATGTATATAGTCTTAATTATGGGTCAACCTGTGATTCTATATTCCTCCAACTGCGTCATCAATTGTTGTGTTGTGAAATTTTGAAAACAGACAAATAATTTGACCACTTGGTGAGAATGAACCCGAATACACCAGTGGTACCAGCGTAGCAACCTGAAAATAGAATCATCAAGAGGAAGGGGCAGAGCAAGAAAAGGATGGATTGATGAAGTTACAGACATCTTATAACTCCGCAATACCACAAGATATCAAGCGACGGAGCGTGCACTATCTCGGAAACCGATCATTAGTTAAACCTGCTACATCTAACGGCAAAAGAAAAGCAGAGAAGGACAAAAGAAAGTAAGAAAGAGAATTGTTGTCTTCCAAATTTTTTCATGCGTAGCATAAATGCGTCATCAATTGCTGTGCTTCTGTCTTCCACCTTGCAAGCATTAAAGTATTATGTACTGTTAAGAACGCCACAGGTAGTTCGACCAGGCTCACGTAGGTGGTGCGAAGGTAAGGCAGAAGGGATGTTTTGTATGCACATAAATAGAAGCAACAGTATTATCTTATTGCATTTATTTTATTTATTACATTTTACTGATTGATAAGAACATCATCATTGCATTTTAGTGAGTAACCATATGTGCTACGATTTCTTTCTTACACTGGAAGGTCTCAGCTGCAGTTCACGAACTCCGTAGCACCGGCGTGGATCACAATGTAATTTTGAAGATGCTAAAGATATTTTTGAAGGAATTTTATTTTTAATTTTTTATGAATTTTGCCCGGGCATTGGTTTTCTAGCCTGCTCTTCTAGATTGTCAAATGTCAAGGTTTATTTTATGTGCTTAAATTGAACACGGTCCCAACGTTTTATCGTCCGTCTCCGATAGGACTAGGAACTCAATCTCGACTACACTGAGATCAGGAATCTTTGTAAAATATCCAGATGGCTCCAAGATTCAGCGAACCTGGTGGCTTTGGCACGAGAGACGAGTACCTAACCTTTACATTTTTAGGGAACCAGGATTTGGCTTATTTCATCAGAACGTGAGAATTATCTCCAAACAAGAAATAGCTACATAATGTCTGCAGGAGAGTATGAATGCCATCATTTAAAAGAAAAACTGAAGATGGTTCGGGCACGTGTTATGCATGGAGGCTTTATAACGAAAACGGCACTGTGATAGACACCGGAGGCTAGACAAAACGCGAAATACTCAAAATCACATGGAGAAGAGCAGTAAAGAGCAGAACTGAGAAAGTAATAGAGGAGTACAATTGAAAAAAAAAGACGGTAGATGACAATTGGAAAAAGGACAGTAGATGACAACTGGAGAAAAGAAGAGAGGAGTGTAATGGAGAAAATGGCAGTAGATAACTTACTAGAGAAAATGACGGTAGTTGAGAACTGGAGAAAATGGCAGTAGATGACAATTAGAGAAAATGACAGTAGATGACAATTAGAGAAAATGACAGTAGATGACAACATAGAAAAACGAGATGATTGTAATGAAAATGGGAAGTAGATGGCTTAGGGAGGAAATAATTTTTTTGAGAATTTGTAGCCTAATTTGACCTCTGACCACGTAATTTTCACGTGCTCATTAGGTTAGCCTGTTCAGTTTCGTTATTGACGACCCCAGCTTGAATGTCTTTAACAATTGTCTCTTCATTAATGACTTGTTTCATGACTATTGTATTAATGAAAGTAAAAAAGGAATGAATCAACACCATGTTGTGTTCTACATTGTTTTTTAAAAAGTAAAGGAACCCTTTCATACCTCGTGGTATATAGGTCAATACAGTGTTAGGCCTGTATTTTCATTGACCGTCGGCACACGATGGGTGATGTGGTCATCATCACGCCGACCGCCTTTACTTTCCCAGAACATGTCTGGTACCCAGTTGAGGCTGGGTCGGCCTGAGAGCCGTCGCGGTCGGGAAAAATTCCACACACATTGCGGGAGCAGAACCCAGACCACCAGCCTTGAGAAGCGAGTTCACTAACAACTACGCTACAGCGGCTCTCCAGTGTGTTCTACATAATACGGTGTTAAATGCCTAGTTTACTTTGACCACTGGCACAAGATGGATAGTACGACCAACATCAAGTCTACAGCCAATACTTTCCAGTGTCTCTCTCTGTACTCAATCAAGGTTGGCCGACATGAAAGCCTTTATTATCTGGGGAGGTAAATAAACTAAACTGGAAGAATTTGATCGTGTGATCATTCTCATACAAAGTAAGTTGTAAGTAAAGGAACCAGAGGCGGCTCATCATTAAGGGCCAGTGAGGTCGGGCCCCACCAAAATAATGTGTAACGTGTATTTATTATTTTATAAATTAAAAAATTACAAACTAAATCCATGATTTTTTCAAAACATATTTGTCTGGCCCCATCAGCGAAAATGGTCATGAGCCGCCACTGAAAGGAACCATGTTTCATACCATGAGGTTTAAAGCCGAAAGATTGAGTTCATTGCACCGGCTTTTACCCAACATAACTCGGCGCCTCTCTGCAGAAATGGCACGCCACCTGCCGAGAGTATTTTACAAATGACGAGCTTCATAACTCCTGCAACAATCCTAGAGGTCTCTGGAAAAGAGGCACACGTAAACAGAATTCCCGGCTCCTTATTCGAACACGCATTCTTTGAAACGCAAGGCAAAGGGTTAACCACTTAACCACAGAAACCTCTAATGCGGTTTTAGGTTCGTATTTTTTATTAACCGTCGGCACACGTGTGATGTGATCGACATCACGACGGTCGTCTTTACTTTCCAGTGTTTTTCAGATACCCAACTACGGTTGGGATGCGGCTACTATAGGAAAACATTTCCCCTCCAACTGTGGAACTGAACTCGGACAACACGTCTAAGAAGTGAGTACGCTAACCACTACGTTATCGCAGCTCTCTTCTCATACATAGGAAGAGCTCTAGCCGCTATACTATCGATACTATCTTCTGCATTAATATCTCACAACAAATCATTAGTACTAAGTGCTGCAATCTGCGCCAAGTACTCCGGCACATTGGTCATGTGTCGCATACTGCGTCATGATTTTGTTTCATAATCACATTAACACAAAATTACATTAGCGCATTTTAATCGTTCTTCTTCTTCACCTTTCGACTCCCAGCGGAGCACAGGTCTTCAACAAACTTCTTCCAGCTCTTCCTCTCTCTCCTGCCATCTCTTCCAATTATGTCCATGCTTTACCTATATTTTTAATCTATCCCTTAGTTCTTCATCTCTGTTGAGAGCTGGATTGTTTTGTTCTGCTCAAGAAGTGTTCTCACTTTCCAGTAACCAATTCTGCCAGCTTTTCGACAGAAAAGAAGGTTAGTCGGCACCGCCGGATCCTTTCGGCTTTCCCGGCGATAAGTCATTTGCCCCCTCATCCCTGTTGGGGAAACCTTCCACTGGTTCGGATAGTTGAGTTAGGTTATTTCTTATTGTTGTACATTCCTTGTTTCTTGAAGATTTGTTGGCTTATTTTGTCTACTGAGTGAGGTAGTCAGCCCCTCTTCTAAGTCATGTCTGGCAGGTACACATAGCTCCATCTTTCCTCCCCTTTCAAGCACCTGGAGCGCAAGGGTAATTTTATTCGTTCTTTATTAAATAGCTTGTTCGGAGCAGAACTTTGCCACCCCAACAGTCCTTCGAAATTTCTCTCTCTCATAGGCCAGATGTCCTGCCTCTGCAGCCGTCATTTTTAAACCATCAGTTACATCCTGAATCCATCTTCTCCGTGGTCTTCCTCTTCTTTTCTTTGCCGGTATGCCTCCTTCCATGATGGTCATCTCCAGCTCTTCATGTCTTTTTATATGTCCAAAATATATCAATTTTCTCCATTACCGATTATTAATTTATTCTTTCTCATTCTGTTCGCTTTAGACTCTAAATAAATGTTTCTTTCCTTATCTACAAAATTACATTTCGTTCATCAAATTTCTCTACTAAATAAGGAAACGACAGATTAGTTTGTGCATACACCTACAAAAATAAAAAACATAAATTGAATTCGGTCCCAGCACGTTTTTTCAATGCGATAGGCAATGTTAAAAGATTTTGATTACACGATCTTGGAAAGCTAAACTATTTAATAAAAAGCGTCGCAGAAATAGGATGTATGGACCTACTGGTCTGTAGGCGCATAACTGAAACAACGTACACTCGTTCTTATAATAATTCCTCTCGTACCATTATACTTTACATAGGGCCTGCAAGTAATTTCTCTATACCGCTCTATCCTGGGCAACTCGCTAAATCTCCTCCATGGAATTGAGACCGATATTTCTTGCCCCTCTCAGCAAAGTTCGTTTCAATTTTCTTCTCTCTGTTCCTCTCTGTACACTTATTCTTGAGCACATGCAAATACAAATCACAAAGGAAGGGGTTTAAATCGTGGTTAATATGGATGGCACGAAGAAGAGACAGAAGACAATTAGAAGATTAAAAATATGGATTGCTAATCTGTTGATTCACTTCTACTAAAGGTCTTCAAAGAGAATACTCATTTATTGAGATCAACATGTCACTGAACTAACTTATTTGTTAATCATTTTAACACTACAAATGCTTTCAGCTCTTACAAATTAACAAATCTGAAAACTCATAATTTTAATCTTTTCTTTCAGAGACACTTGCAAAACATATCGATTTTCTATTATTTGAAAGAGGAAAGCCATTGTTAAATATTTAAATATTTGTTCCGCTATGTGACGAATATCAGAAATAACGATCTTTATTTTGTATTTGCAAATGTCTAAAAGCTTTTTTATGCCAAGTGTCAGGCGACAAGCTTGTCTTTTATGAAACATGACAACATATGATAGCTCTATAATATTGCATTAGTTTACAAAATATAACAAAGTATTGATAACAAACGTGATAGGAACATTGAAATAATAACAGGTTACTTTTATCATGGGTACAATCACAGTTACTACCACAGAGAACCACACAGAAAAAGTATAATGAGTACAAAGCAAGAGGAAGACGACGCAAAGATGGAGCGACAGCATCAAGAACAGCCTTACGAAAATGAATATCAGCTTACAAAGTGCCTTAAAACAAGCACATACTACAAGATCACTAAGTTTCTCACCCAACACTTCTATACAGAAGTCAATGGTGGAAGAAAGAACAAGCCATACAAGATCACTACGTTTCCCACCCAACACTTCTATAAAGAAGTCAATGGTGGAAGAAAAGAACAAGCACATACAAGATCACTACGTTTCACCCCAACACTTCTATAAAGAAGTCAATGGTGGAAGAAAAGAACAAGCACACACAAGATCACTACGTTTCTCCCCAACACTTCTATAAAGAAGTCAATGGTGGAAGAGAAGAAGCACACACAAGATCACTACGTTTCTCCCCAAAACACTTCTATAAAGAAGTCAATGGTGGAAGAGAAGAACAAGCACACACAAGATCACTACGTTTCTCCCCAACACTTCTAAAGTCAAGTAAGAACAAAACAAGATCACTAGTATCAACACTATAAAGGAATGGTGAAGAGAAGAACAAGCACACACAAGATCACTACGTTTCTCCTCAACACTTCTATAAAGAAGTCAATGATGGAAGAGTAGAACAAGCACACACAAGATCACTACGTTTCTCCCTCAACACTTCTATAAAGAAGTCAATGGTGGAAGAGAGAACAAGCACACACAAGATCACTACGTTTCTCCCTCAACACTTCTATAAAGAAGTAAATGGTGGAAGAGAAGAAGAACAAGCACACACACACTATCACTACGTTTCACCCCCAACACTTCTATAAAAAGTAAATGGTGGAAGAGAAGAACAAGCCACACACACTATCCTAGTTTCACCCCAACACTCTATAAGAGTAAATGGTGAGAAGAAGAACAACACACACAAGATCACTACGTTTCACCCCAACACTTCTATAAAGAAGTCAATGGTGGAAGAGAAGAAGATACAATCACAGTTAAATAGTATTTATGAACCAGAACTTCATGACTAATTCTTCATTTGTTCCTAGAATATTGTTTTTATATGCAATGTATTCTCTTGTATATACGTAAGAGTCTGTAGCTTAAGTAGTAGTGAGCTCGATCACAACCCAAGCGTATCTGGTTCAAACTCCACGACGGGCAAATTTTGAAGCAAATTAGTTCCCTTGAAATTTTGCGAACGATAAAAATAGATCCCGTTCAGAAAGCAAACTACTGAACGTATAAATGGTGCCTCTAAAATCGACGACTCGTTTACTGTTGTTGATAGCTAAGTCATGTAAAGGATATGCCACGATTTATTTTCATTCTCTTGAATAAACTTCACTGTATTTTGTGACTAACACAGGAATAAATACAGTTGTTATTTCAGTGTTGTTTTACAGGACCAGTGGGTTTGTTTCAGTTTATCATGTTCAGGGCAGTCTTGAAGTATGTACTCTGCAGTCTGTGCTGTCTGGTTATGTGTACACGTGGCTAGATCATCATCTTCTTCTTCTTCTTTGCGTTCGTTCTTTACGACCAATTTTAATCACTCTTTGTGATATGTTTGATCTTTGCCAAGAACGTGTATACGTTGCACATTGGTTTGGTAGGCCCCTAAACGCATAGACTTCTACACGTTTAGGACACGTGCATCCGATTTTAGCCAAACCTCCTTAGTCGCCTCTTACGACATGCTTCGCAGGTAGCAATGGTTCTATTCTTTACACCCCAAATTTGGGCCCCGGTAACCACTCGGGTGATCTTCAATTAGCTTGTTCTGAGCAGAACTTTGCCACCCCAACAGTCTTTCGGAATTTCTCTCTCACACTTGCCAGATGTTCCGCCTCTGCAGCCGTTATGTTCAAACCATCAGTTACATCCTGAATCCATCTTCTCCGTGGTCTTCCTCTTCTCTTTGCCGGTATGTCTCCTTCTATAATTGTCTTCTTATCTTTCGTGTCTTTTTATATGACCAAAGTATGTTTTCTATTTCTTATTTGTAGAGTTGGCCAGTTTTCTTTGATTTTGAGTTCTTTCTGTGTAGATCTATTTGTTCTTTTTTTGAGTTCTTCTGTGTGATCTATTTTTCTTTGATTTGAGTTCTTTCTGTTAGATCTATTTGTTCTTTGATTTGAGTTCTTTCTGTGAGATCTATTGTATTCCATGACTAGTGCTCATACATTTGAACATATTATGCAGTAAATTGTGTCATGTTCTGAAGCACAAAACGACAATATGTACTCTCTCTCTCTCTCTTACTCGCCTGTGAGCCCCCACCCCTCCTCCTTCTTAAAGCTTAAGATAGCAACAAACGCACACAATTCTTTTCTGTTCTTGGACGTTCCTGTTCTACTGTTCTTTCTTACGTGGTTTTGAGTCGTCCTCCTTTTTGTTTATCTTTGGTTTTCGTTACATAGTTATTCTCCATGCGTACCACACGGCTGTTCCATCTCCACTTTCTCTTGCTCCATCTCCACCTTCTCTTGTTCCATCTCCACCTTCTCTTGTTCCATCTCCACCTTCTCTTGTTCCATCTCCACCTTCTCTTGATCCATTTCCCACCTTCTCTTGTTCCATCTCCACCTTCTCTTTGTTCCATTCTCCACTCTTTCTTCTTGTTCCATCTCCACCTTCTCTTGCTCCATCTCCACCTTCTCTTTTTTAATGATGATATTCATATTCATTTGCAGACACCGTGTAAGGAGCTCGTGGATAGCGATAATTCTTGGTCAGAACATATGTAAGAACTTTGGCTTACAAGTTGCATGGAAGATGGAAAGTTTGAGCATATCTTGTTCTGTCATTTCGCCCGTGTGGTGCGGGGCCAGCAAGGGAAACAAAGAATAGTACCACTGCGACCTACAAGGCATGTCGTAAGAGGCGATGTAGACCCAGGAAGCTTCCATGGTAAACAAAAAGCAGCGCAGAAATCGGATGTGCTTGCCTACTTGTAGACGCATAACCGGAACAACGTAAATCACTCTTAGGCCACAGCCAACTCTAGATAACTAGCCAGACAACTGAGTGAGTGTTTCCTGACCAGATCAGAAAAGGGGCCGGAAATATAGATGTTTGATAGAACACTGCAAGTTTTTGCAATTTTACTCAATTCTGTGAGTCTATGGTTAGTTATTGGTGAAAATATTCATAATATTGATATTCCTTATTGTTAAACTTAACTTGTTGGATAATATAATTTCGATTTAGCATTTTGTATTGAGTTTAAAATGAATTCGTCTATATACACCAATACTCGAATTCGAGGTCATGTGGTGTAGTTGGGTCTGATTCCATAATTTCACCTGAGTCCGAAGGCCATAAGTTATAGTCTGTTCTTAGGCTCAGATCACATATAAATCACACAGAGTGGTTAACAAGTGTCGATATGAAGCTTCGAAGAAGAAATTCTATCATTCTCCAGCATTCTGATCCTTATAGTAAAATTGATGACACACATCTGTGGTCTATATATACAACTTTGTTCTGATTCTGCATGTGGGCTGATTTCCAGAACTAATAAACTAAATAACTAAATATGCCTGTAAGACTTTTAGTCTGATGTTTTGTTTACATGTTGCTTAGATACCGCGTAGAATATGTTGTTTCTACTTCCTGTTATACATGAATAAATTATGAATTCTGGCAAATCATGTTCAAGATAAAGTTTACGGTGACTTTTGTCTTTCTATTCATTTTTTAACTATGTTTATTTGTTGTGTCAATAAAGCTTTGACAAGTAAAAGGTGACTACTATACAAGTACAAGAAAAAACTGATCAAGAAGTCTGTGTGAAACGAAATAGCACAACGTAAAGAGTAAATAAATAAAATGGAATAAAGATCTATTGTGATTTCAATTCACGTAAACGATGTTCCACAAGTGAGGGAAAGAACTGGTCTACCTAACACCCTACATGCTAAACTAGGAATAGTAAATAAATCCAATGGAATAAAAATCTTTTGTGGGTTCAATTCACGTAAACGATGTTCCACAAGTGAGGTAAAGAACTGGCCCGCCTACCTCCTACATGCTAAGTTATAAATAGTAAATAAATCCAATGGAATAAAAATCTTTGTGGATTCAGTTCACGCAAACGATGTTCCATTTGTGAGAGAAATAACTGGTCCGCCTACCTCATTCATGCTAAGTTAGAAATAGGAAAGGACAGAAATTTTTTACTCTCCGGTTTGTAAATGCCCCAAACAAGAAACTAGACAATTAATAAGAACAGTCAGCAGCTACAAGAGAAATGGTACATGTTGTTGCTCCCTGAATGTATAAATGCCTATTCTATCCAGTTCAACAGATAGTGTTCACTACAGGCGCGGGAGGTGTGAAGAATCATCATCGCCTTAACCAGCTTTGCTTGTATCAGAAGAAAAACTAACTCAAATTCCACATACTACGGACAAATAATGGGGTTTAGTCTATTCGTGTATGAACAAAACAATCACTTGAGACATGTAAGAGGATGCGTTTTGGCAACAGAATATGAACAAATCTCGTAAACAGTCTAAACAAATTAACGAGGACACGTCGAGGGAAATAATAAAGAAACTTATAATCTTTAAATATAAAATGTAGTGCTATCGGTTTCTTGGTTAGTGTAGGGCACAGATTCTCAAACTTTTTCGGCCCACCGCCCACTTTGCACGACATGCATTTTGCAACGCCCCCCTCCTCATTATAACAGTTTGTCAACATATATACACATGCTCTATTTTCACTTCGATATAGAAAATAGATATATATTTCTGTCCTACATGGTCAGTTTTCAAATAATTCTAAACATGAAATAGAAAATTGATGAAAAAATAGATCGTGTAAGATGAATTAAAATGCAGAATTCAAATTTTTAATGATTATTCAATCGCAAAATCCAGAAAAAACCCAAAATGCTTCTTAACTCACCATCGCCCCCCTGAAAGGCTTCAGCGCCCAGAGGGGGGTGGTACCGCCCACTCTGGGAACCCATGGTGTAGTGGTTTCGATAGTTTAACCTTTTGAACCCGCCCTCCCGATATTACGGTATTATCATTAGTACACGTATACCCGGGGTGCCTACATATCGGGATGAGAACCCCTACTCGTTATTTGTCGGTGTTTAGCGATAACTTGTGTACTAGTGGGACGTCAAACACAGGAAATGCTTTCCTTAAAGGTTTATCTAAATGGCGGTTTGCATCGTGTTTTGAAACATAGTGATTTTATAATTTTTATTAATTTTTAAAAGATGAGACGACAGGCTGAAAATTTCGGAAATGGCCACTCGAAAAGGATGACAACAGAGCAAGCTGTTGAACTTCTTTTAAATGATTCTGAAGATGAATTAGACTTAGAATATGATTATTCTGATAACGAAATCGAAAGTGAGTCGGATGATCATTTAGAAGAATTATTTGAACCGACTGATGTTCAAACATGTCAGTGACTTTCCAAACATGGATTACAAAGACAGACCAGTCAAGAAAGTGAAGACACAATTTTGGTGAACATTTTGTCAAAATTTCCTGTGTCTAAAGGAAGGATCTACATGTTGGGAAGACTTGTATAGTAAGCAGGAATACTCTAGATGATAGGGTAAGTCGATAAAAATTATAGGACACTTAATTCTGCCAATCTATCTTGTTTTTCAAACAATTCTATGTGCTGTTTTTGCTCAGGAGCCCAGGGGCGAGGGTTTTTAAGGTATAGTTGGCCAGGGTTCAAAGGGTTAATATTTTGCACCAGTATATGAATATTGATTGCCAGTGCTGTTCTTGCGCAGTGTGAGAATTGTGTTGTTTTAGTTCACGGCCATATAAAGAAACATATATTGAATAATTACTATATATATATATATATACAATATAAGTAAATATGTATCAAATGTATATATCATATGTATAAATTTGTATCAAATTCAACACAATTAGGAGAGAAAAGCACGCATGAAGAAAGATATGTTGAAAGCATATTTGAAGGAATCATTTTCGTGCATGTTATATGTTATGCGATCGACGTTACGGCACATTGGGCATTCCCATGCGTGCTCTGTCCTCCGCTTCAGCAGCCATCCTAAAGTTCATTTGCTCACCATACCCATGAGAGGTTGATTAGTATATCTTCTCTCACTACCATGAAGACGACACTGTCTGGCATGTCCAAGCTTAATTCTTAATTTTCAGACTCGTTCCAGTGTCTGAAACTCGCCCATATCATATTTATTTTTTTTTTCGATCCAGAAGCACTTGAGCTGAAAGCTCTTCGGCTCGGTGTCATGGATATCGTAACCCTTCGGCTCGGTGCCACGAACATCGTAAATCTGGGGAACCTGTAGCTTTCTGCCAGTCCGCGGAGTTGAACCCGCACTTACAGAGGACTAGTCACCCGTAGTCCAACGAGCTACAAACACGCTGGGCACGCGGGCCCCATATCATGTAAAAGAGAGCGTGTTAAAACATCGGATCTGTCCATACTTCTGCCCGCTTGAGTCGCGGCATTGTTTGCAAGAACGTCAGTGCTCGTTACCCGTCAGTACGTTTGTTACCCTGCAATCCAGTATGTACAGGTGTGTACAGCTAAGTTATTTGTATCGTGTATACACTGACAGTTTTTCCAGAAAATAAACGCCTATGAATCTACTGAAGTGTTATGAAATATATTAATCTATTGGACGACCGTGTGTTGCCGAGGTTCTCAAGGGCAGCAAAGAATAATAACAATGAGGTCTGCAAGGATGCGTAGAGACCTGAGTGAGAAACTACCCTAGTAAATAAAACGCGTAAATAAAAAGAAATCCGATGTGCTGGCCTACTTGTAGGTGCATACCTGGTACACCGTGCAATCGCTTTTAGCCTTGGATCACATACAAATCACAAAGAGTGGTTAACAGGTGGTCGATATGGAGCGTTCTAAGAAGAATCACTTGGATATAAAGAATATCTTAAAAGTTTAAAGGCGATAGGTTGTGTTATATTAGTATGTTATACAGGGTGTTCAAGATAATTGCAGCCCCATTGACAAATCGAAAGTTGCCAGATAACCTATTGCGTTGTGTCAATTTACTATTTAAACCGTTCTGATTAGCTCGTCCTACGTCACATTTGTTCATCGCCCTTCCCGCACTACAATTACATACCGTTACACAACCTTGACCTATACTACGTCATATCTGAACCTTCTCATTTTCATACATATATGCCAGATTAGCTCCATTCACAGACCTCTTGTAACATCTTGTATATCTTTTTCTTCTTCGAACGAGATAAAGAGGGAGAGTGTGTGTGCATGTGTCAGAGGAAGAGGAGGGGGTATGAGTAAATGTGAGTGGAGTGAGTGGGAGTGAGTGGGTGAGTGAGTGAGTGAGTGAGTGAGTGGTGGTGAGTGAGTGAGTGAGTGAGTGGTGAGTGAGGGGGGAGTGGTGAGGTGAGTGAGTGAGTGAGTGAGTGAGTGAGTGAGTGAGTGAGTGAGAGTGAGTGAGTGAGTGAGTGAGTGAGTGAGTGAGTAAGTAAGAGAATCAGTGAGCGCTTGAGTGATTGAGTGAGAGATCACAAGGACGTCTGCGATCCGCGCGCCCATGCTTAAATATCTATATGTATGCGTCAATTTGAAAACGCATATAAGTGAATTCCTCATGTAGTATTCATGTTCCACACTTATACAGGGTGTTCAACTTAAAAGCAGCCCCAGTGATAAATAGAAATTTGCCAGGTACGCATTGCATCTCCGTCTATTTACTATTTAAACCGGTTCTGACTAGCTTGTCCTACGTCACATTTGTTCATCGCCCCTTCCAGCACCACAATTACACACCATCACACAACCTTGACCTATACTACGTCATAACTGAACCTTCTCATTTCCATATATATATGCCAGATTAGCTCCATTCATGGGCTGCTTTTAAGTTGAACACACTGTATATAAGTATAAACATTAAAGAACCAAATGGAAGCTTTTAAAACAAAGAAATATAGAAATATTTTTAGAATATCCTGGACAGGGCAGAGAAGAGAAAAATACAAAGACATCATACAAGACCTGCATATCAAGGGGAATTGGCTCATAAATAACATCATGTCACGAAAGATGAAATATTTTGGCAAAGCTAAACGTTTCACAGGGGCTTGGAGACAACGGCAATGGAAAGCAAGGTTCCTGGAATACCAGACAGGGGAACGACCAAAATGAAAGGTGGCAGCAGGATATCAAAGAAACCTTGAACATTACACTGGATAAGGGGAGAGAACATGCTATAGACAGACTGTGGGAGACTGGTGTTTAATTTACGGTAAAGCCAAGAATTTTTTTCTGTCGTGGGCATTAAAGAAAAATCATAACCTGAACAGATTCTGCGACTGCGACTTCTCTAGCCATGCGACCATTAAATTAGTCTCAGGCTCTCGTCACCCCCTGTCCTACGCTGTCATAAAAAGTGGTAATACAGACAGTAACTATGCTTTTCTTTATTGTTGTTGATGAAAGCGATGTTCCGCCAGGGACATAATACTACAACTTGATTAGTTTAAAACACAGACCCAGCTGTCTACCTGTCAATCATGTCAATCATACCTGCTTGTCTGTCTTAACTTAACGATGTCTACAAAACTTAATGAACACATGTCGATGTAAGAATAACTATCATTTATTTTCAATTATAATGAGCCCATAACGGATAATGTTAACTGGCCAGTGAATGGCGGAACTTGAAGTCTATGATTGATTTGATTGATTGATTGACAGAATGATTGATTTATTGATTGATTTATTGATTGATTGACAGAATGATTGACAGAATGATTGATTGATTGATTGATTGATTGATTGATTGATTGATTGATTGATTGATTGATTGATTGATTGATTGATTGATTGATTGTACCATCATCTTTGGCTTCGATGAGTAACCAGTGTGATCAATTCTTTCTTATAGAGAAAGATCTCAGCTGCAGTGCACCGTTGAGGTTCCCAGGTGTAATTTTGAAAATGGTGAAGATTTTTTCATAGGAACTGTTATTTTTCATCTTATCTAATAAATTTTGCCCGTGCAGTGGCTTTCCAACCTGCTCTTCTCGATTTAGAACTGCCACGGGTTCTTTTACGTGCCTATATTGAACACGAGACATACGTTTTATCATCCGTCTCCGATAGAACTAGGAACTCGATCACACCTACGCTGAGATAGGAGATCTCTGGGGAAAAATCCAGATGGCTCCACGAGGGAATGAACCTGTTACCTTTCGGCACGAGAGACGAGCAACTAACCTGTACGCTAAAGAGACTCCCTAGTAATCTATAAGACTAGTTACAAACATTGTAAAATTAGGAGCACAAGAATTCTGGAAAATATTCGATGTTCATCATCAGCATTATGTGCCATAAGTAAAAGTAAAGAACCCTTTCATACCTCGTGGTATATAGGTCAATACAGTGTTAGGCCTGTATTTTCATTGACCGTCGGCACACGATGGGTGATGTGGTCAGCATCACGCCGACCGCCTTTACTTTCCCAGAGCATGTCTGGTACCCAGTTGAGGCTGGGTAGACCTGAAACCGTCGTGGTCGTGAAAAATTCCACGCGCATTGCGGGAGCTGAAACCAGACCACCAGCCTTGCAAAGCGAGTTCACTAACAACTACGCTACAGCGACTCTCCATTATGTACCATGCCGAATAGTGTTTTCAACATTGGGGTCTCTGTGACGTAGAGGTTACGTGCTCGACTCTCGCTTCAAAGGTACTCGGTTTCATCCCTCGTGGAGTCATCGGGATATTTTTACAAGGATCTTGATCTCAGTGTAAGTGAGATCGAGTTCCTTGTCCTATCGGAGACGGACGATAAAACGTACATCCTGTATTCAATTTGAACACATAAAAGAACAATTAACAGTTCAAAATCAAGAAATACATGTTGGAATGTCGTTGCCTAGGCAAAGTTTATTAGAAAAATAAAAAATAAACTCCTACAAAATATGTTCACAGTCTTTTAACCCTTTAGCTGCTAAGGACGTATATATACGTTTTACCCATTTACTTCTAAAGACGCATTAACACGTCTGTTATTATCTCTCCTCTGTGGGGTAAAGATGTGTTAACACGTTATACATTACTACTGTCACTGCTATAGGCGTACATTCACGTTTGTGACATAGAAACAAAGAGTAGTTATTTTTAGCTCAGCCTTCAGAAGGTATGTAGCAGCGAAAGGATTAACTTACATGGTGAACCCTCGCCATGGATACTGAGTTCTTACACTGTCGCTGAGATCTTCCTCTGTAAGAATTAGATCGAAGCACACATGGTTACTCACCGAAGTGCAATTATGATGATTCTATTAACTAATCAATCATCTATATTGGGGTTTTTTTTCTTGGTGTTTGTTTTGTTGGAGAGATCTACATACCTACCTAGAACTTGTTTCGTTATTATATCATTAGTAATGCAGAGATATGCAAAGAAAAACAGACAACTTGTCATCTATAGCATCAAAAGTTGGACTGCAGATAAGCTATGAAAAAACAAATATAATGAAGACACCTATGCCAAGTAATGCAGATATCACACTGGAATCTAAAATGATACAAATAACAGAGCAGTTCACCTATTTAGGTAGCAATTTTGATTGCACAGGAAATGTTAAAAAGAAATTATGATACGAATTGGCAAAGCAACATCAGATTTTAAAAGTCTAAATAAAATCTGGAACTGCAAGTTATATAGTATTAAAACTAAATTACGAATTTTCAATTCAAATGTTGTATCAATCTAACATATGCCAGCGAGAGTTGGAAAATGACTAAAGATATAGAAAGCAAGTTGAATGCATTTGAAAATAGATGTCTGCGAAAAATAATGAATATAAAATGGAACGAATTCAGGAGAAGTGATGAAATCAGAGACATGTCTGATCAACCACTAGTGACAACTGTTATAAGAAAAAGAAGATGAAGATATGTTGGGCACACCTTGAGGAGAAATGATCAACGAATATCAAAGCAGGCATTGAAGTGGGATGCAAAGGGTTCAAGAAAGAGAGGTCGACCTAGGGAGACCCTGAAGCGAACTTTGCTGAGAGAGGCAGGAAATATCGGTCTCAGTTCCATGGAGGAGATTGAGCGAGTTGCCCAGGATAGAGCGGTATGGAGAAATTACTTGCAGGCCCTATGTAACGTATAACGGTACAAGATGAATTATTATTATTATTATTATTATTAATGCAGAGATACTGATTTGTTAGAATATTACAAATAAGCAAAACTAGAACAAGTAAACAGATTCTGAACTACACAGATGTATATAGTGTGTGTTTGTGGAAGTCTAGTGTGTCGGTGTAAGTGTGTTGTGTTATTGTAAGCGTGGTGTGTTTTTGTAAGTGGTGTGTTACTGTACTTGTGGTGTGGTGTGTTTGTGTAAACGTGGCTAGTATTTGTGAAACTTTTCTGTGTTTGTGTGAAAGCTGTGTGTTGTCTATTACTGTTTGTGTGAGTATAGTGTGTTTGTGTGAAAGTTGTGTATTACTCTAGTTCAGTGTATTTGTGTGAGTATGGTGTGTTTGTGTGAGTATGGTGTGTTTGTGTAAGTGTTATTTGTTTTTAATGTGTTTTTGTGTGTACGTGTGAGGTAATGTGTGTGTAAATGTGTGTAAATATAGTATGTGTTGGATATGTAACTGTAACACTTGTGCAAGTATGGTATCTTTGCGTGATTCTCATGAGTGTAATGTATAAGCATTTTATGCATGTATATTAGCGACTACGTGTCTAAGTGTGTGTGTGTGTGTGTAGGTGGGGGGATATTGTGTGTGTGTATGTGTATATGGGGGATGGGGGTCAGGTCTTGTGTGTGTGTATGTTTGGTGGTCTTGAACAATGTGTGCGTGACGTGTACACGTGTATGTGTGTGTATTCAATTCCTCACAAAGACTAACCTTCACTCCGAACTTGTACTCTACACATAACACATCTAGTACTTTACCACCAACAACCACTAAGTTTCAATTCTAACAGAAAATCCAATCTATCGAACCTATTCTATCCCCAAATAAAGACTACAATCCACATTCAACCATTGACAGACAAACTATCATTACACGAGAGAACCCCCTCAAAGGGCATCCTGTTTGCCTGGACACGACTTCCTATCGAAACCAATTTTGAAAGCATTCATTGACCACAAGTGGATCACCGCGATGTTATCCCGAGAGATGAACACAATATTGGAACATTACTTAACCAAAGTATGACTGCGAGATTCTACCCTCTAATGGTTTGGACATCAAATTCCCCAAAGAACAGCTTGAGTAGGAAGTCACCGTAGATTCACTGTATGGAGATCTCGGTCAATTTGTGTCAAATTTGGTTGAATAGAATGTGACTGAGCACAGTCAAATAAGACAAATATTGTCACAATGACTTTTCAAATAGGAACGATTTTATTGTTACTACTACAGTATCGCTGTGACATTTGTCAGTTAGAAATAATATATTATGATACAAACTAGCTACAAATTGTCATATTCTTCATTCTTCTTCTTCTTCTTGGAAACCTTTTTATACCACGTAGGTGGCGTCTGTAGCTTAAGCGGTAGTGAGCTCGATCACAACCCAAGCGTACCTGGTTCAAAATCAGCGGCAGGCAGTTTGGAAGTAAACTCGTTTTCGTGGGATTTTTTACGAAAGCCATGGCAAACTACTGAACGTATAAGTGGTGCCTAGAAAAAGCAACTCGTTTATTGTGGTTGATGGCTGCGTCCTGTAAAGGATATGCTACGATTTTCATTTGAGTATATAGTGCAATACGGTGTTAGACTCGTATTTTTCATTCACCGTCGGCACACGATGGATGATGTGGTCAAACACAACGCAGGTTGCCTTTACTTTACAGTGCTTTTCCTGGTACCTACTTGAGGTTGGGTCGACCTCAGAGACGTTACGGTCTGAAAAACACTCCAAGTCCACTGTGGAATCGAACCCGGACCACTAGCTTGAGATGCGAGTTCACAAACAACTACGCTAATGCAGCTCTCATATTCTTCATTATTAATGATTTTATATTTACAAGGCAATGCGAACTTTATATATATAATAATAATAAATAAAATCAAAGCAAACTGGGTGATGCTACAAATAAGAAAGAGAAAATTGAGATATTTTGGACATATAAAAAGACATGAAGGGCTGGAGAAGACCATCATGGAAGGAGGCATACCGGAAAGAGAAGAAGAGGAAGACAACGGAGAAGATGGATTCAGGATGTAACTGATGGTTTGAACATGACAGCTGCAGAGGCAGGACATCTGGCCTATGAGAGAGAGTTCCGGAGGATTGTTGGGGTGGCAAAGTTCTGCTCAGGACAAGCTATTTGATGATGATAATATATATATATATATTACTGATAGGGAAAAGCAAATACGTGCTTTTGACTATCAATATCTCCATCGACAATCGCCCACTAAAACAAGTAAAGACTTCTCATACCTGGGAGCATTTTTCAGCAAATGGAAGAATAACTAATGAAATTCAACACAGATGCAACAAAGCAAATCAAATGATAGGGCAAATGGCGCCAATTTTAAGATGCGTCACTATGAACACAAAAGAGCAATGTTCAACACAATCTTTCTCCCCACATTATGTTAGCAGTGCCAAACCTGGACGCTGGCAACAAACGATAGAAGAAAACTAGTCACAACAGAGATGAAGTATCTACGCAGAATGCTGGGTGTAACAAGAAGAAACCGGTTGAGAAATGACGCCATCAGGAAAAAAGTGGGTACAACATCAGTACTAGACTTCATCAGAAACAACAAATTAAATGGTTCGGCCACATAAGCAGATTACCACCAGACAGTGCACCACAAAGAGCAATGCTGCTCCAATACAATGGGTACAAAGCAAAAGGCCGGCCACGCAAAGATGGACCTCAGAGATAACAGAGGCGACGAAAGAGACTATCTACGAAGCGCATACTAGGGTCCGTTTTAGAAATCTCTTCCTGACCTGACGCTGTGAGGCAAACAGGATTCGAGAAAGAAGAAGAATATAAGTGTTACATAAGAGTCCTTCATATAACCTGGACAGAGAAGAGAACAAATAGATAAATCCAGAAAGAACTCACAATCAAAGAAAACTAGTTGATGTTACACATAAAAGAATTCGAAAATTGAAATATTTTGGACATAAAAAAGTCGGAAGGATTGGAAAAGTATTATGGAAGGCAACATCCTGGCAAAAGAAGAAGAAAAAACGACGGTGAAGATGGATTTAGTAAGTGACTGATGATTTGAACATGACGGTAGAAGTGGCGAGATATTTGAGCTATGAGAGAGAAAAATAATTCGAAGTACAGTTTGCCCTTGTGTTGTCTGAGCTCATAAGGGGAGCAAAGACTAGTAACATTGCGACCTACAAGGCATGTCGTAAGAGGCGACTGAGGTAGGGGCCTAAGAAAGCTACCTTAGTAAATAAAAAACGTCCCAAAAATCGGATGTAATGGCCTACTTGTAAACGCATAACTGGCACAACGTACAGTCGCTCTTAGGTTCGGATCACATAGAAATCACAAAGAGTGGTTAACAAGTGGTCGATATGGAGAGTTTGAAGAAGAAGAAGAAGATGAAGAAGTGCAGTTATGGTGACAAAGTTCTACTCACAACCAGCTATTTGATGATAGTATACCATATTTAGAGCCGCTGTAGCGTAGTTGTTAGTGAACTCGCTTCCAAGGCTGGTGGTCTGGGTTCAGCTCCCGCAATGCGCGTGGAATTTTTCCGACCGCGACGGCTCTCAGGTCGACCCAGCCTCAACTGGGTACCAGACATGCACTGGGAAAGTAAAGGCGGCCGGCGTGATGCTGACCACATCACCCATCGTGTGCCGACGGTCAATGAAAATACAGGCCTAACACTGTATTGACCTATATATACCACGAGGTATGAAAGGGTTCCTTTACTTTTTTTCTTTTTATACCATATTTAACAGTAAACTAATCATAGACATGTGCATACATAGGGTTCTCCCAATAAGCTAAGAATGTATTGGTACCAAATACATTAGTACAGGCACATGGTTACTGGAAGATAGTACTGGGACCAAATAGTTATCTTTTTGGTTGAATGTATGATCACGGATTAGCTATTAGGTAGCAAGGATACTGTAACATTAGGTTCGGTGTCACGTGTCGCAACGTTACTTCTAGTATTTCCTGAACCAGACATCATATCAAACAATAGTACGAATTTATGATTACATCAGTTGTTATGCTTTACATCCGCTGTTATGTTTTACATCAGTTATGTTTTACATCCGTTGTTATGTTTTACATCCGTTGTTATGTTTTACATCCGTTGTTATGTTTTATATCAGTTATGTTTTACATCCGTTGTTATGTTTTATATCAGTTATGTTTTACATCCGTTGTTATGTTTTATATCCGTTGTTATGTTTACATAAATAGTTATATTTACATTAGTTGTTATATTTACATAAATAGTTATATTTACATTAGTTGTTATGTTTACATAAATAGTTATATTTACATTAGTTGTTATGTTTACATAAATAGTTATATTTACATTAGTTGTTATGTTTACATAAATAGTTATATTTACATTAGTTGTTATGTTTACATAAATAGTTATATTTACATTAGTTGTTATGTTTACATAAATAGTTATATTTACATTAGTTGTTATGTTTACATAAATAGTTATATTTACATTAGTTGTTATGTTTACATAAATAGTTATATTTACATTAGTTGTTATGTTTACATAAATAGTTATATTTACATTAGATGTTATATTTACATAAATAGTTATATTTACATTAGTTGTTATGTTTACATAAATAGTTATATTTACATTAGGTGTTATATTTACATCAGAAGGTATATTTACATAAATAGTTATATTTACATCAGAAGTTATATTTTACATAAATAGTTATATTTACATCAGAAGTTATATTTATATCCGTTGTTATATTTTACATCAGAAGTTATATTTTACATCAGAAGTTATATTTACATCAGTTGTTATATTTACATAAATAGTTATATTTACATCAGAAGTTATATTTACATAAATAGTTATATTTACATCAGAAGTTATATTTACATAAATAGTTATATTTACATCAGAAGTTATATTTACATCAGAAGTTATATTTACATCAGAAGTTATATTTACATAAATAGTTATATTTTCATCAGAAGTTATATTTACATAAATAGTTATATTTACATTAGTTGTTGGTAGTACATAAATAGTTATAATTTACATTAGTTGTTATAATTTACATTAGTTGTTATAATTTACATAAGTTGTTGGTAGTACATCTTCTTCTTCATCTTCGAACGCTACATATCGACCATTTGTTAAATCACTCTTTGCGATTTGTATGTGATCTGAGTCTAAGAGCGATTGTACACTGTGTCAGTTATGCACCTACAAGTAAGAAAGCATATCCGATTTCTTAAACGCTTATTATTTACTACGGTAGATTCTCTAGGCTGTTACCTCAGTCGACTATTACGACATGTCTTATAGGCCGCAGTGTTACTATACTTTGCTCCCTTTGCGAGCTCAGACAACACCCAGGCGAAGAGTACATCAAAAGTGATGATTACATCAGAAGTTAAGTTTACACAAGAAGTTGTTATGATTACATCCAAAATGTTGTTTGTATTAGAAGTTAATAAAATAATATCTCTGTGACCCTCATAGATTTTACTGATTTATTGAGATAGTCTGGAGGAATAGATTAGAGCACGGCTCACATGCTGGATACCCGTGTTCAATTCACGGTACGCCAAAGAATTTTTATGTAATGGGTATAATGAACAATCCTAACCTGAATAGCTTCACAGAGACTGCACTAGCCATGCGGCCATTAAATTCCTATCAATCCCACCTGTGCTACACCGTCCCTAAAAGCGGGACTACAGGCAGTAAAGTATTGACTCTGTGTAGCACTAATAGAGCTATCTTTGGGATTTTAATTGACAGTAATAGTTGTATTAGCTAGTTAGTTCCTTTCGTGCTAAAGGCGGCACACATGGCAGAGGTTTTAGATCTCCATGTGATGCTGTTTGTTGCTACCAGTTGGAGACGAGATCTCGTATGATTTTACATCCCAATAGTTTACTTTCTTGTAGGATTGTTCTTCGAAGAGTGGTCTTAGGTTTTCCACGTTTTCTTTTCCCAACTGGTGACCACATAAGGACTAGTTGCTTTAGTCTCTTTTCGTCTGATCTAAGAACATGACCTAAATATTTTCACCTGCGTTTCCTTATAATTTTTGATACGGGTTGTTGGTGTGTTCTATCTCTCACTGTGTTATTCAAAACGAAATCACTCCATTTTACTTTTAGTAATTTTAGGAGTCATTTATTCTCAAAGCTGTCCAGTTTCTTATCAATTTTCTTTGTTGGTGTTGAATAGTTGTATTAAATGCCTTAAATGTTCTGGAATAATATCTATATGTAATACAATAATATAAACGTTTCTTGCAGTGCGCCACGTAGGCGTTAACGATTAAATAATTGTATCCAATTTGTCTTGAAAATATTGTCAAATATTTGAACACACAATATTTAAACGTTGCTTAAAGAATTGTGTGTGTAAGAGTGATATAAGAGAATAAATTCATTTGAATATAATAAGTTTAAAAAAGGGAAAGGGATAACATATTTTCAATTTAAAAAGATATGTATGTATACAGTGGCGGCTCGTTGTCATTTTTCTTGGTGGGGACACACACAAATTTTCGGAAAAATCATGGTTTTTGGAGTATTTACTATTATTTTTTGTTGTATTTTTATTGTATTATTGCTTTATTGTTTTTTATTTTATTTTATTGGTTTAAAAAAATTGTTTTATTGTATTTATTAATTATATTGATTTTATTGTTTCTATTAAATAATTGTTGGCTTTTTATTTATTGTGTTGTTTGTTTCAAAATATTATTTTTGTTTTTTTATTGATTTCATTGTATTTATTGCTTCTATTTATTTAGTTATTTTTATTTGTTGTTTCCGTAATTATTTGTGTTTGTTTGCTGCTGCTGCTGCTGACAACCCATAAAGTCATTATAAACATGTACAATTTTAATATGGAGCTATAATGATGAAAACAAGAAATAAAATAATAAAACAGGAAGGTAATAGAAACAATGCTAGAAAACAGTTTAGAATTAAATGCAAGAGAAAACAAAATAAGAATACATGCAAGAAGACAAGAAACAAAAAACAGTTTGAAAGACAGAAGTGATAAAACTACACAGAATGTGAGAAGACAAAATAGACAATCTTTTTTTTAAAAAGAAAACATTAAATGAAAATAAGAAAGAAAAAAAAGAAATTTTTTTTTTTTTAAAATAGAGATAAAATACTAAACTATAAAAGAGAAATAACAAAAAATACAACAAAATAAATACCAAATTAACTCAACCTATGAATTGAGGTGACATCATGCTAACATCATTACTTCTAGGAAAGCGGCTAATTTTCTGTGTTATTGTCAACTCAAGTTTTGCTACTGAAAACCCCACTTTACCTTAAAAACTTCAATGTATTCACAAACAATGCATACCCATCATGTTTCACTATACGTAAGTCGCGTAGAAGTGATCGTTTATGACTAATGTGTTTTAAGTTGAATCCATTCACGACTATGGTTCTTGAAATGTTTCATTTTCCCATTAAACACTTTCAACATTTTGTCGGTTACGATTTCAATGATAAACAAGGATGTTGTGAAACATGTTTTGAGTGAACAAACTCTACTTTTCTACGCTTCAACCACGATAGAAATGTTGTCAAATAAAAAAATCTACTTTTCAACGCTTCAATTGCGATAGACTCATTCATAAAACTGTTAAAAGTATTCGTATATAATGGTTCCAGTGACTCTCGTGTCATACGCTGTTAAAATCCGACCTCTCAGTCGACTTTTGCAAAATCCAAAGAGTGATTTTGAGGTTTTGCAGATTCCGTGCTTCTGTTTCATCGATTGCCATGAAAGCATTCAGCCCCGGAAATCACTAAGTAACTTGTCTATCCCACCTTTATCAATATCCAATATATCTATTACTATCGATGTGGAAGGTAGACTTTCAACTTTGTCGCTGCTAAGCTATGAACAGAATAGGACAGTGCCGTTCAACGTTTTTTGACCAATAACTGTGGAGACAAGGGAGTCGTGTGGACATTGCAATAATAATTAATAATATTAACAATAATAATATTAACAATAGTAATATTAACAATAATAATATTTTTTTTTAATAGTAATAAATTAATAATAATAGTAACATTAATAAGAAACAATAAAATGAGAAACTTAACCCTGATTTCGTTGTTTTTTTTTATATATCCTCATCATCAGGTGCCGTGTCGACCGACGTAGACGATCATGGATCTCCACAAATCTCTGTCTCTAGTGTTTGCTAACATCTCAGATGTTGACGCTCTTCCGTGTCATGAAGTTAGGAAATCCACAGAAGGTGCCGTGTCGACCGACGTAGACGATCATGGATCTCCACAAATCTCTGTCTCTAGTGTTTGCTAACATCTCAGATGTTGACGCTCTTCCGTGTCAGGAAGTTAGGAAATCCACAGAAGGTGCCGTGTCGACCGACGTAGACGATCATGGATCTCCACAAATCTCTGTCTCTAGTGTTTGCTAACATCTCAGATGTTGACGCTCTTCCGTGTCATGAAGTTAGGAAATCCACAGAAGGTGCCGTGTCGACCGACGTAGACGATCATGGATCTCCACAAATCTCTGTCTCTAGTGTTTGCTAACATCTCAGATGTTGACGCTCTTCCGTGTCATGAAGTTAGGAAATCCACAGATTTTGTTCTCCGTCTTCCTCTGTCTCGCCACCCCCTTCGATTTTAACAGTTGTTACAATGTGTTCTAAACCTCCCTATCTCATGACATGCTCTCAAAATAATGACTGCCTCTTTCTTATATTGATGATAAGCTTACTCTGCGTTTTGAACTCATTCAACACCTCCACAATAGTCATTTTAGCAGTCATATTTTTTTATTGCGCACACGAAAAAATCTGAAGAATACTATTATTCAGAAATACGTTTTTTCTGTCAAATGTAAAAAGTTAAATGGGGCGAAAGGGATGTATATCACGGACAACATGGCGTCCACGGGCACAGCGTTTAACAGCACCGGAACATAACAAGGGGTCTCTGTGTCGTGGAGATAAGGTACTTGTCTCTCGACTGAAAGGTAATCGGTTCGTTTGGAGCGATCGGAAAAATTTATCAGAGATTCCAAATTTCAATGTAAGGGAGATGACATTCATAGTCGAAACGGAGATGGACGAAACAATATAGGTCCTATGTTCAAATTGAGGCTGTTGAAGAACCATTGGCAGATGAAAATCGACAAGAGGTTGCTGCAAAGTCGCTACCTATACATTTTTTTTAATGTAAATAAAACTCCCACAAAATTTTTACCATTTTCAAAATTTACATTGGGGAAACGTTCCTTTTCTAATGAGTTCATGCACTGACTAAGTTGATATTAGATAAGAAAGAACTCAGTACACACATGATTATTCACCGAAGTGCAATGAGTTCGTGCACTGACTAAGTTGATATTAGATAAGAAAGAACTCAGTACACACATGATTATTCACCGAAGTGCAATGAGTTCGTGCACTGACTAAGTTGATATTAGATAAGAAAGAACTCAGTACACACATGATTATTCACCGAAGTGCAATGAGTTCGTGCACTGACTAAGTTGATATTAGATAAGAAAGAACTCAGTACACACATGATTATTCACCGAAGTGCAATGAGTTCGTGCACTGACTAAGTTGATATTAGATAAGAAAGAACTCAGTACACACATGATTATTCACCGAAGTGCAATGAGTTCGTGCACTGACTAAGTTGATATTAGATAAGAAAGAACTCAGTACACACATGATTATTCACCGAAGTGCAATGAGTTCGTGCACTGACTAAGTTGATATTAGATAAGAAAGAACTCAGTACACACATGATTATTCACCGAAGTGCAATGAGTTCGTGCACTGACTAAGTTGATATTAGATAAGAAAGAACTCAGTACACACATGATTATTCACCGAAGTGCAATGAGTTCGTGCACTGACTAAGTTGATATTAGATAAGAAAGAACTCAGTACACACATGATTATTCACCGAAGTGCAATGAGTTCGTGCACTGACTAAGTTGATATTAGATAAGAAAGAACTCAGTACACACATGATTATTCACCGAAGTGCAATGAGTTCGTGCACTGACTAAGTTGATATTAGATAAGAAAGAACTCAGTACACACATGATTATTCACCGAAGTGCAATGAGTTCGTGCACTGACTAAGTTGATATTAGATAAGAAAGAACTCAGTACACACATGATTATTCACCGAAGTGCAATGAGTTCGTGCACTGACTAAGTTGATATTAGATAAGAAAGAACTCAGTACACACATGATTATTCACCGAAGTGCAATGAGTTCGTGCACTGACTAAGTTGATATTAGATAAGAAAGAACTCAGTACACACATGATTATTCACCGAAGTGCAATGAGTTCGTGCACTGACTAAGTTGATATTAGATAAGAAAGAACTCAGTACACACATGATTATTCACCGAAGTGCAATGAGTTCGTGCACTGACTAAGTTGATATTAGATAAGAAAGAACTCAGTACACACATGATTATTCACCGAAGTGCAATGAGTTCGTGCACTGACTAAGTTGATATTAGATAAGAAAGAACTCAGTACACACATGATTATTCACCGAAGTGCAATGAGTTCGTGCACTGACTAAGTTGATATTAGATAAGAAAGAACTCAGTACACACATGATTATTCACCGAAGTGCAATGAGTTCGTGCACTGACTAAGTTGATATTAGATAAGAAAGAACTCAGTACACACATGATTATTCACCGAAGTGCAATGAGTTCGTGCACTGACTAAGTTGATATTAGATAAGAAAGAACTCAGTACACACATGATTATTCACCGAAGTGCAATGAGTTCGTGCACTGACTAAGTTGATATTAGATAAGAAAGAACTCAGTACACACATGATTATTCACCGAAGTGCAATGAGTTCGTGCACTGACTAAGTTGATATTAGATAAGAAAGAACTCAGTACACACATGATTATTCACCGAAGTGCAATGAGTTCGTGCACTGACTAAGTTGATATTAGATAAGAAAGAACTCAGTACACACATGATTATTCACCGAAGTGCAATGAGTTCGTGCACTGACTAAGTTTATATTAGATAAGAAAGAACTCAGTACACATGATTATTCACCGAAGTGCAATGATGATGGTCCTATCAATCAATCAATCAATCAATTAGAACAAGTTGCTATTCTGTTTGTCAGAACAAGACACAATTGATTCCATAACCACAATCAATCAAGATTGGCAATTCTTTCCAAGTCTTTTCCAATTAATGTTTAATATTGTGTTATTGGTGGGAAAAGAATGTCATGTTAAGACTTAATGACCAAGACTAATTCTCTTCGTGTTTTTGTGTTATTTTTCTTCACCTTTCACCTCCCACGGGTCTTCAAAAGGAGCACAGGTCTTCAAGAACTTCTTCCAGTCCATCCTCCCCGTCATCCTCTCTAACCCACTCCACGTCCCGCTCATCCCTCTAATATCAGTCTCCAGCACTTTCCTCCAGACATCTCCTATTTCTCTAATGCTGTTTCTAGAGGCATACAAATATTTAACTGAACAACTGTCGGCTTCAGAGCGACAGTAATGTAGTAGTTAGTGCATACACTACTTAGGCGTGTGATTCAGGTTCAATTACACAGAGTAATTACAAGTAAAAAAAATGTACAACCGCAACTGCTCTTAAGTCGACCCAGCCGCAATGGGAACCTGAAAAGTAATTAGTATCTTCGAACCACAAAAACCAAGGAGGTAAGTTTTGCTAGGTTGAGCCCTTTCCTTGCAAGACAAAGGTCGTGGTTTCGAATTCAGACCGAGCTTCACGAATGCGTTTTTTCCAGAGACCTCTACGAATTATGCCGGAACTACAGAGTTTGTCCTTTGTGCAGTACCCTCGGCAGATGGCTTGCCATTTCTGTGGAGAGGGACCGAGCCATATGGGGTAAAACCAGTTGCAATGAAGTCAATCCTTTGGTTTTAACCCTTACCCTATCCCCCTTTTTTAGATATTAGAACAAAAGTTTTGATTCTGCACTTTGTTAGTCCTTCCTACAACACTTCCACGTGTTCCGCCTCTGGTATAGAATTTATGTTACAAAAAGTTAATCAAATAACTAAAAAAAAACTGTTGTATTTCAGCTGATCTTTCATAACAGTAATGTGTCAGGCTGCAGTACGTTACCTCTCGTCTGGAAATGAATGGAAACAACGGTTACTCAATTATGACGAAATGTCTAGAGATTTGCATCTCTTAAGAGTAGGACCAGCGATTCTCACATTTTTGTGAATAACATATTTTCACTAAAACATCTTAACTGTGTTACATCGACAATGTACAATACTGCTAATTTACTATTTACAACAGAGATGTTAACCAGGGATTAAACGGTTCTCACATTGGGAACCTAATTATCAGATACCATCTCTAAACCGTAAAAATATCGACTTGTTTGTTAGCATTCAGTGTGTAAAAATATGAAAATAACACTGGTATTGTTTTGAGAAAAAAAAAAGTACAGATTCATATAAAAGTGATTACTACTCAAATCTTTTGTAAGGGTGTGAGAGCTGAACAATAACTAAGGATATAATGAGAAGAATTGAAGCATTTGAATGTAAATGTTATAGAGAAATGTTGTGTTTCGTTTATAAAGAAGACATAACAAATGAATTTGTAAAGAATTTTTTTTTAAACTACCTTGTTAGAACAGGAGGAAGTACTTTTGGCTTCTTCTTCTTCTTCTTGCGTTTGTCCACTATAAATTGAGGCGTAGTCAGGAAGACTTGTAAGGAGTTTCTGACTAATTTTTGCGGGAAGACTTGCTTTCCTTGTTATTCTTCTTCTTCTCTCGATCGTTCTTTTCGGTCGTTTTTATCATTCTAATGTGATATATAAACAGCCAAACACCAAGAACGGGTGTACCTGCACAAAACCTACAGTGCCAATTGGAGCTCAGGTGCTTATCCTCTGGTGGTGTGTTCAATTTCAACCAGATGTTTAATTACGAAGGTAGCTAGCCCTAGGGACTTTCCTTGTTATTAGTGTCTCCTGTGATACAGTCGTGCCTTTTCAGACCTCAGAGATATACTTTTGGTTATAGTGAAACATTGTAACTCGCATTGTTCAGGCATGTAAACAGAAGTAATTTCCATTTAAAATGTGATTCAAGGAATAGTTGAGGGTGATAGGAGAAAAGAAAAGTAAAAAAATGCATTAGCTGATAACATGTGGTAAACTGGTTAGGTACTCGTCTCTCGTGCCAAAGATACCAGGTTCTCTCTCTCATGGAGCCATCTGTATATTTTTCCAGAGATCTTTGGTCTCAATGTAGGTGAAATCGAGTTCCTAGTCCAATCGGAGACGGACGATAAAACGTAGGTCAAGTGTTCAATTTGAGCACGTAAATGAACCCATGGAAGTTCAAAATCAAGAAGAGGAGACTGGAAAGCTGCTGCCCGAGCAAAAACCATTAGATAGATTAAAAATAAAGAAGAGGAGACTGGAGAGCTGCTGCCCGAGCAAAAACCATTAGATAGATTAAAAATAAAGAAGAGGAGACTGGAGAGCTGCTGCCCGAGCAAAAACTATTAGATAGATTAAAAATAAAGAAGAGGAGACTGGAGAGCTGATGTTCAAGCACAAACCATTAGATAGATTAAAAATAAAATTCCTACATAAATATCTTCATCATATTCAAAATTACATTGGGACCCTCGCTGGTACTACGGAGCTCGTGAACCGCAGTTGAGATCTTTCTGTATAAAAAAGATATCGAAGCACACATGGTTACTCACCGAAATGCAATGATGATGGTCACATCACTCAATCATTCAAGAATCATTCAGGAAAGGATTTTATTATTAATATCAAATTATGAATAATGTAATCAAGGAATCTTGCTTTGCTCATGTTCGATAAGAAACAAAGTTTGTGCATTTAGACATAAATACAAACACAGATTTTTCCACTTTACGTCTCTGTTCTTGTCCTAAAATAATGTTTGTTGCATCTTCTTATGCATATTGTTGTGATACCTTCGATTTTGGGTCGAACACATTCCTTTTCAGAACCGCTTTTTTTAAAAAGGGGAATCGATTTTTACAATTTTTCTTTGATTAAGAAGCTGATTGATAAATTGGTTGATATGATTGATTGATTGATTGAGTTATTGATTGATTTATTCATTGATTGATTAGTTCGTTGATTGATTTGACGAGGAGACTCCTCCATAACGATATCTGTTTAAATCGCGTTTTCCTGTCTTTTGCATTGGAATGAATTATGTCAAACTTCTCCTACTTCCTCTCTCTCTCTCTCTCTATCTATCACTCTCTCTGTGTGTCTCTCTGTTTATCTCTTATCTTGTCCCTTGTACTTGAAATCTAAATGTCTAGAACATCTCCGTAGACAATTAATCTTGAATTACACACATAATCTGTTTCCTTCACAAAGTCGGCTTATGTTGCTGTGAACCATCTGTCTACGTCGTCCTATAATACGTTACTCGTACAACTCAGAGACTGTAGGAAATTCTCTTGGATTTTCGCGGAACACTCTCTTAAGGCGGGAGACCCACCCAGAACAAGGGTTGTCTTTTTTTAAAATTAACAGAAAAAACTAACAAACATATTGTCATACAATTTGGCCACATGTTGCAAAAAACATTGTTTGTGATGATAAACAACGGTTTAGTGTATGGATTGCCATTGTTTATTTTAAAAATATTTAATTTTCTTGAAAATAAGTTTTTTTAAATCTCTTCTTCATCGGGGAGTAGATTTCACAAATATAAGAAGTGCAAAGAATGCCAAACCAGCATATGATGTACATATCACCCATAATTATAAAGCGAACCTCCCAAAAATGTCCAACATCATTGGTTTTGTAGATATGGCTTTTGCAATATTAACCCTTCCAAAAAAATAAAAATTCAAATTAGAACAGCAATACCTCTGCTTATATACAGTTTAGACAACACTTGGAGGTTATCTTTGCACTTCTTATATTTGTAAAAATCCACTGCTCGATGAAAGAGAGGGGGCAGGATAATATTTATTTTGAAGAAAATAAATAATTTTTTTAATAAATAATTGCAATGGATACACTAAACGTTGTTTATCATCACTAACAATGTATTTTACAGCATGTGGCCAAATTGTATGGCAATATGTTTGTTAGGTTTTTTTTCTGTTAATTTTTTAAAAGACAGCCCTTGTTCTGTCTAGGTCTCCAGCTTAAGTAATTATTCGATTTATATATGGCAAAGTAAAACATGTACCTTCTATAAAATAGCTATTTCGTTGTATCCATGTATAGATGTGAAACATGGACATTTAACAAGGTAGTGGGAATTTTATCAAATGTATTTTTGTGGCAGAGTATGCAGCTGAAAAGGGAAATGAACATGATGATAGACTTGCGGGTATGGTACGAAGCGGGCGAGCAATGGGCCAGGTTGATATTCCTAATTCCCTGAGGGAGAGAAGCGACGAAAGACACTATTTATGAAGCAAACACAAAAGCCAGTTCTAAAATTTTTTTTTTATTTTGACTGTGAGACAAAAACAGGATGGGAGAAAAGAAAGAAAAGTGGGATATATATCGACATTCCTCACATTCTAATAGATCAGGACATATTTTATATTTCTCTACTCAACCTGTGTAAATAGATCGCATTAATTTAGTGAATATTAAATTGTGTGTGTTTCGGTGCTCAATGCATTGTATCTTTCAAATCTTGCACTAATTTAATGAAAAATCAAACAGTGTGCGCACATTAATTCATTGATTGACTGTTCATTGATTGATTGATTGTTTGATTGATTGTTTGATTGATTGATTGATTGATTGTTTGATTGATTGATTGATTGTTTATTGATTTTGATTGATTGATTGAATGAATGAATGATTGATTGATTGTTTGATTGATTGAATATTGATTGATTGATTGATTGATTAGATTGATTGATTATTTATTTATTTATTTATTTATTGATTGATTGATTGATTGATTGATTGATTGATTGATTGATTGATTGATTGATTGATTGATGATTGATTGATTGATGTGATTGATTGATTGATTGGATTGATGATTGATGCGATCATCATTGTATTTAGATGAGTTGTCATGTTTTGCTCTGATCTACTTCGTACACAGGAGCATTTAAGAGAAAATTAGTTTTAAAGTCGAAGAATAGACTTCATTCCATAGGGTTTTACCCCATACGGGTAGGTCCCTCTCCACAGAAATTGTCCGCCAGCTGCCGAGAGTAGTGCATAAAGCACGAACTCCGTAACTCCGCAACAGTCCTAGATATCTTTGGGAAAAATACACTCGTGAACATAACGGCGCGGTCCGGATTCGAACCCGCGCTCTTCGACATGTAGGGCAACGACATAACCACCTAGACACAGAAACCCCTGACACAGAACGTTAGAACACCTGCCCCCCATCCCAACTCCTATCCCATCCTTGTCTTAACATTTCAGAGAAAGTGCATAAACTCAGGGCGAGGGCTCTTTGTTCAACTTTATAGTTTAGTGAAAATCTATAGAAATTGTATTTTAATTTAAAATAAATTTTGCATAGGCAGCAAACTTTCCCGCCTTCTATTATCGATTTTTAACTGCTAATTATTGTTTTACGAACTCATCTAGAAAACAGACCTACGTTTATATCGTCCATCTCGCCTTTAGTGAGATCAGAGATGTCTGGAGAAATATCCCAAAAGCCTCAGACGAGAAACGAGTGAGAGAAGAGTCCAGTTCTTACACCGCTAGCGACACCTACAATTACAATACAGCTGAACAGTATACCACTTGAAATATGTTCAATACTAACAATAATTATATTCCAGTTACAACAAAATAATGAAGAACTTATGGCATAACACTCACATGTTAACAAAAGTAATAACGTTTCTGAAAGTAGACTACCACATGCATTTTTCCAATGATTGGGAACGGCAGAATTAATTAAAGCAAATTTTAATTGGTAATTTACTACGTGGAACATCCGAATGGTTAATGGGGCCCATATTTGGGGTGTAAAGAGTAGAACCACTGTTAACTGCCACTCATGTCGTAAGAGGCGACTGAGGAGGTTTGGCTGAAATCGGATGCACGTGTCCTAAACATGTAGAAGTTTATGCGTTTAGGGGCCTATCAAACCAATGTGCAACGTATACACGTTCTTGGCAAAGATCAAACATATCACAAAGAGTGATTAAAATTGGTCGTAAAGAACGAACGCAAAGAAGAAGAGGAGAAGAAGAAGAAGACTACGTGGAAATGGAGAAGACCAGGTTCAGATCAGAATTCGATTGAGGGCTCCATGTATAGAAATATTCTATCTATATCCTCTTCGTTTCCCCTCGATTGACATATAAGGCTTCCACAAGAGACTTCCACTGTTGCCGTTCTGCTGCCTTTCTATCTAACCGTCCCCCACGTCAGGCCGCACTCCTTCAACTCTCTCTCCACTGTTCTTCTCCATGTTTTCTCTCGACGTCCAGACCTTCTCTCCCCATATCCGCTGTCTATCTGAGAGCTAACCTAGTCAATGCCTCCACTGGCATACGACATTTATAAATATAAACTTCTAATAAATGTTTAAACTATAGCTTGTTGGTAACAGTCAATCATAATATTTTTATTTATCATACAGTCACTTTCCAGGGGTGGCACTTTTTCTCCCTTCAACTCTCGCTTCCTCCCCCACGTCTTAACATATGGACGCCTATGCTACTGATTACATTTATTTTTTCTTCTCTTCTTCTTCTCTGCCACCATTTACTTCTTTATAGAAGTGTTGTGGGGGACGTAGTGATCTTGTGTGTCTTGTTCTTCTCTTCCACCATTTACTTCTTTATAGAAGTGTTTGGGTGAAACGTAGTGATCTTGTGTGTGCTTGTTTTAAGGCACTTTGTTAGCTGATATTCATGTTCGTAAGGCTGTTATTGATGCCGTCGCTCCATCTTTTCAGTGGTCTTCCTCTTGCTTTGATATTTTTTATTGCTGTAATATAATGATAAGAATTATCAACCAGCACACTACGTCACGAATCAGTACACTACGTCACGAACCAGCACACTACGTCACGAATCAGCACACTACGTCACGAACCAGTACACTACGTTACGAACCAGCACACTACGTCACGAACCAGTCACAAACATTAAAGAATAAATTCAATTATTTTCGAACAAAGTGCTGCAGAATAATTCTGTGAAAATCCTCCACTTCAAATTGAGATCTGCTTTGAGAAAAGAAACAAAATTTCACAGGCAATGGCATTTGGCAGTTAATGTATTCAGTAGTAGTGTTTTTTATGCTCAAGCCTTTGAGATGTGGGATTTGCATGAGAATTTGTTGTATTTTACGATATCATAAATAGCTACTAATAGTAGTCGTGATAACAGTAGTTGGGATGGGTGTAGCAGTAGTAATGACAGAAGTAATAGTAGTAGTAGTAGTAGTAGTAGTAGTAATAGTTGTAGTAGTAGTTGTTTTTGAAGTAGTTGTATCAGTAATAGTAGTGGTGGTAAGGTTTACATTAGCAGCATCTGGAGTAGTAGTAGTAGTAGTAGTAGTAGTAGACGTAGTAGTTGTTCTAGTAATAGTATTAGTAGCAGTAGTTGTAGTAGTAGTAGTAGTAATTGTAGTAGTAGTAGTAGTAGCAGTATGTGTAATAATAGTAGTAGTAGTAGTTGTAAAAGTAAGAAGCAATATAGAAGTTTAGTAGACACTGAAGAGATAGCTGTAGCAGCAGTACTTGTGACTCTAGAAGTAGTAGCAGTAGTAGTAGTAGTAGTAGTAGTAGTAGTAGCAGTAGTAGTAGTAGTAGTAGTAGCATGTAGTGAGTAGTAGTAGTAGTAGTAGTAATAGTAGTAGAAATAATAGCAGTAGTAACAGTAGTAGTGGATTATAAGAAAGTAGCAGTAGTAGTAATAGTAGCAGCAGTAGTAGAGTACTAGTAGTGGTGGTAATGGCTGCAGTAGTAAAAGTAGTAGTCTGTGTGGTTGAGGTAATGTGCTTGCGCCTCTCTTCAAAAGTATTCGATTTGTTTCCAAATTAGGAGCGTTTTTCGTATTTTTCCAGTGACCTCTGATTTCATTGTAGGTGGGTTCTAGTGTCTAGTCATATCTGAAACGGACGATAAACCGTTGATCCCGTGCTCCCAGTGAGCACGTACAAGAACATTTACCACTGCACAATCGAGGATAGCCTAGAAAATCATTGCCTGGTCAAAAGTCATTATTTTACAATTAAATAAAATTCCTGATAATTTTCAACATTTTTAAAATTACATTAGGAACACGGGATCTATAATCGGGATCACGGAACGGGATCACGGAAGCTGGTACTGTGAAGTTGGGGCACTTTCATTGAGCTCGTCTTGTGTAAGAAAGATATCAGACCACATATGTTTATTCACCGTAGTGCAACGATGATTAATGAGGCAATCAATCAGAGTAACATGGAGACAGATGTGGAGAACATGAATAGTCTTCTTCTTCTTCTCTTCCTGCATTCACTTCTTTATAGAAGTGTTGGGATGGATGTAGTGATCATATATGTACTTGTTCTAATGAACTTTGTAAGCTGTTATTTATTTTCTTAAGGCTGTTCTTGATGCCGTCACTCCATCTTTTGCGTGGTCTTTCTCTTTCTCTGTACTAGTTATACTTTCTTCTGTGTAGTTCTCTGTGGAAGACGATACCAGGGCATTCTTGTCAAGTGTCCAAACCATTTAATCTGTTGTTCTTTTATGAATTGCATGACTGGTTTTACATCTAGTCTTCCTCCGATTTCTTCATTTCTAATTTGAATAAATAAATAGTAAACTTAATAAAGAGGATGAGAAGGAGACGTTTTACTCAAAGAAGAAGAAGAGGAAGAAGCACAGGTGTAACGCTAAGTAGAAAAACATAATGACGAACAGAGATACCTGGTAAAGAACAGAAACACGCAATAAATTTACTTTGTTCTGCAATCACGATTACCTCTTGATTGTATTCAATCTGTCTTCGATGCCATATCAGGGGATATCTGAGATTGAACATTGGTCAGAATGAACAATTTCTACAGCTAATCCAACTTTAATTAATCAGACACGAGGATACTTTCTACCACGTTATGAAATTAAGAGCATTGTCCAGTTCGAAATCTAGCACGGAGAGGGAAGCGGGAGATTTGAGACTTGTCACTCAACCAGGGAAAACTTGAGTAACGTTTTGGGTGGGTTATTCTAGTCAGAATATCAATGAAATGTGGTTTCTCTTCAAGCAATCTCTTGGCATTATAACTATTCTCTCACTGTCTCAATCTGTCATTCTCTCGCTATGTTTTTTCTATCTCTTTCTTTACCATTTACTTCTTCTGTTTGCAGTGAAACACAGTGCTGCAACTTATCAATGAAACTGATATTAGTTTTCGAGTTCATCGTTCCTAATGGAGCTAAGAATGGACCTTAAAGTTGAGCTAAAAATAAAGTTTAAAATGTGGTTAACTATGGAGCTTAAAATTGAGCTTAAGATGAAGCTTACACTTAAGCTTAAAATGTGAGCTAATTATCGGCTTAACATGTGGCTAACTATGGAGCTTAACATGTGGCTAACTATGGAGCTTAAATTGAACTTAAGATGAAGCTTACGCTCGAGCTTAAAATGTAGCTAGCTATGGAGCTTAAAATGTAGCTAACTGTGGAGCTTAAAATGTGGCTAACTATGGAGCTTAAAATGTGCTAACTATGGAGCTTAAAAGGCGGTCAACTATGGAGCTTAAAAGGTGGCTAACTATGGAGCTTAAAAGGTGGCTAACTATGGAGCTTAAAATGTAACTAACTATGGAGCTTAAAATTTGGCTAACTAATAAGCTTAAATTGAACTTAAGATGAAGCTTACACTCAAGCTTAAAATGTGGCTAACTATAGAGCTTAAAGTGTAGTTAACTATGGAGCTTAAAGTGTGGCTAACGGTGGAGATTAAAACGTGGCTAACTGTATAGCTTACAATTTAGCTAATTATAGAGCTTAAAATGTGGCTAACTATGGAGCTTAAAAGGTGGCTAACTATGGAGCTTAAAATGTAACTAACTATGGAGCTTAAAATTTGGCTAACTAATAAGCTTAAATTGAACTTAAGATGAAGCTTACACTCAAGCTTAAAATGTGGCTAACTATAGAGCTTAAAGTGTAGTTAACTATGGAGCTTAAAGTGTGGCTAACGTTGGAGATTAAAACGTGGCTAACTGTATAGCTTACAATTTAGCTAATTATAGAGCTTAAAATGTGGCTAACTATAGAGCTTAAAATGTGGTTAACTATGGAGCTTAAAATGTGGCGAACTATGGTTCTTAAAATGTGGCTAACTATGAAGCTGACTAATTTTAACTCTGACGAACTATGATGTGACTAACTATTGAGCTTAAAATGGGACTAACTATTGAGCTTAACAGGGGGCTAACTATGGAGCTTAAAATGTGGCTAACTATGAAACTTAAAATGTGGCTAACTATAGAACATAAAATATGGCTAAATGTGCAGCTGAAAATGGATATATAAAACTTGGAACTTGGAAAATGGCTTGTGATAAAAGTTTGTGATTTACTCTTGCTAACTCGATATGCTTTCATTTTTGTTATCATTTTTTGTTAAAGTATATGGAACCCACAATCGAAATCTGATTTTAACATTCTCTTCTCCATTTCCGTGCAATAAACTACCAACTATATTATTTTTTTTTATTCACATTGCTTGGAATGTTATATGTGGACGCCCATACATAAGCCACTCTCACCCCCACCCACACATATACATACACATACATATATGGGAGGTGTGTGTGTGTGGGGGTACCTTTGTGTATGTGTCAGTTTTCCAGACCATCTAACGATAAATATAAACCCAAGTTGAAATATATCTTAGAAATCAGCGCTATAAAGCAGTCACTATATCTTCGTCAACTCTAATGTAAATGCCTACTATTCAAACCGGCAACCGTTCTCAACGTCTGAAGCCGTAAATTGAAGACCTTCATCCACGGTCTCAAGGGACGATACACGGACAGTCACGACTCCGTCATGGGAGACTACACGATATAACAAGCTCATCCCGTGTCTAGAACAAGGAAATCAGATGAAGATTTGGTCTGGAAGGAACACTTAAGAATGTCAAAACAGGAAGCAATTCTTATCCTGATTGCAGGAGTGAGAGATCGAGGGAGAGAGAGATAGAGAGAGAGGGGTGGACATACCACTTTCTATAACAGACATGACCAACTACTTGAAAACACCGATGACTGTTTGGGAGTTAAGTATCTTGAAAGCTTTCAGTCTGTGAAAGGCAGTGATTATGTAAATGGTTTTGACTGGATACCAGCGTGTATCTTCATTGCTCCCAAACAGAACAGTCAATACCGTTACACTTTTCTTTACTTATTGTCTTAAACTCGTTACAAATTTGTTTCGAATTTCTTTTTTTTTTAGTGTTTTGTGTTTGAGTACTTACATCTTTGTACTACTACTTACTACTGCGGTGAATTTATCAGTGTTTAATAACTGTTATCATTTCACTCCTGGTGAAACTATCAGTATTTATAAGGTAATATCATTGTTATTCTAATGTGTTCATCAGTGTTTTCGTGCCAAAAATCATCGCACTTCTTGTTAATCTATCAGTGTTTAAGACCTGGTATCATTGCACTCATAATGAATCCATCAGTATTTAAGAGCTTATATCACTGTACTTCTGATGAATTTGTTAATGTTTAAGAACTAATAGCATTGCACTCATAATGAATCCATCAGTATTTAAGAGCTTATATCACTGTACTTCTGATGAATTTGTTAATGTTTAAGAACTAATAGCATTGCACTCATAATGAATCCATCAGTATTTAAGAGCTTATATCACTGTACTTCTGATGAATTCGTTAATGTTTAAGAACTAATAGCATTGCACTCATAATAATCCATCAGTATTTAAGAGCTTATATCACTGTACTTTGATGAATTGTTAATGTTTAAGAACTAATAGCATTGCACTCTATGAATCCATCAGTATTTAAGAGCTTATATCATGTACTTCTGATGAATGCGCTACTCTGTAGAACTATGATTGATCAAAATCGATCCAGTATTTAGGATTCCGAATCTTCGATGAATTCGTTAATGTTTAGAACTAATAGCATTCGACTTCATAATGAATCCATCAGATTTAAGAGCTTATATCACTGTACTCTGATGAATTTGTTAATGTTTAAGAACAATAGCATTGACTCATAATGAATCCATCAGTATTTAAGAGCTTATATCACTGTACTTCTGATGAATTCGTTAATGTTTAAGAACTAATAGCATTGCACTCATAATGAATCCATCAGTATTTAAGAGCTTATATCACTGTACTTCTGATGAATTCGTTAATGTTTAAGAACTAATAGCATTGCACTCCTAATGAATCCATCAGTATTTAAGCGCTTATATCACTGTACTTCTGATGAATTCGTTAATGTTTAAGAACTAATATATCATTGCACTACTGCTGATTCTATCAATATTTAAGAACTAATATATCATTGCACTATCGTCTCCCTACCCGCAGAAATGGCCCATACCTGTCGAGAGTATTTTGAATAACACAAACTCCGTATCTCCAGATAAAATCCTAGGAATCTCCGAAAAACATGCACTCGAAAGTCGAAGGATGAGATCAGAATTTGAACCCCCGATGTTCAGAACTAAGATAAAGGGCTTGAAAACTTCCCTTCAATGTGTGGGGGTGAAAGTATTTATAATGCAAATGAAGAAAATCGTGACATATGCTATACAGAACAACGTCATCAATCCCAGTAAACGAGTCGTTGATTTTCTAGGCAGCACTTATACGTTCAGTAGTTTGCCATTGCTTTCTAAACGGAGAGATCTATGTTTACCCTTCGTAAAAACTCACATAAACAGATTTGCCGAGTTTGAACTAGTATTAATGGGTTTTGTTCGAACTCACATAAACAGATTTGCCGAGTTTGAACTCAGGTACTAAACGGGTTTTCCCTTCGAACTCACATAAACAGATTTGCCGAGTTTGAACTAGGTACTAATGGGTTTTGTTCGAACTCACTAACGTTAAGCTATGGACGCCCCCTTAAGATATAACATAAGATATTGTAATATATTGCTTCTGGTGATAAAACTTTTATTGAAAAAACATTAACAGAGTAGATTAATTGCATGTCCTCGACAAACTAGGACTTTTCAAATATTCATTGACTTCTTCGTTAATTTTAATAGTTTAAAAAATGTATTAAAATCAAATGACTAGAGAGCACAAAATAATTCAGGAGATTAAAAAATAGTTGACTTCATTGTACAGAAAATATATCTATTCCCATTAGCTCTAAAGGTTCTAATAATTATAGACGTTAGCGTACTTTTCAAAAACATTCAATTTATTTACCACGGGTTGTTTTTTTCCGATCCAGAAGCACTTGAGCTTTTTAGCTCTTTGTCTCGGTGCCATGGACATCGTAACCTTTCGGTTCGGTGCCACGAACACCGTGAATCTGGAGAAACTGTGACTTTTCTGCCAGCCCACGGAATTGAACCCGTACTCACAGAGGGCTTGTCAGCCGCAGTCCAACGCGCGACGAACACGCTGGGAAGACGGGAAAATGGGTTCTTAATATCTAGCTTGAATACCCTTGGTACTATTCTTTTATCTTTATTCTCTCTCTATCGCTATCTCTATTCTCTCTTCTCTCTCTTTATCCTCTCCTCTCTCTCTCTCTCTCTAGTTCGCCTACTAGCAATGCTAATATCACTGGTTTCTTAGTTTCCTGTCCACACACTAGCTTTTATTAAGTTTTTTAATGTTTAAGAAACTTATAGGCAATCAACCTGTAACCTCTGGGTATTTTAAACGTCATTAACGAGTTTGTAATAATTTTTTACTATATTTTTTCATCATAATTAACTTTCCAACCACGTGTTATTCATTTCCGACCGTGGGGACTCTCAGGTCAACCCAGCCTCATATGAGCATTACAGAAACACAGGGAAGTCGAGACGACCAGGGAGATGTTGACCACATCACCCATCGTGAACCGTTGATGAAATAAAAATTGTAGAGTTTAACACTGTTTTTCTTAATGAACGTGGTGGTATTAAAACATGGAAAATAAGCTAAGCACAGTCGCAAAAATAACTATATATGGGAAATGCGATGCCTACAAAAGTTACCAACAACACCAGAAAAGACAGAGTCATCAACATCAGCAAAAGAAAGAAAGTTGGGACAGAACCTTGCTTGAATTACATTGAGAAACAGAGAAAGATGTGCTTCGGTCGTTCAATAAGAATGCAACCAAACTTCCCAGTATACAGTCTTAAACAGCAGAGCATCAGGAAAGAAGGCCAGAGGAAGACCACAAAACGATGGTTAGATAGCATTGAAGAATCCTGTCAAAAGTTAAAATAGCTATTTCTCAAGCCACTAGAACAGCGCAAGACACAAACAGAAAATTACGACACTTGGCAACAACCTGGTAGCAGTGTGACGATAAAAGAAGAACAATAAAATAAGTTTTATCCACTACTGACTTCTTCATATAAAAAAGACTTTTATGTTGAAACGTTGAAGACATCTAATATCTACTTAGTTCCCACTTTCATTGGTCTTGTTGTTTCTTCTTGGGTTCTTAGAGTTCTATTCACTTGCTGCAAATATACTTGAAACTATTTATGAATGGGTGTGCATGTACGTTTTACTTGTATACGTATATGTATGTGTATCAATGTTATATATATATATATATATATATGAGAGCCGTGGTAGCGTAGTTGTTAGTGAACTCGCTTCTCAAGGCTGGTGGTCCGGGTTCCCGCAGTGGCGTGGAATTTTTCCCGACCGCGACAGCTCTCAGGTCGACCCAGCCTCAACTGGGTCCCAGACATGCTCTGGGAAAGTAAAGGCGGCCGGCGTGATGCTGACCACATCACACATCGTGTGCCGTCGGTCAATGAACGATACAGGCCTAACACTGTATTGCCCTATATACCACGAGGTATGAAAGGTAAAATATATATATATATTCTTCTTCTGCCAGTTCGTTTTTACGACCAATTTTAATCACTCTTTGTGATATGTTTGATCTTTGCCAAGAACGTGTATACGTTGCACATTGGTTTGGTTGGCCCCTATACGTCTCGACTGCTACACGTTTATGACACGTGCATCCAATTTCAGCCAAATCTCATTATTCGCCTCTTACGACATGCGTGACAGGTAATATTCGTTCTATTCTTTACACCCCAAATTTGGGCCCAGATATATCACTCGGGTGATATATATATATATATATATATATATCACGACAGAGATGAAGTGTCTATGCAGAATGCTGGGAGTATCAAGAAGAGACCAGTTTAGAAGTGAAGACATCAGGAAGAAAAAGTGAGTACAACAAACAGTACCGAACTTCATCATTAAACAACAAATGAATGGTTCGGCCACGTAAGCAGATTACCAACAGACAGTGCATCTCAAAGAGCAATGCTACTACGATACAATGAATACAAAGCAAAAAGCCGTCCATGCGAAAAGTGAACCTCAGGCGGTGACAAACACTACTTATGAAGCGCACACGCAAGTCTGTTCTAGAAATCTATATTTACCCTGACGCTGCCTTCAAAACAGGATTCGAGAAAAGACGAAAAGAAGAAGAAGAAGAGATATATATATGAGCACAAAAGCTAAATATGTCTGCGCATGTGACCGCATTTTAGAATCTGTCCTAATTTTCTGTGGTGTAGATTCGATGCTATTGGGAAGACACGACGAAGCGAAGCTCTTTTCTTAAAGAGTTTGCTGCTCGCTGTCTAGAAAACGCACGTCAACACGACTAGGAGATGTGCGCAGAGATATAAGTAAGGATCATCATCATCAAGGTGCGTATCCTTTATAGGACATTGCTGTCTTTGCAGCGCATCTGAAATTCACTCTGTCTCTAGTCAGTTCCCCACTTCGTCGATGGTCATATTCATGGTTTCTTTAATATCTTGTAGCCATCTTCTTCTTGGTCTGCCTCTGCGTCCTGGGACCCTGCCCTCTAGTATTGTTCTTTCCAGTAAGTAAGGATATATGTTCAATTTAGTGGTTAGTATTTGTTCTTTACTGTGTTCGTTCTCAAATGCTTCTCTAATGTCTTCATATTTACTACAGTACGTGGTGGGCGTTTGTGGCGTAGCAGTAGTGAGCTTGATCACAACCCAAGAGTACCTGGTTC
Source organism: Arion vulgaris (assembly GCA_020796225.1). Classification (NCBI taxonomy): domain Eukaryota; kingdom Metazoa; phylum Mollusca; class Gastropoda; order Stylommatophora; family Arionidae; genus Arion; species Arion vulgaris. The sequence goes on from CM036758.1 coordinate 21,222,459, forward strand.
AAACCACGCGACGGGCAATTTGGAAGCAAACTTGTTCCCGTGAATTTTTACTAAAGTTAAAAATAGACCACATCGTTCAGAAATCAATGGCAAACTACTGAACGTATAAGTGGTGCCTGGAAAATCAACAATTCGTTTACTGTGGTTGATAGTGACGTCCTGTATCTCATGGATATGCCACGATTTTCTTTATCACGTATATATCTTCTACACCCCCTATCATTAGTATTCAATACTGTTGGTAAATTCCTCTAGAGATTAAAGGCCCCCATGTATATAGTTTAAGAACCACTGTGCGTAGAATTAATTAAAGGGATGAGATTATATTTGAAAATTAAATCGGATAATTCAGAGATACTGGAGGGGTACGATTATAGTATTACACTAATGAGAGAGCGATTAAGATTGTAGGCGTAGGCGTGAAGAGTAAATAGGATCGAGTGATTTATTTGAAATACCTGATCTATCAACATTGTAGGTGTATCATGTGGTTTTCAGAATGAATCATAGACAGTAAGAGATGTGGTTTTGAATTGCTGGTAAATGCTTTTTGTTTAGAGATGGGCGTTGTTGAGATGTAGTGGTTGTGAGATGGCTAGTTTAGAATGGAGTGGTATGTTGTTTTTTGAGAGCAGGTAGTGTTATGTTGTTAGATGGCTTGTTAGAGATGTTTGGGTTTAGAGTTGTGAGTGGTGTAGAGATTAGTTGGTGTTAGGATGTGGCTAGTTGTGTTGTTAGAGATGTGTTGTTTTAGAGATGGTGTGTTTGTTAGGTGGCTTGGTAGAGATGGTTATTTTAGAGATGACTTATTTGTGTGGAGTTATGTGTTGTTAGAGATGGTGTGTGAGATGGTTGGTTGAAGTTGTGTTAAGAGTATGGTTAGAGATGGGCTTGTGTGAGATGGCTAGTGGGTAGAGATGGGTTATTGTTGAGTGGGGCGTGGTGTGAGATGGGGCTAGGTGTGAGAGATGTTTATGGTAGGGCTAGGTGAAGAGATAGTGTCAGTTGATTTATTATGTATATGTACTAGGATCTATCAACATTGTAGGATGTATGCTTATGTATGGTTTTCATGAGATTGGCTAATTGTTATTAAGAGGATGTAAGAATGTGGCTTAGTTGTGTTGTTAGAGATGGGGCTAGTTGTGTTGTTAGAGATGGGGCTTAGTTGGTTAAGATTGGTATTAGAGATGTGGCTTAGTTGTAGAGTTGTCTATGTGTTTATCTTGACGTGTTGTTAAAGTGTTATTAGAGTTAGTTTAGGAGGGCTAGCTGTGTTACTTTATGTCTGACGTTGCGTTGTTAGAGAAGTGGTCTAGCTGTGTTATTGTATGCCTGATGTTGTTGTGTTATTAGAGAAGTGGACCAGATGTGTTGTTAGATCTGGTGTTGTTGATACAGATCTGACGTTGATGTTGCATATCTGGCGTTGTTGTTGCATTTATTTTCTCTCGTTGATGTTGTTGCATATCTGGAGTTGTTGTTGCATATCTGTCGTTGATGTAGTTTCATATCTTTCGTTGCTGTTGTTGCATATCTGGCATTGATATTGCATATCTGACGTTGTTTTTGTTGCATATCTGGAGTTGTTGTTGATATCTGGAGCTGCTGTATTAATTGGGATATATCTTTGCTATATTGTTGAAAATCTGATCTTATTCAAACTGATTACAAGTTACATCAATCCAATCATGGCTTCCACACTACTGGGTTTCTTTAAGCTTCTTTCAAGATTCATTTGCAGTGTACTTTTACATTATCTGTAGAGACTATTCTGAACTAATCCTCAACTTAGAACATCAGTGCATCCATAAATAGTTAGATGATAGATAGGTAGATAAGTTGTCAAGATAAAAAAGACGAATATTTACTAAATAAAATGTATGGAAATATCTGGTTAAAAATAGCAGACAAGAGAACTCGGGGGATTTAACAAGCATAAATATTTTCTAAATAAAGAAATGATAGAAATATGAGAATCGTTAAGAGAATGAGTGAAGGATATATAAATGTCCTTAAGTGTTAAAATGTAGTAAAGCAAACAGTTTCAACATTTCTACCAATCTTCATACAACATTTCTGCCAATCTTCATACAACATTTCTACCAATCTTCATTACAACATTTCTATCAATCCACAAGCAACATTTCTGCCAATCTTTATACAACATTTCTACCAATTTTCATACAACATTTCTATCAATCTTCATACAACATTTCTATCAATCCACAAGCAACATTTCTACCAATCCTCATGCAACATTTCTACCAATCTTCATACAACATTTCTAGCAATCCACAAACAACATTTCTGCCAATCTTCACATAACATTTCTACCAATCTTCATACAACATTTCTAGCAATCCACAAACAACATTTCTGCCAATCTTCATACAACATTTCTACCAATTTTTATACAACATTTCTACCAATCTTCATACAACATTTCTAGCAATCCACAAACAACATTTCTGCCAATCTTCACATAACATTTCTACCAATCTTCATACAATATTTCTAGCAATCCACAAGCAATATTTCTGCCAATCTTCATACAACATTTCTACCAATTTTTATACAACATTTCTACCAATCTTCATACAACATTTCTACCAATCTTCATAAACATTTCTATCAATCCAAGCAACATTTCTGCAATCTTCACAACATTTCTACCAATCTGCATACAACATTTCTAGCAATCCTTGACCAATATTTCCACTACCATATTTTTATTATTTATCTCAAGTGCTAACATGGAATTCGAAGCCACGCTTGTAATTCTCGACCTGTGATAACTGACAATTTTAACACAATTTTGACGTAATTTTTAACGATTTCCATGTAACAAGCATTAAGTGTCAAACTCATTCAATAGTAAGAGAAGGTTAAACTATTCAACAATTGCCAGTTTAATAACTGCTCAAGGAACGAAGCAAAAAACAATATTTTTGCTTAAGTAGGAAATAATCGAAATATTATTTTTATGAAGATTTTCTTTAATAGTTTTGATTTGTTTGTTCTGTAAAAATCTTGTATTCTATTCCTTGCAAATCATCATTTTATTGTTCATTTTTTGCACAATAAAAAAATCGATCAAGAACCTTGAAAAAAATAAACAAATAAATACCGATAACGCAAAATAATGAAATTTATTTTTATATACTTCTTGGAAAGTGTAATAAGATTTTGCAGGATTAATGAAATAGAGAGAGAAGTATTACTTTTAACAATAACTATAGAATTACTGATTAGATGTTTGTTGTTGAACTTCACTTTAAGAAATTTCATTAGCGATGAAGAGGATATTGTTGAAAAATTGTTGTTTTTTTTCATTTAAAACAAAATATAGACCATTGTCAAATATATTAAAAATATGAATGATGATTCAGTGCTGATATAGCAAAATAATATAATTGGATATGTATTATGTTTGTATTATGTTTATTATGTGAAATCCTTACCACTTTTTTTCTTCATTTAGATACTTGAGTTATGCTTTTTTTCATTCCTGACTCTCCAGTATTTCTAGTTTCTTCAATTACTTGAGTTATACCTGTTTCCTTGATGACTCTTTTGTTTCATTTCTTTAATATGACTTATCCTCCTTGATGACTTTTTGTTTCTATTCTTAATACTTGACTTATACCTGTTTCCTTGATGACTCTCTTTTGTTTCTAGTTTCTTCAATTACTTGAGTTATACCTTTTTCCCTTGATGACTCTCTTTTGTTTCTAGTTTCTTCAATTACTTGAGTTATACCTGTTTCCTTGATGACTCTTCTTTGTTTCTAGTTTCTTCAATTACTTGAGTTATACCTGTTTCCTTGATGACTTCCATTGTTTCTAGTTTCTTCAATTACTTGAGTTATACCTGTTTCCTTGATGACTCTCTTTTGTTTCTAGTTTCTTCAATTACTTGAGTTATACCTGTTTCCTTGATGACTTCCATTGTTTCTAGTTTCTTCAATTACTTGAGTTATACCTGTTTCCTTGATGACTTCCATTGTTTCTAGTTTCTTTAATTACTTGAGTTATACCTGTTTCCTTGATGACTTCCATTGTTTCTAGTTTCTTAATTACTTAGTTATACCTGTTTCCTTCTGACTCTCTTGTTTCTAGTTTCTTCAATTACTTGAGTTATACCTGTTTCCTTGATGACTCTTCTTTGTTTCTAGTTTCTTCAATTACTTGAGTTATACCTGTTTCCTTGATGACTCTTTTGTTTCTAGTTTCTTCAATTACTTGAGTTATACCTGTTTCCTTGATGACTCTTTTGTTTCTAGTTTCTTCAATTACTTGAGTTATACCTGTTTCCTTGATGACTCTTCTTTGTTTCTAGTTTCTTCAATTACTTGAGTTATACCTTTTTCCCTTGATGACTTCCATTGTTTCTAGTTTCTTCAATTACTTGAGTTATACCTGTTTCCTTGATGACTCTTCTTTGTTTCTAGTTTCTTCAATTACTTGAGTTATACCTGTTTCCTTGATGACTTCCATTGTTTCTAGTTTCTTTAATTACTTGAGTTATACCTGTTTCCTTGATGACTTCCATTGTTTCTAGTTTCTTTAATTACTTGAGTTATACCTGTTTCCTTGATGACTTCCATTGTTTCTAGTTTCTTTAATTACTTGAGTTATACCTGTTTCCTTGATGACTCTTCTTTGTTTCTAGTTTCTTCAATTACTTGAGTTATACCTGTTTCCTTGATGACTCTTCTTTGTTTCTAGTTTCTTCAATTACTTGAGTTATACCTGTTTCCTTGATGACTCTTCTTTGTTTCTAGTTTCTTTAATTACTTGAGTTATACCTGTTTCCTTGATGACTTCCATTGTTTCTAGTTTCTTTAATTACTTCAGTTATACCTGTTTCCTTGATGACTCTCTTTTGTTTCTAGTTTCTTCAATTACTTGAGTTATACCTGTTTCCTTGATGACTTCCATTGTTTCTAGTTTCTTTAATTACTTCAGTTATACCTGTTTCCTTTGATGACTCTCTTTTGTTTCTAGTTTCTTTAATTACTTGAGTTATACCTGTTTCCTTGATGACTTCCATTGTTTCTAGTTTCTTTAATTACTTGAGTTATACCTGTTTCCTTGATGACTCTCTTTTGTTTCTAGTTTCTTCAATTACTTGAGTTATACCTGTTTCCTTGATGACTCTTCTTTGTTTCTAGTTTCTTCAATTACTTGAGTTATACCTGTTTCCTTGATGACTCTCTTTTGTTTCTAGTTTCTTCAATTACTTGAGTTATACCTGTTTCCTTCCTGACTTCCATTGTTTCTAGTTTCTTCAATTACTTGAGTTATACCTGTTTCCTTCCTGACTCTCTTTGTTTCTAGTTTCTTCAATTACTTGAGTTATACCTGTTTCCTTGATGACTTCCATTGTTTCTAGTTTCTTCAATTACTTGAGTTATACCTGTTTCCTTGATGACTCTTCTTTGTTTCTAGTTTCTTCAATTACTTGAGTTATACCTGTTTCCTTGATGACTCTTCTTTGTTTCTAGTTTCTTCAATTACTTGAGTTATACCTGTTTCCTTGATGACTTCCATTGTTTCTAGTTTCTTTAATTACTTGAGTTATACCTGTTTCCTTGATGACTCTTCTTTGTTTCTAGTTTCTTCAATTACTTCAGTTATACCTGTGTCCTTGATGATTTCCATTGTTTTTAGTTTCTTACAATACTTGAATTATCTTTCTTCTTACTGTCTTTCCTTGTTTCTACTGTCTTAAAATCAATCAATCAAGTGCCATGCCTGCTGGCGTAGGCGATCATGTCTCTCCACAACTTTCTCTACTTGGTGCATGTAATCAGTTCTGATGTCAATCTTGTGTCGAACCATGATGTCAGGCCATACAGCATCTTCTCCCTGTCTTCTGCGGTCTTAAAATACTTGAGGGGTATCTCTTCATTTACTGTCTTCCCTTATTGTCAACTTTTCCTGAATCTCTGAAGTTAAAAATTGAAGAAATACGAATACTATGAACTCATGGCAACCCATAGGTGCGCAGTTTCATGTGGCTAGTTGAATGTGTCAGCACTTAAGCATTAGCTTAGCGATTATGTTGAATTTTTCAACGACTAATTGAACCAGGTTCATATCTCCAACTATGTGACTGGAGAATTAACTTATAGGGAATTGAATACTGATCAATGGTGTTTAAAACATTCAGTATGTTTGTCTTAATGTCTTTTAGTGTTTTCAAAGGTGTACGTAAGAAAGATTCATAGACATGTATCTGTAACTCTGTCTATGTCCAGTGGCGGCTCGTCATTAAGGGCCACTATGGCCGGGTCCCACCAAAAGTAATGTGTAACGTCTATTTATTATTTTATAAATTAAAACGTAACAACCCAAAACCATGATTTTTTCCGAAAATTTGTGTTTTGCCCCACCAACAAAAATTATCACGAACCGCCACTGTCTATGTCACATTCAGATTATCTAGACAACTGTCTATAGATATTGCCTGAAAGGAATATAAAGGTCAAAAATTATATGACAGCAATACATCGGATATCCCTATATGGCTCGTGTCTCTGTAGTTATGTGATTAAACCGTTGCCTTGCGTTACAAAGTCCGTGGGTTCGAATCAGGACCACGCTGCTCTATTCACGAGTGCATGTGTTCAAGTGATCCCTAGAATTTTTGCCGGAGCTACGTAGTTCGTGCTTTGTGCAATACTCTCGGAAAGTAGAGTGAGATTTCTGCAGAGATGTATCTAACCATATAAGGTTAAAACTTGATGCAATGAAATCAATAATTTGTCTTCAGATCCCCTTTACACTCTCCAACGAAATGACACTACGCCTGACGACACTACACCTGACGACACTACACCTGACGACACTACACCTGACGACACTACACCTGACGAGAATATTGCACAAAGTGTGAACTCCATATCTCCAGCATCAATTATAAGGGATATCAGTGATGACCCTTACATTTAATGAGAATTAAATACAACCAACCACCAATAACAGCATGCAATAAAAGAGGTAGGGTACTAGAGCTAAGGAAGACCACAAAAAGATGGATAGACAATATCAAGTCCACACTACATAAATACGGATATAACACAACAAGGCGACTCATCTAGCACTAGAACGCAAATTAAAGCTCCCATCCCTACGCTTAACGGGAAGAGTGGACAGCCAACTACATCTTCCACCTGGGAATAGACAATAGACAATCAGAGATAATATTCACTCAAGACACGGGTATGCACTCTGGATTCGAACCCACAACATAGAAAACGCATTGTAAACTGCTTAATTAACTACTATGCCATAAAGACACCACAAAACAGGAAAATTGGTCAAAAATGGATTTTCTACCACCAAACTTCCTAAAAGCGTGGACCCTCTCCTCCGACATGGCGCGCTATCCGCAAAGAGTATCGCACAACTCACAAACTCCGTAGCTGCTGCAGCAATCATATCATCTCTTGAAAAAATACGCTCATGAACGGAACGACACTGTCTGGAATAGAACCCGGAACTTTCAGAACTCAAGAGGTTTGACCCCCTCGCCACAGAGAATCAATGTGAAGTCTTCACATAATATTTTCAAAATAAGATTACATTTTTTAAAATAATAAATGCAGAAAATATATAGATTCGTGTTTTTTTTAATTCGATCAACAAATTCTAATTCAAAAATTTGATTCGAGTAATTTGCTCGAAACAATTTATTCAAGAATGCCAGTAAATTGTAGATTATTAATAACATCATTTTCAATTGACATGGAAATCTGTTTAGTTGATTTTATTTCGTTGTCGATCTGTGAGCATTTTTTATATCTTTCGGTTTAAGAGCACTTGTCTCTCAGGTAACATTCATCCTCATCATCATCATGTGCTAGGCGGATTATAATGGTAGATTATAAATCTCTACAAACATCTGTCCGCAGGGGGTCAAGATCGTACGGTTCTGCCTTCGGAGAACAAGACAATGGGTTAACCACTTAGCCACATAGACCCCCATGGGTCATAAACTCCGAGCCTAAACGCTCTGTTCATGAGTGCATTTACCGCTCTGTTGATGAGTGCATTGCCGCTCTGTTCATGAGGGCATTGCCGCTCTGTTCATCAGTGTCTGCCGCTCTGTTCATGAGTGCATTGCCGCTCTGTTCACGAGTGAATTGCCGCTATGTTCATGAGTGCATTGCCCTCTGTTCATGAGTGCATTGCCGCTCTGTTCTCTCTCTCTCTCTATCGCGATCACCGTCCAGACCGATGTACCGAATCTCCCCATAAATTCTCTTCAGTGGATATCCGATTCATGAACCTTAGCATTGGTGTGTTTTACGTCACATCTTCAGCACCATTTGGAGCTCTGATGCTTATCCTTCGGCGATGTGTTCGGTTTCAGCCAGCGTTTACTCGGTTCGCTCTCCGTTCTGTAGCCATCTAGTAGTTTTTACTTTGTGTGGTTGCTAGCCCCACGCTCAACCACCTTAGTCGCCTCTTACGACATGTGTGGCAGGTAACATTGGTTCTATTCTTTACATCCCAATTCGGGCGACGTAACCACTCGGGCGCCGCTCTGTTCATTAGTGCCTGCCGCTCAGTTAATTTATTTTTTTTCGGATCCAGAAGCATTTGAGCTTTTAGCTCTTCGGTTCGGTGCCATGAACATCATAACCCTTCGGTTCGGTGCCATGAACATCATAACCCTTCGGTTTGGTGCCATGAACATCATAACCCTTCGGTTCGGTGCCATGAACATCATAACCCTTCGGTTCGGTGCCATGAACATCATAACCCTTCGGTTCGGTGCCATGAACATCATAACCCTTCGGCTCGGTGCCGTGAACATCATAACCCTTCGGTTCGTCATGAACATCATAACCTTGGGCTCGGTGCCACGAACACCGTAAATCTTTAGAACTGGTGGCTTTTCTGTCAGTCCGTGGAATTGAGCCCGCACTCACAGAGGACTTGTCACCCGCAGTCCAACGAGCTACGAACACGCTGGGCAGGCGCTTGTTTCAGAGATTCCTAGGATTGTTGCCGTTGCTATGGAGTTCGTGTTTTGTGTAATACTCTCGATTATGTGATGCCATTTCTGCTGAGACAAATTGAGACGTATGGAGAACAACCCTGTGCAACGAAGTGAATCCTTTGCGTTTGAACTTTATTTCACCCACAATGCAAACCCAACATGCATGATAACATCAAAGTTGTTATTCAAACCAGAAATCAGCCATCTTCTATCATTAGTATCGTCAGTTACATTGACATCATTTTCATTATTACCACCATTATCATCAATCACAATAATGAATTCGAGTACAATTAAAGTCGGATTGTCGATTACTCGGTCTCCACCATATTGAAGCTCACAGCGACATCTGTACCAGGTTTTGTTGTTGTCGGCTTGACGTCTCATCACCGGGAGGAGGCATTATTGACAGATAAAGCGGAGATGATGAAATTATGCCTGGAGGCTGTTCCAACTCATTGGCAATATGGGAGAGGTTTACGGGATCAAGTATGGGTAGAGGGAAGAATGGGTGGCAGAGAGTGGAAAGGTGGGGGTGTGGTAGGGGAGGGGTATGTAGACGAGACCGATGAAGTAATTCTTCTTCAGAGCGCTCCTATCGATCACTTGTTAACTACTCTCTGTGATCTGTATGCGATCTGAGTCTAAGAGCGATTGTACATTGAGTCAGATATGCTCCAACAAGTAGGCCAGCACATCCGATTTCTGCGACGTTTTTATTTTACTAGGGTAGCTTCCTTAGGCCCCTACCTCAGTCGCCTCCTACAACATGCAATGTAGGTTGCAGTGGTACTATTATATGCTTCCCTTGCGGGCCCTGGTACCATAAGTAAGTAAGAGTAAAAATGAAGAGATAGTAACTGGAGAAGTGTGAACTAATTAAAAGAACATATTACCTATGAAGTTGGAGAATGCACGGCTATGTGCCGGGCAACACTAATAACAAGGAAAGTAGACTTTACGCAACAATAAGTCAGACGGCCATACCAGCACCATGACTACGCCTAAAAGGAATCACGTCACAGAAAGTGAAAAAGGCAATACCGTCACAAAAAGTGATAAAAAGAGCATTACACGTCACAAAAAGTGATAAAAGAGCAATACACGTCACAAAAGTGATAAAAAGAGCAAAACACGTCACAAAAGTGTAAAAAGAGCAAATCACGTCACAAAAGTGATAAAAAGAGCATTACACGTCACAAAAGTGATAAAAAGAGCATTACACGTCACAAAAGTGATAAAAAGAGCGATTACACGTCCAAAAAGTATAAAAAGAGCAATAAACGTCACAGAAGTGAAAAAAAGAGCAAAACACGTCACAAAAAGTGATAAAAAGAGCATTACACGTCACCAAAAGTGATAAAAAGAGCATTACACGTCACAAAAGTGATAAAAAGAGCAAAACACGTAAACAAAAGAGATGTAAAAGTAATAGAAAAGACTTTGAAGTATATCAAAATTAATAGATAACATAATATATACAAAATTAATAGATAACATAATATATACAAAAGTAATAAATAATATAATATATATATATAAAAGTAAAAAAGGTTTAACATAATAGCTTGTTAAAGATCCAGGCTTTGATGTTTTCCATCACAAATATATTGAATGTTTATTAGAAAAAAAACGTCGAAAATTACTTTTTGTTAAGCCGGTCCGTAAGCTGCAACCAATCAGGTTATGTTCACTTCTTGGAGTTCAGTAACTTTTTAATTCCGTTCATATCTAACAACCCCCCCCTCAGCTAGTGAGAGGAAGATTTCTGAAGGATGGTTTTAAAGTACAAACGAATGATTAAAGGTGGAATTGTGAAGAAAGTGCTGGAGGTAGAGTTTATGAAAGGGATTACTTAAGAGTGATTGTGAGCGTATGTAGCTCTAGCGGTAATGAGCTCGATCATAAACCCAAACGTACCTAGTTCAAACCCCACGGTGAGCAAGTTTGGAAGCAAATTTGTTTCCGTGGGATTTTTACAAAAGGTAAAAATAGTTCACCGTTCAGAAAGCAATGGCAAACTACTGGGCGTATAAGTGGTGCCTAGAAGATCATAGACTAGTTTACTGTGATTGATGGCTACGTCCTGTAAAGTATATGCTACAATTTTATTTAAAGAGTAATTGGCTATCTACTTATTCTCTGATCATGTTTTGACTTTCGGCGTCAGGTCGAAAAGGGAGAAGCCTGGAGCGAGTCTTCCTATACGTTTTGTCTTTTGTTTTTCTCCAGTCCTGATTTGCCTCACAGCTTCAGGATAAGAAGAGATTTCTAGAACGGATGTTTGTGTGCGATTCATAAACAGTCTTTTGAGTGATTGACTAAACAGTCTAAAGCCGAAGGATTGACTTCATTGCATCGGGATTTACCTCATATATATCATCCCTTTTCACAGATATGGTACGCCACCTGCTGATAGCATTACACAAAGCACGAACTCCGTAGCTCCAGCAACAATCCTAGCGGCCTGTGGGGAAAGAAATGCACTCGTGAGCAGAACGGCGCCGTCTGGTTTCGAATCGCCGGGGCTGGGGAGAAAGGCTCAGTTGATATAAAATGAGCTGGGAGAAATTGAACGAAAGGAATGTTAGAAGATATACTGGAGGAAGGAATGTTAGAAGATATACTGGAAGGAAGAGAGATTGTTAAAATTCCGAAATTCAAGGCAAGATTACTACAAAATGACACAACAAATTATAGATGTACACACTGTACGCGGTTAGACTCAAGGTGACCCTCATCTTTAACTTGTGAATCTAAATTACAAGTGTCTCTGCAGTCAAAGTAAAACTTGCCTGAATGTAGAGGGGCAATGGTGATAAAGAAAAAAAATCCTTCACGCAAAGATCAGTCAAAGACGACATATTTGTCGCCATTACTACGTTTGAAATTACAGCGATAAAGCTAAGTGGAAAAAAAACCAGCAACAACTTTACAGATATAGATAATATGCTTCAACGTAATGAACGGAAGGAACAGATACCGCTTTCATTGACGTAGATAATATGCTTCAAGGTAATGAACGGAAGGAACAGATACCGCTTTCATTGACGTAGATAATATGCTTCAAGGTAATGAACGGAAGGAACAGATACCGCTTTCATTGACATAGATAATATGCTTCAAGGTAATGAACGGAAGGAACATGTACCGCTTTCATTGACATAGATAATATGCTTCAAGGTAATGAACGGAAGGAACAGGTACCGCTTTCATTGACGTAGATAATATGTTTCAAGTTAATGAACGGAAGGAACAGGTACCGCTTTCATTGACATAGATAATATGCTTCAAGTTAATGAACGGAAGGAACATAGTACCGTTTGCATTACATGATAATATGCTTCAAGGTAATGAACGAAGGAACAATCCGCTTTCATGATATAGATAATATGCTTCAAGTTAATGAACGGAAGGAACAGGTACCGCTTTCATTGACATAGATAATATGCTTCAAGTTAATGAACGGAAGGAACATGTACCGCTTTCATTGACGTAGATAATATGCTTCAAGTTAATGAACGGAAGGAACAGATACCGCTTTCATTGACGTAGATAATATGCTTCAAGGTAATGAACGGAAGGAACATGTACCGCTGACGTCCACACTTTAAAACAAGGAAGGAGGTGGTGGGAGGGCAAATGACACAATCAGAAAAATGGATTTTGATAAAAAGTTTTATGTGAATCTGTCTTTACCATTTGGCGAAGTGAACTACCAACACTGACAGCACAGGGCCAACTATAAACTTATGGGCCTTCGGACACAGGTAAGAATTATGGAAAATCATACCCCAACTACAACACGTGACCTCGCATTTCAGTATTGGTATATAAAGACGAATTCATTTTAAAATCAACACAAAATGCTAACTCAGAGTTATATTATCAAAAGTTAAAAGTTTAACAATAAGGAATATCAACTATGAATATTTTTACCAATATATAACCATAGACTCACAGAATTGAGTAAAATTGGTAAAAGCTTGCATTGCTTATCAAACCTCTATAATTTCCAGCCCCCTTTTCTGATCTAGGTCAGGGAATCCCGAGTCAGTTGTCTGGCCTAGTTATCTAGAGTTGGCTGTGGACAGCATCAGGAGACAGGCTCTCCGATGGAACCCCAGGGCAATAGAGGTAAAGGAAGACCCATAGGGAAAACCTGGAGACGGAAGTTGAGGAAAGAAATGAGATATGCAGAAAAAATGGGAAGATAGGGAGAGATAGTGGAGAGATAGTGGAGAGAGTGAGTGGAGAGATAGTGGAGAGATAGTGGAGAGATAGTGGAGAGATCTGGAAAATGTGGACTTAAATAAACGGGATTGAAAGGCATTGGCTGCGGACCTATGCCTCCCTCGGGGAAATGGTTAGAAGAAACTACATACTAATTTATTTTTTCTTATTTTGCCCCTACCTGGAAAAACTACTGATGCGCCCATGTCCGTTATATACTTTTATCTTTATCTTCTTCCATTAATTTTATCGTTAAAAAAGATGTTAAAATACGATCTCATTTCGATCAACATCCTCCTCGTTTTCATTGATCGTTTCCACCTACTGCGTCATCTACAAATCATCACAAATGTTACAACCATGAAATAAAACAAATTATTGTCAAACAATTGAGAACAAGTTAAATAAAATATAAAAAATGTATTATATTATTAATAAAATATCGTTACTGGGTTTTTGATGAAGTTTGTCACCTGCAGGCAGTATTGATATGTCAGTGAATGCCATGAGTTTGTGACACAAATGCTGCAGTTTATTTACCAATTTTGTGTTTTTAACCTTAAAATATAATGCGAGTTTTTGGTAACGATTTTAGGATTGGTTATTATTTTAGACCTGCTTTTTTGTGTATAATCTTGATTTGTATTTCATATTATTGGTATAGATATTATTTAGAGAATGATAAAATTCAAGTATTTTGGAAATATAAAGAGATGAAGTGTTTTAGAAGGTCATTATGGAAGTATGCCTCCCGGCAAAGAGAAGAGGAAGACTACGGAGAAGATGGATTCGTGATGGGACTGATGACTTGACAAATGACGGCTGCGTAGGCGGGGACATTCGGTCTATGAGAGAAAGAAATTCTAAACTAATGTTAATGATATAAGGGAAGACTGCAGAAAAATTATGTAGCAATGGTGAAACACGTAAAAACGAAGTACTTTAGTTTTACAAAGTACAAAAACAATAACAATACACAGCAACGTTTCTACCAAAATGTCTTTATCAAGAAAAGGATACACCAGAAGGAGGAAATTCACTTCTGATACGAGTGAGACATAACTACAATTAGACAATAAATCCTTTTGCTCAGGACAAGCTATTTGTTGATGGGTCTTGATATGAAATATGTAAGATGTAAGTGACACGTGATCCAACCCTCTTTCTCTCTCGCTCTCTCTCGCTCTCTATCTCTCTCTCTCTATCTCTCGTATGCCTTTCTAACCCCGATTTGAACATATACCTTCAACCAACTCATGCCAAGTCTTTATATCTTTATCTTTCTCCTGCAGCTTCCTCCAGCTCTTCAGTAATTCGTTTTTCATCTTCTTCTTCTGTGATCAACTTCTGCTATGCAAACTATTCCGATATGTGTCATAAAGAGGGCGGTGCACTTAAGGTCTCCACCAGTCCTTCATAGTTTGTATTGTAGGTTTGTTTCTGTTGGCAAGATTTCCATTCTCACCCTGCCCAGGCTGGGATAGTCTTGCAGGATGTGCTCTTGGAAATGCTTTGGTGCCAGTATATCGTTAATATATTCTAAAATCTCTTCTTCACTTTCACTCTGGGTTCCAGAAAAGGACCTGAGTGGAAGCAAATCTTGGCAATTTGCTGGTAATACCTATAGATATCATGTCAATATTAGAATGGGAAGGAAGATGGTGATACAGCGGAATACAATAAGTGAGAGAAGGAAGATAGAAATTAAACATCAACATTAGAAATATGAGAAGAAAAACTGCAGATCAAAACCAAAAAACGACAAAGATATTCACACAAAAGTCAGAAAACAGAGAAATAATCTACAAAAATAACATTACAATAAGGTAAAGAATAAGGAAGCTAAAACTAGCACACGAAAATGAGCTATAAGAAGAGACAAGAGAAACAACATCAAATCAGACAGGAAAACAACTAGATACACATCTTCAAAATTTGAAGAAAAAACTAGATATATCTTTAAAACTTAAATGGAGAAAGAGATTAAAAATAAAACTTCAAAGTTAGACAGAGGAAGGAAGAGCCTACAGCGATAACCTCAAATTCAGACGAAGAGTCTGCTGATGAAACCTCAAAATTAAAAGAAAAAACTAGAGAAACAACCTGAGAATTAGAGTAAAAAACCAGAACTACAGCCTCAAAATTAGAGAAAGAAACTAGCGATACAACCTCAAAACTAGAATAAGAAACTAGAAATACAACCTAGTTGGTTGAGGGTCTATGCCCAACGGGTTAAAAGGCATAAGAAAGGTAGAGATCGAGAGAGCTACTGCTACATTCATTGCCTCTCCAGACTAGCATGACGTAATCATACCAAATTATTATTTTTTTCGCCCACATTGAATTTAGATTAAGTCGTAGTGCTTAGTGTGGTTAATAATATGAAACCTCTAATTTTTGCTTGACATTGTGCTTTCCTTGCCACAAGTGTCCCTCGACATTCAGGCGAGGCTTACACCGACTTCAGATGTACTTGTAACTTAGATTCCTAAGTAAAGATATCATGGTTTCCTGTTGCCCAACATACCGAGTTATATGGGAAAACCCGGTGCACTGAAGTTAATTCGCGTCTATATACCATTTTTTAATGACAACGAATTTTGTTAGCAGCTCAAGGCCCCCGCTTCTTTCAAAAAATAAATAAGAGAAAACCAAAACACACAAAGGCCAGGGGCAAGACGCCCTCGGTGTAACCACGTGTACCTATCAATAACCAACACCTCCCCTTTATAAATAAGCATAATTCATGTTGTAACGTAGGAGTTGTATGTCAAAACAATTTAGTTAACATGATAAAAAATACAGTCGTCTCCCTTACACCTACAAGTCGAGTAAAGTTTCTATGTTGTCTCGAGATTCCAATTTGAACTTGTCAATATGAATACCGAAGCGAGAACAATTAATATCATCCAAAGTGCAAAATCGTGATGGTAAAGCAACAATAAATTGTAAGAAGGTGTTGTTAGTGTCCAAAAGAAAGTTTGCAATGCTGACGTGTCAAATCAAAACATTTCAAATTTGTTTCGTTTTTTTTTTTTTGGTTAATTGAGTGACATTTTTAACAGATTAATAACCTTTAACCTAAATTATATATTTACTTATCTAGCTATTTATCTAACTATTTTGCAAACTAGTTACATACTTTTACTATATATCTATACGTTGTTTATATACATGTATGTCCATGTTGCTGTGACATCTCCTCTAAGTAGGTGGATTCACCGCCGTTATCGCACACGCCCTCGTATAGAAGCATTAGAGGTATGACAAATCTTATATTTATTCCTCTCGTACCATTCATTATACGTTACATAAGGCATTAAGTAATTTCTCCATACCGCTTTGTCCTGGCCAACTCGTGATATCTCTTCCATGGAATTAAGTCCAATATTACTTGAATCGTAGATAGTAGAAAGGACTGTCGAATCCGACAAACATCTACACGTTGCATTTGTAGATCAGGAAAAAGCGTTCGACCGCGTAGATAGGCACAAGTTGTGGAAAATACTAACAACCTATGGGGTTAATGAACACCTAATCAACCTTTGCAAGAACATTTATACTGACAGCCAATGTACGATTAGAACAAATACAGGATTATCAGAAAAGTTTCACGTAGGGTCAGGAGTAAGACAAGGTTGCGTACTATCCCGCTGCTATTCATCACGTACATTGACCACAATTGTAAAATAGCTAACACCAGCGAAGGAAACAACCTCGGAGAACTCTTAAATGAACTTCTTTTTGCAGACGATCAGGCAATCATATCAACAACAGAAGAAGAGCTACAACAACACATCAACAGACTCCAGTTAGCATGTAACGAATACAATATGAGAATAAACATCGACAAAACAGAAGTAATGACATTCGCCAAAGAAGAAAGCACTATCAATATCTCCATCGATAATCGCCTACTAAATCAAGTAAAAGATTTCACATACCTGGGAGCATTTTTTCAGCAAATGGAAGAATAACTAATGAAATTCAAAACAGATGCAACAAAGCAAATCAAATGATAGGGCAAATGGCGCAAATTTTAAGATGCAAACACGTCACCATGAACACAAAAAGAGCAATGTTCAACACAATATTTCTTCCCACATTATATTACCAGTGCCAAACCTGGACGCTGACAACAAACGATAGAAGAAAACTAGTCACAACAGAGATGAAGTGTCTACGCAGAATGCTGGGTGTAACAAGAAGAGACCGGTTGAGAAATGAAGATATCAGGAAAAAGTGGGTACAACATCAGTACTAGACTTCATCAAGAAACAACAAATTAAATGGTTCGGCCACGTAAGCAGATTACCACCAGACAGTGCACCCCAAAGAGCAATGCTGCTCCGATACAATGGGCACAAAGCAAAAGGCCGGCCTCAGATATAACAGAGGCGACGAAAGAGACTATCTACGAAGCGCATACTAGGGCCCATTTTAGAAATCTTTTTCTGACCTGACGCTGTGAGGCATACAGGATTCGAGAAAGAAGAAGAAGAAAATTACTTGAATCTTTCAGTAGTAAAGTTCGTTTCAGGGTTTCCCTTGGGCGTCCTATCTTTCTTGAACCCTTTACCTTTTAATGCAGCCTGTTACCAGTCCAACACTTCCAGTAGGGTGAAAGATTTAGTAAATTCAAGTTCCCCGACTATGACACATACTTCTACTTTTTAATTCACTACGTGTTATTCCCTACATCTCGTAGGTGCAAATCATAATTACCTGCATTGCAAAAAAAAAAAGAAATTAAAAGAAAGCAAGGCTGAATTATTTAGGAGTCGTGAGTCTGACTGGTCAGTCCTGTTAGACGTAGAAAAATGTATGAAGCGATAAGATTCATCATCATTGTCCAACCGTGGGGTGACGAGGTTCGAAATGAGGAAGAGGGGCAAAGATTAGTAACACTGTGACCTACAAAGCATGTCGTAAGAGACGACTGAGGTATGGACCTGGGGAAGATACCTAGTAAATAAAAAGAATCGCAGAAATCGGATATGCTGGCCTACTTGTAGGGGCATAACTGGCACAACATACAGTCGCTCTTAGGCTTAGATCACAACAATCACAGGTGGTTAACAAGTGCTCGATATGAGTGTTCGAAGATCATCATTGTTCAGTACATCATGCCTACTTTTCCACAATAATAAACCTTAAATTTCTGATATCGTAGGCAGGTCATCTGCCTCGTTATCATCTTCAAATCGCTTGCCTGTGGTTGAATTTCCGATCAGAATCGAGCTTTTTCAGCTCTAGGCTCGTGCCATGGACATCTAATCTAGAATCTTGCTTTTTTCCATCGCGAATGAACCCGCACACGGGATAGTCACCCGTATCACTACGAACACGCTGGGCAGACGGTATTGCCTGTGGTTAAATTTGCCACCTTATCAGTTCTTCGGAATTTCTTACTCTCTGTCTCTCTTTCTCTCTCATAGGCCAGATGTCCGGCTCTGTAATCGTCATGTTCAACTCATCAGTTACATCAAGAATACATCTTCTCCGTGGTCTTTCTCTTCTCCTCTCTACCGGTATGGCTCATTTCATAATAATCTTCTCCAGCGCTTCGTTTCTTTTATATGTCAAAATACTTCAATTTCATTCTTACTTGTAGTTTTACAGCATTTTTTAATTTGAGTTCTTTCAGGATATATCTATTTGTTCTCTTCTCTGTCCATGATATACGGAAACTTCTGTGACACTTATATTCAAAAGCACATATATGTTTCTCCACTGTCTTATTAAATGTTCATGCTTTACATTCATCTGTCTTTTCTTCTTCTTCTTTCTTCTTTTGTCGTCACACTGCTACCGGGTTGTTGCCCAGTGTCGTGGTTTTCTGGTGGCTTGTGTGATTGTTATTTTGGCTCTTTGACAGGATTCTGCTACGCCATCTAACCATATTTTCCGTGGTCTTCCTCTTGCCTTTTTCCCGATGTTCTGTTGTAGAAGACTCTGTATACTGTGGAGTATGGATGCATCTGTCTCTATTGATGCAATATTAAAATAATCATGTCAAATTAGTATATCCATCTTCAATTTGATCTTTCTCTTCAAACTTTCCTGATATGCCTCCATCCATGGCTCCTCTCTTTTTCCAAAGCTTCTCTGTGTATCCAAAATACGTCACTTTCCTCAGCCTTATTTGTTTTTCATCAACTAATTTTCTTTAATTGGGAATTTCTGTTGGATATATCTATTTGTTCTTTTTTTCAAATAATATTTAGAACTCTTTTAGAACATTTCTATTCATAAACACGCATGTGTTTTTCAGCTGATTTGCCAAATCTCCAAGTCTCGCCACAGAATGTTACCACTGGGAATTGAATGTTGTTGCAAGTTCTGTTCCCTTTCATTAAAAAAATATAACTTTGGTTACGTTTTTATTGGGTTTGAATATGTTATCTTCTTGTAATTTATTTCATCACATTTCTCTTGCTTGTTATCTAAGAATAAATATATTCAAACCGGTTCCCATTTCTCTAATTTCTTTCCATGAATATATATTCTTGCATGTTCCATTGACATATATATTCTCATGCATGTCTATGTTATTGGTTGTCATTATTTTTGTGTTGTTGTTTTTATTCTTCAAATTAATAGATACGAAATTAATGAGACAATCATTTGTATCATATTTGTTATACCAGAACGGGCTGAAATGTTTTGCTTCTGTGTGGGCAATAAATGAACGAGAAATGATATTTTAATGAAATAAGAGACAACGAATATATCTATAACATGTAATGTCAACGCAGCATAAGTAATTTCTCTACAAAATCACTAAGCAAATCAAAACATTTTTGCCAGATAAAGAAATATTTTTTTCGATTTTCAAACCATTTCCTCACTTCAGATTTCCTCTCTTCATCACAGATGAAGTTAAGCTCCTTCATTCTTTCAGTGTTCTTTTTAGTTTGAAGACCAGGTTGAAATCATTAGGAACCAGGTCTGGGATATACGTTGGATGTGACAGCACTGAAAAGTCCAGGTGTTGAATTACATCCTTTGTTGCTGTACTATGTGTGAGACCTGGCGTAGTCATGTTGAAAAAGTGTTTCATTTTTTATTCCTTTCTGTCTGATTCTTCTTTTTGACACAGTAAAAGTTTCAGTGTAATGTTCCATTTCTTTTTTTCCCCTTTTGTCAGAGACTCTACAAGACCAACACGTTGATAATTCAACAAAAAACAGTCAACAAGATCTCCCCAGCCGAGGCATGAATTTTCCAATTTTGTTTTAGCTAATGTCATTGCTTATGGCGGATTTGATATTTTGATACAAATATGATAAATATGGGAGAGCATCGAGAGCGTAGTTGTTAGTGAACTCGCTTCTCAAGGCTGGTGGTCGGGTTCAACTCCCGCAATAGACGTGGAATGTTTCCCGACCGCGACGGCTCTCAGGTCGACCCAGCCTCAATTGGGTACCAGAAGAACTTTGGGAAAGTAAAGGCGGCCGGCGTGATGCTGATCATATCACCCATCGTGTGCCGATATCAAGGAACGATACATACTTAACACTGTATTCCCCTATACCTCGAGGTATGAAAGGGTTCCTTTACTTTTACTTTTATGATAAATATGGCTGTTCAAATTAATAATAAGTTAAATAGAAAAAGGGATAGTGATGTACATTGAAACAACGTCAAAATCGTCACCTAGAACACAAATAAACAGCTTTCAACATTTACTACAGTAACTTGTCCAAACGTTTCACTCAAGGCATTAGTAACCAAGTACTGTAGCTTGCGACTGTTTGCCAATCCCGTTTGGTATAGTGCCGCAAACTGTTCCATGATTCGTTTCATTGTCAGATTAACACACAATCTACCTTAACTCATTTTTATCCTTACCAGTTCTTAATTGATAATATTTCTCACATTTATGTTAGCTTGGGATTGAAGTACATTTATTTATCTTCAAAATTTTATGACAATCAAATTTTGTTTAAAATGTGAAATACTGCAGCTTAATTTGTACATTCCTCCTCAGAGTTTGGCAAAAACTGTTTCTCAAAACAGTATGAAATGTGCTTATCCCTAATTTCCAGGACTTATTTTCTAAATTATTTGATCAGGGATTTTTAGCGTCAACTTAACAGACCTTGTTACTGTCAGTAGTTGACCATAAATGACAAAACCTGGGGTAATTATTTTAACAGCGACAAAGATTATTTGCGTCTTACTGGTTTTTTTTAAAGATTCAAAATAAGCAAGCGGTTTAAGTTAATTGCTAGACGGTACTAAGCTTACAGGCTTAGACGATTACATTCTAATCAAACTCTCACTTATCGATCCCTAGTCCTACAGGGACTCAATTATAGTGGACCTCAGAGATAACAGAGGCGACGAAAGACATTGTTTATGAAGCGCAAACAACAGCCCGTTCAAGAAAGCTCTTCTTATCCTGATACTGGGAGGCATAACAGGATTAAAGAAAAGAAATAAATCCTACAGGGAAGACAAATCCATGGCAGATGAACCTTCCAAATGGAGAATATTTTGGACGTGGGCAGCAGCATTACAGACGAGTCCTCAGTCATAGATAGACAAGAGAATAAATAAGTCTATTCAGAATGAGCTCAATATCAAAGAAAACTGACTGTTACTAAATAAAAGTATGCTTGCGAGTCGAAGTGCAATATCAAAGAAAACTGACTGTTACTAAATAAAAGTATGCCTTGCGAGTCGAAGTGCAATATCAAAGAAAACTGACTGTTACTAAATAAAAGTATGCTTGCGAGTCGAAGTGCAATATCAAAGAAAAGCTGTTACTAAATAAAGTTTGCTTGCAGTCAATGCAATATCAAAACTATTTACTAAATAAAGTATGCTTGCGAGTCGAAGTGCAATATCAAAGAAAACTGACTGTTACTAAATAAAAGTTTGCTTGCGAGTCGAAGTGCAATATCAAAGAAAACTGACTGTTACTAAATAAAAGTATGCTTGCGAGTCGAAGTGCAATATCAAAGAAAACTGACTGTTACTAAATAAAAGTATGCTTGCGAGTCGAAGTGCAATATCAAAGAAAACTGACTGTTACTAAATAAAAGTATGCTTGCGAGTCGAAGTGCAATATCAAAGAAAACTGACTGTTACTAAATAAAAGTATGCTTGCGAGTCGAAGTGCAATATCAAAGAAAACTGACTGTTACTAAATAAAAGTATGCTTGCGAGTCGAAGTGCAATATCAAAGAAAACTGACTGTTACTAAATAAAAGTATGCTTGCGAGTCGAAGTACAATATCAAAGAAAACTGACTGTTACTAAATAAAAGTATGCTTGCGAGTCGAAGTGCAATATCAAAGAAAACGCTGTTACTAAATAAGTATGCTTGGAGTCAGTGCAATATCAAAGAAGATGACGGTTACTAAATAAAAGTATGCTTGCGAGTCGAAGTGCAATATCAAAGAAAACTGACTGTTACTAAATAAAGTATGCTTGCGAGTCGAAGTGCAATATCAAGAAAACTGACTGTTACTAAATAAGTATGCTTGCGAGTCGAAGTGCAATATCAAGAAACTGCTGTTACTAAAAAAGTATGCCTTTGAGTCAGTCAATATCAAAACGCTGTTACTAAATAAAGTTTGCTTGCGAGTCGAAGTGCAATATCAAAGAAAACTGACTGTTACTAAATAAAGTTTGTTACAGTCGAAGTGCAATATCAAAGAAACTGACTGTTACTAAATAAAGTTTGCCTTGGAGTCGAAGTGCAATATCGAAAGCTTTACTAAATAAGTTCCCTTGGTCAAAGTAATATCAAGAAACTGCGTTACTAAATAAAAGTTTGCTTGCGAGTCGAAGTGCAATATCAAAGAAAACTGACTGTTACTAAATAAAAGTATGCTTGCGAGTCGAAGTGCAATATCAAAGAAAACTGACTGTTACTAAATAAAAGTATGCTTGCAGTCGAAGTGCAATATCAAGAAACTGCTGTTACTAAATAAAATACTGCGAGTCGAGTGCAATATCGAAACTGACTGTTACTAAATAAAAGTATGCTTGCGAGTCGAAGTGCAATATCAAAGAAAACTGACTGTTACTAAATAAAGTTTGCTTGCGAGTCGAAGTGCAATATCAAGAAACGCTGTTACTAAATAAATGCTTGCGAGTCAAGTGCAATATCAAGAAAACTGATTTACTAAATAAAAGTATGCTTGCGAGTCGAAGTGCAATATCAAAGAAAACTGACTGTTACTAAATAAGTATGCTTGAGTCATGCAATATCAAAGAAAACTGCTGTTACTAAATAAAGTATGCTTGCGAGTCGAAGTGCAATATCAAAGAAAACTGACTGTTACTAAATAAAAGTATGCTTGCGAGTCGAAGGTCGTGGGTTCGAATCCGGACCGCAGCCTTCTGTTCACGAGTGCAGTTTATTTCCAGAGACCCCTAGGAATGTTGCCGGAGCTACGGAGTTCGTGCTTTGTGCAATACTCTCGGCAGGTGGCCTGTCATTTCTGCGGAGAGGACCGAGCCATATGGGGTCAAACCCGGTGCAATGAAGTCAATCCTTCGGCTTTAAAACCTTTTATAAAAGTATGAGAAAAATTGAAGTATTTTGAACATCAAAAAGACACTAAGATCTGGGGAAGAAAATTATGGAAGGAAACATCCCGGTAAATGAAAGAAGAGCAAGACCCCGGAAAATGGGAATTCAGGATGTAACTGATGATTTGAGCATGACGGCTACAGTGGTAGAACATTTGGCCAATGGGAGAGATTAATTCCGAAGGAGTTATAGAGTGGTAAAGCTCTGCTTAGGACACGCTATTGATGATGGAGTGAAGTGGAAAATTCTGCTTAGGACACGCATTTGATGATGGGTGAAAGTGGCAAATTCTGCTCAGGACAAGCTATTTGATGATGGACAGCAGGTTGTATTAAAGCAATCACCATTAATACATCATGTCTTGTTTAGCCTGAGCACTACAGACGGCTGTGTTATATTTACTAACTCAGCGTAAGTAGATAAACTGAAGCATATATGAAACAGTTATGCAGTCCAGAATTTAAGGCTCGTGGCATAAGAACGGGCAAATCTCTTCTTCTTCTTTGCGTTCGTTCTTTACTACCAATTTTAATCACTCTTTGTGATATGTTTGATCTCTGCCAAGAACGTGTATACGTTGCACATTGGTTTGGTAGGCCCTAAACGCATAGACTTCTACATGTTTAGGACATTTGCAT
>CM036758.1:21251896-21279396 GCA_020796225.1 Arion vulgaris
AACAACACGCACAATACTACCTCGTTTCAAAGGTAAAATAAATTGTAATAACGCGTACAATACTATCAGGTTTCAAATGTAAAAACAAACTGGTAAGAATGCGCACAATACTACCAGGTTTCAAATGTAAAAACAAACTGGTAAGAATGCGCACAATACTATCAGGTTTCAAATGTAAAAACAAACTGGTAAGAATGCGCACAATACTATCAGATTTCAAAGGTAAAAGAATGATAACAATGCGCACAATACTACCAGGTTTTAAAGGTAAAATAAATTGTCACAACGCGCACAATACTACCAGGTTTTAAAGGTAAAATAAATTGTCACAACGCGCACAATACTACCAGGCTTTAAAGGTAAAATAAATTGTCACAACGCGCACAATACTACCAGGTTTTAAAGGTAAAATAAATTGTCACAACGCGCACAATACTACCAGGTTTTAAAGGTAAAATAAATTGTCCCAATGCGCACAATACTACCAGGTTTTAAAGGTAAAATAAATTGTCACAACGCGCACAATACTACCAGGTTTTAAAGGTAAAATAAATTGTCACAACGCGCACAATACTACCAGGTTTTAAAGGTAAAATAAATTGTCACAACGCGCACAATACTACCAGGTTTTAAAGGTAAAATAAATTGTCACAACGCGCACAATACTACCAGGTTTCGAAGGTAAAACAAAATGGTCACTGTGCACAATACTACCGGATTTCGAATGTAAAACAACAAGTTATTCTGGTATAACCAAGCACTTAATATACTGGTACGTCGATTTAATATGAATACAGCCAAACTCCACTGCAAACAAAGTCTACTAAAACAGAATATCATGAAAGAAGGCCAGAGGAAGACCACAAAAAAGATGGATTGATGGCACTGGAGAGTCCTGTCAAAAAAAAGCAAAAATAACTGTCATACAAATCCTTAGACAACATCGTAATAAATGGCCAAACACTGGAGAAAGTTAAACATTTTACATATTTGGGTAGTAAAGTGTCGAACAACGTAGACACGATGAAAGAAATAAACTCTCGTATTGCTATAGCAGCTAGTGCCTTCACTAAATTAACGAATATCTGGCAATCTCAAGACTTTAGTATATGCACAAAAGTTAAATTATTTAGGTCATGTGTGATTCCTGTACTGACCTACGGTTGTGAAAGTTGGAAATCAACAAAGAAAATTGATAAGAAACTGGACAGTTTTGAGAATAAATGTCTCCGAAAATTAGTAAAAGTCAAATGGAGTGATTTCGTTTCTAACAACACAGTGAGAGATATAACACAGCAACAACCCGTATCAAATATTATAAGGAAACGAGGTGGAAATATTTAGGTCATGTTCTTAGAGCAGACGAAAAGAGACTAAATCGGCAAGTCCTTATGTGGTCACCAATTGGGAAAAGAAAACGTGGAAGACCAAAGACCACTCTTCGAAGAACCATCCAACAAGAAAGTAAACTATTGGGATGTAAAACCATACAAGATCTCCAACTGCTAGCAACGAACCACATTACATGGAAATCTAAAACCTCTGCCCTATGTGCCGACTTTGGCAAGAAAGGAACAAACTAACTAAATCCTTAGAGCAGCGCAAGACAAAAACAAAAAAACCCCGACATGGGGGCAACAACCACTAACACTGTGACGACAATAGAAATAAGGAGAACATAGTACTATATATTTTTTCAAGTTATCCTTGATCTTAATGTAGGTGAGATCAAGCTCCTAGTCCTATCGGCGACGGACAACAAAACATAGGACCCTTGTTAAATTTGAACACGGTAAAGAAACATTGGCTGCTGAAAATCGAGAAAATCGCAAAGAGGTCAAAGGAGAAAAGTTTCTTTAAAAGATTAAAATAAAAATTCATACCAAATTTGGAACGATATTCAAAATTAAATAGGAGATCTTCGTTAGTGTATAATTCATTAGAGGTTAGATTAAAAAATTTTCAAAAACTTTACCTTTCAAAACATTACATCACGTCTTCTCGTCGGTACTGCGGAGCTCGTGCATTGCCGTTGAGAACCCATTATTTAAGAAATAGATCAAAGTACACAAAGCAAATGATGCTGGTCATATCAATCAATCAGTCAATCATAATCACACTCTCCTAATTTTAGCATTACACGTGAAGATTAGCTATAATAAAATTTGCTTTAGAAAATACGAATCTGATAACCCACAAAAATTGCAATAATAATTAGACCAGAACTAATAACCTGGGGACGAACCAACTTCCTAATATTTGGTGAGATGTTTTATTAAAGTTTGCATAACATGCTCCACAAATACCGTCTTCCTAACCAATACGTCATTTATAGAGTTAGAAATATTATATGGACGCTCAGTTAACTCTTTCCCGGCTAATCGCCGGACACTACGCTAGCAGCATATTCCTTTTAACGCCATTCGCCGTACACTGCGTCATTCTAGCTGTTTCCTTTATACAAGTCTTTCTAGTTTTACTTCTACTATTTTTACTTCCACTACTTTTTAACCTTGCTATTCTAATAGATTGTCCAGTTTTCTTCAAATTAGTATATAATATATATATATATATATATATATTTTTTATTTATTAACGAGTAGTTACGACTTTTTTTAAAGCTTTATTTTGCCTCACTTGAATTAGCCGTGTAGAATGGAGGGAATAACCGCGAAAAGACGAAGATTTGAATTCATTTCCCTTTGTTTCCCCACATAGCGATGTCCCTGTCTGCAGGAATGATACCTGAAGAGAGTATTGCACAAAGAACGAACTCCGCAGCTCCAGCAACAATCCTAGGGGCTCCAGAAAAAAGCAGCAGTCGTGAACAGAACAGGTCAAGGATTCGAACCTACGACTATCGGAACACAAGGCAAACGGCTTAGCCAGAGCGACCTCTCAAATCCATTAAAAGTGTATGTATGTATTTAACATTTGCGTGTATTTTTTTCCCAAGGAATGTATATAAAATATCTTTTTATCGCGACACACGTGAATGACAGTTACAGCGTTCTCAAGCTTCCGGTTGCTAGCGTGTATCTAGAATCCAGGACTTTCAGGGAATTGCTGTAATGAATAAGTTGAAGTGCTGTCGATACAAGAACTTTTAGTTGGCACATTTGATCTAAACAAGGGTGACTTGCTGTCTCCAAGGCGGACCTTTCTAGAATAAGGACCCGATTGGTTATTGATTACGGAGTGTCTCTGTGGCTAAGTGGTTACGCCCTTGCCTTAGTATACACAGGGTGTGTGTTCAAATCCTGATTACGCCGTTCTGTTTACGAGTGCATTTTATCCAGAGACGCCTAGGATTTGGGCAGGAGCTATGAAGTTCATGTTTTGTGCAATAATTTCGGCAGGTGGCGTGCCATTTCTGCGAAGAGGGACTGAGTCGTATAGGGTAAAACCAGGTGCAATGAAGTCAATCCTTTGACTTTAAAACCCGGCTTTTTTTATTAGTGAACTGGTGTTATATCACACAGTACAGTGTTCAGTTTTTCCAAGTCAATGCTGAAAGTTATGCTTGCTGATGGTTCCAGTGTGTCGCTGGTCAAACACACTACTCAATCTAGGATTTTAATATGTTCATCCAACAGACGATTGCTAAGAAATAGAAGGAAGTTCCCCCTCAATTATTCGTCTTTAACTTCCTGACAATCGATACTTCTGATGCAAGCATGCACACTCTCTACCTGCCATGAATACCAACATATCTGAGACAGTAGATCTACAGGAGTTTCTGGAGATTTGAAACCTTGATCGCCCGAGTGATTACCGGGGCACAAATTGGGGTGTAAAGAATAGAACCATTGTTACCTGCCACGCATGTCGTAACAGGCGACTTTAGAGGCTGAACTTGGGGCTAGCTACCCTACACCGTAAAATACACTAGATGGCTACAGAACGGAGAGCGAACCAAGTAAACGCTGGCTGAAACCGGACACATTGCCGAAGGATAAGCACCAGAGCTCCAAATGGTGCTGAAGATGTGACGTAAAACACACCAATGCTAAGGATGCATGAATCAGATTACAACATGAATATAATTTATGGGGGAGAACTACTACATCGGTCTGGGCGGTGATCGCGAGAGAGAGAGAGAGAGAGAAACCTTGATAGACGGTATCCACTCATACCGCAATCTGCAATTTCTAGACCTTCCGAAGCATCAATTGGGAATCAAACGCTGCAACGGTCCCAGTAAACAGATTCTCATGGAGCCCTTTGACTTCATAAGTAACAACATTAACCTCCATCCTCATACTAGAAGTAGTTATCCTGTATGCTCTATTCCACTCTGTCCCGACCCTACCTACGAAACCTCAGCCTGTCTTCTCAAGACGATGAACAACCTACCTGTGCTGTCAAGG
This sequence comes from Arion vulgaris, assembly GCA_020796225.1. Lineage (NCBI taxonomy): Eukaryota > Metazoa > Mollusca > Gastropoda > Stylommatophora > Arionidae > Arion > Arion vulgaris. The sequence goes on from CM036758.1 coordinate 21,256,267, forward strand.
CGAACACGATCCTGATACAAGAAGAATGTTGCATTCAACTTAACGTAACACGACAGAAATCCTTGGGAGAAAAAGAAATCAGGATTTGAACTAACCCCTGCTGAATAACACTGAACACTCTTCATAAACTGCTGAATAACACTGAACACTCTTCATAAACTGCTGAATAACACTGAACACTCTTCATAAACTGCTGAATAACACTGAACACTCTTCATAAACTGCTGAATAACACTAAATACTCTTCATAAACTGCTGAATAACACTAAATACTCTTCATAAACTGCTGAATAACACTGAACACTCTTCATAAACTGCTGAATAACACTGAACACTCTTCATAAACTGCTGAATAACACTGAACACTCTTCATAAACTGCTGAATAACACTGAACACTCTTCATAAACTGCTGAATAACACTGAATACTCTTCATAAACTGCTGAATAACACTGAATACTCTTCATAAACTGCTGAATAACACTGAACACTCTTCATAAACTGCTGAATAACACTGAACACTCTTCATAAACTGCTGAATAACACTGAATACTCTTCATAAACTGCTGAATAACACTGAACACTCTTCATAAACTGCTGAATAACACTGAATACTCTTCATAAACTGCTGAATAACACTGAACACTCTTCATAAACTGCTGAATAACACTGAACACTCTTCATAAACTGCTGAATAACACTGAATACTCTTCATAAACTGCTGAATAACACTGAACACTCTTCATAAACTGCTGAATAACACTGAATACTCTTCATAAACTGCTGAATAACACTGAATACTCTTCATAAACTGCTGAATAACACTGAACACTCTTCATAAACTGCTGAATAACACTGAATACTCTTCATAAACTGCTGAATAACACTGAACACTCTTCATAAACTGCTGAATAACACTGAATACCTGTTTAACTTTCTTTAATTTCGAATCGAGAATACAAATGACATTTTTATAATCCGAAGTAAGTCTTTAAAGAGTTGGATACCTTTTTTATGCGTTATGTCGAATATCTTCAGGGAAAGCAGTAGTCATTTTGACGATTTCTCCAACAGAGCTTGCCATATACTAACACTGGTGACAGTCATATTTCAAATGTTTATGCTTCTCCTACACTGAAAACATGTTATAAATGTTGTTTGATATAAAAGCTGTTTGATATAAAAGCTGTTTGATATAAAAGCTGTTTGATATAAAAGCTGTTTGATATAAAAGCTGTTTGATTGGTTCTAGCATTCTGAGTTTAAGGTAATTTGAAAATCGCTACAGGAATTACTGTAAACACGTTCTGTGGCTTACACTTTCTACAATGTATTGGTTTTATTGATTGATTGATTGATTGATTGATTGATTGATTGATGGATTGATTGATTGATTGATTGATTGATTGATTGATTAATTGATTGATTGATTGATTGATTGATTGATTGATTGATTGATTGATTGATTGATTGATTGATTGATTGATTGATTGATTGTACCATTATCATTGCACTTCGGTGAATACCCATGTGTGATCCGATTTATCTCTTATACAGGAATATCTCAACGACAGTTCATGAACTCCTTAGCAATGTCATATTTAAGATGCTTATATTTTTTTAAAGAATTTATTAAATATTATTTAATAAATTTTTACTCGGACATCGAACTTTCAGACCACTATTATCGATTTCTAACTGTCAATGTGTTTTTTTGTACATGCTCAACTTAAACAAGGCACCTACGTTTTATTGTCCATCTTCGATAGGACTAGGAACTCGATCTCACCTACAATGAGATCATGGATCTCTGGGAAAATATCCCCATGACTCCATGAGGGAACGAAATGAGTACCTTTGAAACGAGAGGCGAGCAGATAACCTCTACATCACAGAGGCCCCCTGATTCTTTACATTCTTCACTCTGGTATAACTATTTTCGTGAATGAAAACCAATCAGTGGCGGCTCGTCATTAAGACCAGAGGGCCGGGCCCCACCAAAAATAATGTGTAACGTGTATTTATTATTTAATAAATTAAAATATAACCTAACCCAAAGCCATGATTTTCCCGAAAATTTGTGTCTGGTCCCACCAACAAAAACGATCACGAGCCGCCACTGAAACCAATAATGGAAAATTTTCACAATTGCTAAATATTTATAGTCACATTTTTTCGATCCCTCCCATCCACAAGGTGAGAACCGTAATTCTAGAAAAAATCTCTGAAGTAACAACAGCGCCATATTGCGTGTAAGACCTGGATAGAGCTTCGTCATAGCAAATCCAAGAACAGCCTTAAGAAACGATGCGTGCGCACCCTGTTATTTATTTCCTTGCGTTCAAGAATGCCCCTAGCGCAGCCATCCCTGTTGACTTGAGATCCTCGGATCAAAAATAAAAAATATTTTCTAAAATGAAATTTTATTTAACGCGTTGATGAATGTCTGACAGCGGTTTTCACTTCCATCAGGGTGTGGACATAGGACGACATGTTTAAATCTTACAAAAAATTTCGTCTTGAAAATGCAATTTTCCGTCCAAATCTGAAAATTCTACATACATTCAGAACCAAAAGGGTGTCTTGGAATGCATTAAGCTCCATGTTAAAAGGCTAAATTTTATCATTGTGATTATTTATATATTTATTAAGTTAAAAAAAATGTTACGATTAGAACAAAATGTGTGTTTTCGAAGAGTAATGTCGTAAAAGAAAATGGAATGAGTTGAAGATATATTTAAAGAATGTTATATCGAGGTCAGGGCCAATTCATGTAAAACAGCTAAAACTGCAAGAAAGTGGAGAATGGAAAAAGGAAAGTTGAAGAAAGTGAATAGGTTAAAGGGTGTTAGAAGTGGTGGTATGTTATTACAAAGAGAGAACTCAAGATAGAAAGAGAGAAGAGAGTTGGAGGAAGAAATAGAAGAAAATAAATAAAAAGAGAGAGAAAAATAGTAAAACAGATAAATAGAGAGCAAGATACGAATGCAAGAGAGAGCAAGAAATGGAGAGCAAGACAGAACAAGAAAGCGAATTTTAAAAAAAAGAGTACAGGAGAGAGAATGCAATACAGTGAACAACAAAGTCAAAAAAGAGATAATTACAGATAATGCAAGACAAAAGAATAACAGAGTGTTCAAGAAGAGAATGGCAGAGAATGAAGACATTGAGCAGAGAATGTAAGACAGAGAATAAGACAGAAAGAGCAATAGAGACAGAGAAGGATTGTGCAATTTGAGTCAATAATTTAGCATGGAGATGGGAACAGATGGAAGGAATATTTTCCAGAACTTTACAACCCTACTAAATTAACTGAATATATATACACAACAAAGGAACGTGAAGAAACAGAACTATATATATTGATCCAAGAAATTGAAATAGCAATAAAGAACAGCCCGAACAACAAATCACCAGGTGCAGATGGCATACCCAACGAAGCAATTAAAGCTTTCAAAGAAATAGATGTAAAATGGGTAAATAGAATATTCACTTGAACAGAAAGAAAAGTTCCAGATGGCTGAAAAAATCAGTAATAGTCTCATTATGGAAAAATAAAGGCAATAAAAGAGAATGCGAAACATACAGAGGCATTTCACTATTAAGCCACACTGGTAAAATATACGCAAAAATATTAGAACAGCGCATAAGACACATCGCTGACCCACAAATAAGTCCCTCACAGTTTGGATTTAGAAGAGGAGTGGGATGCACAGACGCTCTATTCACTCTGAGACAACTGAGTGAAAAAGCAATAGAATATAACAAAGAGCTACACTTATTATTCATCGATCACGAAAAGGCGTTTGACAGAATAGATAGAAGTATTATATGAGAAACACTAGAAAACTATGGGATCAAGAGACAACTGCTAGACAATATCAGAGCAATATACTCAAATAGCCACAGTGTGATAAGAATAACAGACGGAATGACAGACTCATTCGAAACAAAATCAGGAGTAAAACAGGGTTGTGTGCTCTCACCTCTTCTCTTCAATATATATATCGACCGAATAGTGAAAGAGTCACAGTGCGAAAAAGACCTTATTGACATAGACAATGATCACGACGACCAATTAAACAACCAAATCAACGAATTGCTTTTTGCGGACGACTAAAGTTTAATCTATGAAGATGAAGATCAGCTACAACATCACATGAATTCATTGCTAATAGCATGTAGAAAGTACAACATGAAAATCAACAAACAAAAGACCGAGACCATGAAAATCAGCAGAACACCAAGCCAAGCAAACATACAAATAGATAACACCAGAGTAAAGCAAGTTTCTGAATTCAAATATTTAGGCAGCATTTTTACAGAGGACGGAAAACTCGATAGAGAAATAGAGACAAGCTGTCAATAAGCAAATGCAGTGACCTACCAGCTGGCACCATTACTACAACACCAAAGATCAAGATGGAAGTGAAAAGACAGATGATAAAAGTATTTTCCTACCAACACTTTGTTATCAGTGCCAAACTTGGTCTCTTACAGCAACACATCACAGAAAGTTCACCACATATAAAATAAAATGCTTGAGGAAGGCAGTGGGAGTCACCAGGAAAGACAGACTACGAAATGAGAATATCAGAAGCAGAGTGGGCATAACTTCATGCACTGAATACATCGAAAGACAACAAATGCAGTTGTTTGGACATTTAATGAGAATGAAATACAACCAACCACCAATAACAGCATACAATAAAAAGAGATCGGGTACTAGAGCTAAGGAAGACCAAGAAAAAGATGGATAGACAATATCAAGACCACACTACATAACCACGGATACAACACAACAAGGGCGACTCATCTAGCCCTAGAACGCAAATTAAAGCTCCCCTCCCTACGCTTAACGTCAAAAGTGGACAGCTAACTACATCTTCCACCTGGGAATAGACAATAGACAATAGAGTGGAGAAAAAGTCAGACGTTAGTGGGGTTCAAACCAAAGTTCACACAGCTAAGAAACATGATCCCTGGCCCGTTGACCAAGAGCTCATGAAATCATTATAGAAAGTACAGTTAATCAATCAACTGTCCAGGTCTCTCTTTTTAGTTCTTACCTTTGTTCTTAACAAATTATGTTTTCTTAAAATCTATTCCAAATAGGTTCTCTGATCCTATTTCAACTAGTCTCTTCTAAAATCTATTTAACTAGTTTTTACGAGAATATGTTCTATTTAGCTTCCTCACAATCTATTCTAACAGTTTTCTGATAGTCTATTCTGAACTAACATTTTGGTAATCTGTTCTAATTAGTTTCTCTCATTATCTATTATAGCCAACTTTTTCAACAGTCTATTCTAACTAGTTTCTTCAACAGCCTATTCTAACTAGTTTCTTCAACAGTCTATTCTAACTAGTTTCTTCAACAGTCTATTCTAACTAGTTTCTTCAACAGTCTATTCTAACTAGTTTCTTCAACAGTCTATTCTAACTAGTTTCTTCAACAGTCTATTCTAACTAGTTTCTTCAACAGTCTATTCTAACTAGTTTCTTCAACAGTCTATTCTAACTAGTTTCTTCAACAGTCTATTCTAACTAGTTTCTTCAACAGTCTATTCTGACTAGTTTCTTCAACAGTCTATTCTAACTAGTTTCTTCAACAGTCTATTCTAACTAGTTTCTTCAACAGTCTATTCTAACTAGTTTCTTCAACAGTCTATTCTAACTAGTTTCTTCAACAGTCTATTCTAACTAGTTTCTTCAACAGTCTATTCTAACTAGTTTCTTCAACAGTCTATTCTAACTAGTTTCTTCAACAGTCTATTCTAACTAGTTTCTTCAACAGTCTATTCTAACTAGTTTCTTCAACAGTCTATTCTAACGAACTTCTCTAATAATCTATTTTAACTAAATTCCTCAATAATGGTGGGTTCAGAAGCATGGGGGGCACAGTGGCATGAGCACTTTTGGCATGTATCTTCACGATACATTTTTCCATCAATTTTTATTTCCTTTATATAATCATTTGAAAATTGTCAATGTATGACAGAAATATATATCAATTTTCTATGTCAAAGTGAAAATAAAGGATGTATATAAATGTCGGTTAGGAGGGCGGGGGGCGGTGGCAAACTGTTATAATGTGGATTGGGGCGTTACAAAGTTTATGTCGCGCAAAGTGGGCGGTGAGCCGAAAAAGTTTGGGAATCTATGGGTTAGAGTGATTGATGGTTTAGTAAATTTGTTAGATTATTGTTGAAGTTCTTTTGTTATCTGTGTTGGTGCAGTCATATGGTTAGAGGGACGGCCTAGTAAAATGGATAGAGCATTGATGCAGTCATCTCTCTCTCTCGTGATCACCGCTCAGACCGATGTACCAGACATTCCCATAAATTCTATTTACGTGGAAACCTGATTCATGCAGCCTTAGCGTTGGTGTGTTTTACGTCACATCTTCAGCACCATTTGTAGCTCTGATGCTTATCCTTCGGCGATGTGTCCGGTTTCCGCCAGCGTTTACTCGGTTCGCTCTCCGTTCTGTAGCCATCTAGCGTTCTTTACGGTAGCTAGCCCCACACCAAACCTCCTTAGTCGCCTCTTACGACATGCGTGGCAGGTAACAGTCGTTCTATTCTTTACACCCCAATTTGGGCCCCGGTAACCACTCGGGCGTTGTAGTAATCTAACTGGTAACAGAGCGATATATGAATCACGAAGTTGGGACAGGTAAAGTAAACGAGGAAAATAATTTATAACCTCGCACACCTAGTATTGTGAGACTTCTTCTTCATCTTCCAAAGCTCCATATCGACCACTTGCTGTTAACCAATATGTGATTTGTATGTGATCTCTCTCTCTCTCTCTCTCTCGATACCGGCTTAGACTGATGAACCAACTCTTATCATGAATTTTACCGTGTTTTTAAGGGACTCCGTTCCTCCGTAACTTCTCGCGAAGCTCTGTGATTGAGGTCAGGTTTCTTTTCTTATATCTGATATCGGTTGACAATCTTGTAGTATATGCTCTACCGTCATGTCCGCCTTTTGGCATGGGCACAGGCTAATTGGGCAAATTTTAAATTTGTTAAACATAATGTATGTGACATGAGCCTAAGAGTGATTGTACGTTGTGCAAGTTGTGTCTACAAATAGGCCAGTACATCCGATTTCTGCGATGCTTTTCTAGGTCCTAGATCAGTCGCCTCTTACGACATGCCTTGTAGGTCGCAGTGTTACTACTCTTTGCTTCCTTGCAGGGCCCCGGCACCCCACTGGCTGCGAGACTTTCAACACTTCGTATACCTAATCCATTATATGTTATAAGAATATTTTAGGCATCTTTTATTTAATAACAAAAACGCGTAGGCAAAAAAAAATCGAAAACTCTGGTATGAAAATCTTTACATCCTACAAGAGCACACAAGCATAACAAGACCTGCATCACACAAGTACATATTTGCACAGAGAAAACTCTATCTCCATTATTGTTTTCTTGTCCAGTGCTGGTTTTCAGGTGAATGTTGAGTTGAACATGGAGATGGGAAATAATTTTGGGTTGGATGTTGCTGATTTGCGCCTGTGTTTACGCTAGTTTATGTGTGTGTGCGTGCGTGCGTGTGTTTGTGTGTTTTCAGGGCTCGCAAGGAGAGCAAAGAATAGTATCACTGGGACTTCTTCTTCTTCTTCTGCGTTCTCACTAATGATTGAAAAGGCCGTGCCAAATTTCAGCACCATTATTGTTTTCTTCACAGTTAGATTTACTCTATAAGGCCGCCGTCTGCTCAGATTATCAGCCACGCCATACAGTTTGTCTTGGACGCTAGTGTAAGTGGACCACCTCTTTCTTCTCAAGTCTGCATACTGGGGACAGTTCTGTGGATATAATTCTATGATTTCTGCTTGTCCGTTTGTGTCGACCTCTTCCCGCAGTAAGTTTTGGCCACCCTCGAGATGGTAGGTCTGACATTCTTACTGCGTGGTTAAATCTCTAGGCAGATTGGCGACCGTAGAATCCGTTATCCCATTCCTCATTGGAGGTGTTGCACCTTAGGCCTGGTGCATCCGTTTTCTGTAAGCATTTGTTTCGGTTAGATTCCTTAGCGGCACATGACATCCTTTCAGCCAAACCTCCTTAGCCGCTTTCTTAGACATGATGGCAGGTAACGTAGTTCTTTCTTTACGCCCCAAAGTTTGGGCCCTGGCTAACCACTCGGGCGACTGGACTTACAAACTGTCAAAAGAAGATAGGTAAGTAGAGCTGCCCTGCTTATGACTCATGTTTATGACTCGTGCTTGTTAACTGGCTATTAACTCCGACGTTCTGAGATTCGAATCACGCTGGGACATTTGGTAGCAATGTTTCGCGTTATTTTACAAAGAAGGATCGATGGCACCACTTCGGAAGACAATGCAAACTACTGAACGTAATAATGCCTAGAAAAATCACAAACAGCGTTAAAGCTGGGTTGATAGCAAAATCCTTAAGATATGGAATTGACTTACTTACTTATTAGGACTCGCCTTTTTGACTACATCCTCGTATGACTACGCCTCCTTATGGCCACGCCTTCTTATGACTACGTCCCCTTATGACTACGCCTTCTTACGGCAACATATTTGTATGGCTACGCTTCCTATGACTACATCTTCTTATGACTGTCTCTTCCTACAACGAAGTCTGATTATGACTGCGCCTGCTGATGACTGCCTCTTCTTATCCTGACCGCTGTGAGACAAATCAGGACTGGTGAAAGAAAAATAAAGATCAACAAAAGATAGCCTAAACAGGGGAGCTACCCAGATCTCTGTCGAAATGCAAGGTTGTGTTTTATGTACTTCATGTTAGCTTTCTAACAAATTGACTAAGTAAGGCTTCTCACGATTTTACAAATTAAGTCTCTTGAACTGATACGAAAACAAAGATCAGATACTAAGCGCATGCATAGAGCATTCCGAGCAGCAACGTATGGGTATGAAACATGGACATTTAGCAATGCATATATACAGTGGCGGCTCGTCATTAAGGGACAGTAGGGCCGAGCTCCACCAAAAATAATGTGTAACGTATATTTATTATTTTTTAGATTAAAATATAACCTAGCGTAAAACCATGATTTTCCCGAAAATTTATGTCTGGCCCCACCAACAAAAATAAACACGAGCCGCCACTGCATATATGTATTTTCCAAAAGGTGTTATAGAAGAGATGTTTGTATCCCACGGACAGAGAAGATAATAAATTGATATATCTATAAAACACAAATTCAAAATTCAAGCAAACTTTTTGATGATTCAAATAAGAATGAGAAATTGAATATATTTTGGACATATAAAAAAGACAATAAGAGTTGGAAAAAGAGTATTATAAAAAGAGGCATCCCTGAAGAGTTGAGAAGATGAAAATCACTGAGAAGATGAAATCATGGTGTGACTGATGATTTGAGCATTACGACAGCAAAGACGTGACAATTGTTCCATCAAAGACTAAAATTCCGAAGGACTATTAAGCTGGGAATGTTTTACTATGGACAAGATAGTTTATGAGGACTCTCTCTACAAACTTGTCTACCCAAACATTTTAAGAATTTTATTACCGTAACTGTACTGTTTAACAACGTATCTACGTAAACTCTCAAACAACCCGACTACGTCAGCTTTCTAACAATTTTGTTGCAGAAAGTATCTACAAAAATAGCTCTGTACATTCTCTAAAAAAAATGAAAATGATTACTAGCTAGTATCAACGTGACAACGTAAGAAATTTAACCTTTCTTACAGATTGACGAAAAAAGTCAGTGGTGGACAACCTACGGCCCACGGACCTGAGCTGGCCCCGGACCATAGCCAGCCCGCCAAACTACACTTACGAACCCCGAGAACTATTGAACATTACTATACAGTCTATCCACTGAGTTGAACAAAATTAGTTTAGAAAATTCTCCTACACAAATGTTCCTTGCTAAATCAACGTTATTTATATACACATATATATATATATATCAGGTCAGCTCGTAGCGGCTCGTGATCATTTTTGTTGGTGGGGAGATCATGGTGGGGACAGAAATTGTTGAGAAAATTATGGTTTTAGATTAGGTTATATTTTAATGTATAAAATAATAAATACACGTTACACGTTATTTTTGGTGGGGCCCAGCCCTACAGGCCCTTAATGACCAGTCGCTACTGTGTGTATATATATATATATATATATATGTATATATATATATATATATATATATATATATATATATATATATATATATATATATATATATGTATGAGTTGTTAAACAGTGCCCTTTAAATTGATGTTTTCAAATCTCTAATCATACAAGTAAAAAAGTGTTTAACGAAACCAACTCAGATGTTGCGGAGAAAGTGTCGGTCGGAGTCTTTGATATGGAGAAACTGACGATACTACGAGACTTTGGTATTAGAAACGGTCATCAAACCTCTGTGACCAAACGAGGGATGTTGCTTTGTCTGTGCAATCCACAAAGGATAAAGGACAATGTCAAGCAAGAACGGAAGTGAATAAATAATGTCACTTTCAAGAAATTATTGACTTTAGAATCATTCTTTTCATTATGTATCCGATCATTGACATTCACATTGCACATTGCACATTGCACATTGCACATTGCAGTTAGCCAAATACCATCAGATTTTAAGAGGCTTGTTCCAGAATTTCAAGCCCAATCTTCTCATAAAATCTTTAAGCTGCGCATTTAGGATATATTGTTCATTTTCTTTCTATCTCCATATCTTCATTATCCATTATCTCTTCCTCTATCATTCCGTCCCATTCTTTCTCTCATTCATATGATTTCTACATTAGCTTGCTCAAGCAAATTAAGTAATTTATAGAAGGTTCTCAATCTGTTAGAGTATTAGACCCCTTGTATCCACAAAGGTTTCAGTTGCGGCATATGGACTATAAATGGTTGCTCAAAGCACACATCTTTCTTTACTCTAATCTAAGAGATGCCAGCTCAATATGGTTTTTTTTTAAATAGAGGAATTTAGTAATACAGGCAACAAGGAGAACATAAAGTATATAGAATAGCGATATAGTACAAAATTGTTTCTTCTTCGAGCGTTATATATCGACCACTCTTCGTGATGTGTATGTGAGCTGAGTCTAAGAGCGATAGTACGTTGTGCCAGTTAGGTCAACATATCCGATTTTTGTGACGCTATTTATTTACTAGGGTAGCTTCCCTATGCCTCAACCTTAGTCGCCTCTTACGACATGCATTTTAAGTTGCAGTGCTATTATTCTTAGCTCCCCTAGTGGACACTGGCAATATACGAGAGATCAGTGGCGTCTCGTGATCGTTTTTGTTGGTGGGGCCAGACACACATTTTCGGAAAAATCATGGTTTTGTGTTAGGTTATATTTTAATCCATTAAATAATAAATACAAGTTACACATTATTGTTGGTGGGTCCCGGCCCCTCTGGCCCTTAATGACGAGCCGTCACTGCGAGAGATTCTCTGTCGATTTCTCTTTTTTATAAATTAAAAAATTATTTTTTTCTGTATGTCATTTCTACATTGAAAATGATTCTGAACTTTTTAGCCTCAATCAATGATTGCATAACCATCATTCACCCCAATCCATTTCTCACCGACTGGTATCAAATATATAGAAAGAAAAAATATTAAAAACATCAAAATCACAAGACTTGCTCACAATAAACATCAATTTTCTGTACGGATAAAGTCAGTCAGGAGACATTATAAAGTCATTTCCATCAAATTTCCTGATAGTTACAATTTCTACTTCCTCTTACATTGGTTGTGTTAACTTGTTTACATTATTTGTCATTGTACTTGTTCACAAAACTAGATACCAGAATTATAATTTCAATTATCTGTGGTATGGAGTGAAATGTCTTCTCTTGATTCAATCTGTGGATAGCGTAATAATATAAGACTTTGATTCAATAATTCTAGTCATTCAAGGGGAAGAAGAAATGGGGTCAAAGATTGTGATAAATATTTGGAGAAAAATATGAGGATCTCTGAAAACATGACTGTAAACGCTGAAATAGAACCATGTTCCTTATTTCTCTCGGCAACCAGCGCCAAGTCGTGAAGACGAGCGTTTTTTAAAGTAACGACCATCTAAATCCAAATTTTTCAGGTGATTAATTTCTACCAAATCGATGCAAGTTTCGCCCTGGAACATTTTTCATCACACAGTCAATGACCACTCCAGAAATGGCGGAGATTAAATGCAACCTCACTTGAAACCATACATTGAAATGGGGTCTCAATGGCGAAGTGGTTAAGTCATTTGTCTGTTATACTGAGGGTTGTGAGTTCGAATGCGGACCGAGACAAGTGTGCAATTTTTTCATGAGATCCCCACGATTGTCACAGGAGCTACGGAGTACGCGCTTTGTACAATGCTCTCGGAAGATGGCATGCCATCTCTGCCGATAGGGACGGAGCTATATAGGGAAATGTGATGCAATGAAGTAAATCATGTACCTTTGGATATTTTGTTTCAACCATACATTTTTATTATGGCAAATGCGGACCACACACTATGTTATGTTATGTTATGTTATGCGATCGATGTTATCGCACATTGGGCATTCCCATTCGTGCTCTGTCCTCCGTTGCAGCAGCCATCCCAAAGTCCATTTGCTCACAGTACCCATGAGACGTTGATTACTATATATTCTCTCTCTACTACGAAGACGACATTGTCTGGCATGTCCAAACTTAACGCCTCGAACTCGCTCCAGTGTATGAGACCCGCCCATGTCACACATTTGAGAGCGTATCGCATTGATGATATCGGCTCTGTCCATACGTCTGCCCACTTGAGTCGGGGCATTGTTTGCAAGAGAGTCAGCACGCTCGTTACCCCGCACTCTAGCATGCCCAATCGTGAACAGCCAAGTTATTTTCTTGAGACCATACACTATGAACCATCATACAAACTTTCTAGATGATGAATAAGGTGTTTCAAGTTGACATACCTATAAAGAATAGGAAGTTAAAAACTCCATTGTTGGACAGAAACTAATAGTTCAAATTTCTCGCTTATTAATCTTCTACTTCTTCAGGCAATCTCTGGTCTTGCGCTTAATTTACTGTTTACCACAAAGTCAGCTTCAAGTCTGTCAGATTTCCCCAAAGCTTAGTTTTTAGGTCGACTGGGTATGGTAACATATTTCTTCTCAGCTTATACAGGAGATGACAGTCTTGCAGGACATGCTCCGTTGTCTGTTCCGCCCGGTTGACACTGGCAGAGAGCTGTTTGACTTATTCATTGTCTATATAATTGTTGAGTCTGCAGTGTCTGGTTCATAGTCGAAATATAATGACCTGGTCTGTTCTGCTTAGGTCTTTGAGAGTCTTTTCCATAATCATACCCAGTGTTTGTTTTAGAGTCCACTACGATTTTCTCTGTGTGAGGGTTTGATCCTCCTGAAAAGACATGGTTTGATAAATTTGCTCTTTGGCATCTCCCTCCTTAGCTAATACCTCAGGAATCTAACATCTCCCTCCTTAGCTAATACCTCAGGAATCTAACATCTCCCTCCTTAGCTAATACCTCAGAATCTAACATCTCCTCCTTAGCTAATACCTCAGAATATAACATCCCTCCTTAGCTAATACCTCAGGAATCTAACATCTCCCTCCTTAGCTAATACCTCAGGAATCTAACATCTCCCTCCTTAGCTAATACCTCAGGAATCTAACATCTCCCTCCTTAGCTAATACCTCAGGAATCTAACATCTCCCTCCTTAGCTAATACCTCAGGAATCTAACATCTCCCTCCTTAGCTAATACCTCAGGAATCTAACATCTCCCTCCTTAGCTAATACCTCAGGAATCTAACATCTCCCTCCTTAGCTAATACCTCAGGAATCTAACATCTCCCTCCTTAGCTAATACCTCAGGAATCTAACATCTCCCTCCTTAGCTAATACCTCAGGAATCTACCTTAGCTAATACCTCAGGAATCTACCTTAGCTAATACCTCAGGAATCTACCTTAGCTAATACCTCAGGAATCTACCTTAGCTAATACCTCAGGAATCTACCTTAGCTAATACCTCAGGAATCTACCTTAGCTAATACCTCAGGAATCTACCTTAGCTAATACCTCAGGAATCTACCTTAGCTAATACCTCAGGAATCTACCTACTAATACTCAGGAATCTCTTGCTATATCAGAATCTACTTAGCTAAAACTAGAATCTACTTGCTAATACCTCAGGAATCTGCGTTGCATAATACTCAGAATCTAATGCTACCTCAGGAATCTACTCTAGCTATACTCAGGAATCTCCTAACTAATACCTCAGGAATCTACCTTGTAATCACTCAGAATTACTTAGCTCAATACGTCAGAATCTCTGTAATCCTCTAGAATCTACCTGCTTTACTAGAATTGCCTTGGCTATGCCTCGAATTACAGCTAATACCTCAGAATCTACATCTCTCCTTAGCTAATACCTCAGAATACTTAGCTATCCTCAAAACTACCTTAGCTAATACCTCAGGAATCTAAACAACCTTTCTTTTTTCCTTTTCTCCAATCCTGTTTTATCTCAAAGGGTCAGGTCAAGAAGAGATTTCTAAAACGGGCCCTTGTGTGCGCTTCGTATATAGTCTTTCGCCGCATTTGTTAACTCTGAGGTCCATCTTTTTCGTGGCCTGCCTTTTGCTTTGTACCCATTATATCGCAGCAGCATTGCTCTTTGACGTGCACTGTCTGTTGGTAATCTGCTTATGTGACCGAACCATTTAATTTGTTTTATTACATCTGTGTATGAAGAGATTTAAACAATAACACTGCTAGTAACAATAAAACCACATTTGTATGTTGATCTTCCCACATAAAAATATGCAGACTATTTCATTTGCCTACTTTCATCTTCAACATTTATAATTTTATTGTTTATTTTTGTTATATTTGATCCAAGATCAGAAATCAAAAACTATTTTAAATTCCTGAAATACAAACTAGTTTTTACAGAAGAATTATTCCGTGCCAGATCATGCCAGAAATAATGGAATGCGATCACCAGACATAATATTACACGATTTTCTCGTTACCTTTATATTCGTTACAAGATTGTTTCATTCTTCAGTGCACATGAATAATTAATTTCTTTGCAAAATTTATAGCATGCGAAACTTTTCTCTAACGATGAGAAAATATTTGATCATTGGGGGGAGATGCGCATGCGTAGTGTAGATGGATAGTTTACTTTCTAATCTGTCAGCTTAGATAGATACATGACCGAGATCAAATAGAATCGAGCTTTCTTAAATGTGGGTGTGTGTGGGGTAGTCAGGTGATTAAAGCGTTGGTATAGTATAGTCATGTGATTAAAGCGATGGATTGGTCAAGTGATTAGAAGGCTGGCTTAGTGAAGTAATTATAGCGTGTTTCCTGAAATAAAATACGTTATAGTCTAATGTTTAGAGCGCCGCCTTGTTCTAGAGATTAGAAATCTGTCGTAGTCTAGTGGTTAAAACAGATGAATAGACAAGTAGTAAGGGTGCTGGTATAGTCAAGTAGTTAGAACGTTGACTTAGTCAAGTGGTTAGAGCGCTGGCTTGTTCAATGGATTAGAGCACTGACATAGTCAACCGATTAGAGCGTTTTATTAGTGAAGGGATTCAAACACCGATGTAGTCACATAATTATAGTGTTAGCTTAGTCAAGTGATTGGAATGTTAGCTTAGTCAAGTGATTGGAATGTTAGCTTAGTCTTGTGTTTAGACCGCGGACTAGTTCAAATGATTAAAGCGCTTACGTAATCAAGTGGTTAGAACACAAGAATAAACAAGTTATTGGAGAGCTGCCTTAGTCAAGTGGTTAAAGCATTGACTTAATCAAGTGGTTACTGTGATAAATATAGATGGAGATTGCAGTAAAACTATGTAGAATGGCAAAACACGTAATAATAATGTACTGTATTTTTACAAAATACAAAAACAATGACAATACACAGTAACGTCTCGCCCAAAAAGGCCTTTATCAAGCAAACAATACAACAGGAGTGACGAATTTCACAGTACACTACATATAGGCTTTGACAAATATATTACAACAGTCACAATGATTACGATTAGTTACATGATTACAAGTTACTGATTCACGTAATAGTAGTGAATCTACAACACTAACCAGACTGCAAGAACTCAAAGTTAGGTGTGGTTAGCTCGACAAGAACGCTATGCTGGCAGACAAAGAAGAATTGTAAACCAACAAAGAACCGGTGTCGTTAGTCGCCACACTGATGGACATACTGAGGAGAGATCGGAGCACTTATGGACTAATTTGTTCGACGTGCAGTGATGGTGATTAAACTAAACTAAAAATTACAACTGTCAAAAAATGAATGAAAATATGTGACTGTAAATATTTGACCGTTGTAATATCTTTGTCAAAGTCTATATGTAGTATGCTGTGAAATTCGTCACTTCTGTTGTATTGTTTGCTTGATAAAGGCCCTTTGGTCGAAACTTTGCCGTGTATTGTCATTGTTTTTTAATTTTGTAAAACTACAGAACATTGTTAATACGTGTTTCGCCATGGTTACTGTAATGCGTCTTTGCACTGCACAACTCTATGATATTATGTGTTATTATATATTACTTTTATTTTTTCACAATAGCAACACTATATCTTTCTTTATCTTCGTTCACGACAGCAATTGCCTTCTATGGACGTCTTCTTCTTCTTCTTCAACGAACACTCTATATCGTCCACATGCTAACCACTCTTTGTGACTTGTATGTGATCCAAGTCTAAGAGAGATTTTACGTTCTACCAGTTATGCGCCTATAAGTAGGCCAGCACATCTGATTTATGCGACGTTTCTTTTTACTAGGGTAGCTTTCCTATCCCCTACCTCATCGCCTCTTACGACATGCCTTGTAGGTTGCAGTGTTACTATTCTTTGATCCCTTGCAGGCCCGATCAATACACGGGTGAAAGATCTATCTAACTTCAACCAGACATATCGTTATTCAACTACCTATTTCTTTCTGGTGGTCCGTTTAATTTCTCTTTAATTTTGATAGATACTTAATATCTGTCACTGTATTATGTTTACTCATTCGTTTACGCAAATATCAACAAACTAAAACCCATCCATTTCTTACGCAGTTGAAACCCATTAACCCATCTACAAAATAGAAATTTAGTTTTATCGAGTCTCATTAGTTTCCAGATTTACAAAAAACCCTTCTTGTTCAACGACCGAGCTGCATGACGAGTATTAATTCAATTGTTGTGTTACTTCTAATTTGTATTTGACATCTCGCAATCGCATTAACGAATTCAAATAATTGTCAGCCTAGGGACATAAAGAACAAAATAAAAATAGTAAAATTAATTTCCAGTAACGTGGTTTTAACGAATTCTCAATGTTAATGGAAACAAAGTGATGGAAAACTCTTAATCATAAAAGTACAAGGATTCACTGAATTTTTCAATGTAAAGTTCAGATAAATATGGCTGTAGTAATGACTTTAGAAGATAAAGTCGACATAATAATGTAATTTTGGAAAGAAAAAAGACAAATGGACTTAGTGGATGTAGCCTCGAGAATTATGATCTATAATAAAAACATATGTAGAGGTTATGGACGACTAGGGCAAATCGCACTTTCTTTGAGCAAGTTCAAGTTAAAGTCTGAAAGTGTACAAAGGTGAAAAATATGGGCAACCTCAGATTGACCGCTTTCTTTGAGAGTATTCAAGTAACTTCTGTAAGTGTATAAAGATGAAAGACATGGATAGCCTCAGATTGACCACTTTCTTTGAGAACATTCAGGTAACTTCTGAAAGTGTACACAGGTGAAAAATATGGACAATCTCAGATTTACCGCTTTCTTTGAGAGAATTCAAATAACTTCTGTAAGTGTACAAAGATGAAAGACACGGACAGCCTCAGATTAACCACTTTCTTTTAGAATATTCAGGTAACTTCTGAAAGTGTACAAAGGTGAGAGACAAGCCTCAGATTGACCACTTTTTTGGAGAATGTTCAGGTAACTTCGGAAAGTGTACAAAGATGAAAGACATGGACAGTCTCAGATTAACCCCTTTCTTCTAGAATGTCCAGGTAACTTCTGAAAGTGTACAAAGGTGAGAGACACGCCTCAGTTTGAACACTTTCTTGAAGAATATTCTGGTAACTTCTGAAAGTGTACAAAGGTGAAAGACATGGACAGCCTCAGTTTGACCACTTTCTTGGAGAATATTCAGGTAACTTCTGAAAGTGTACAAAGATGAAAGACATGGACATCCTCAAATCGACCATTTTCTTTGAACCTATTCAAGCTGAAGTCTAAGAGTGTACATGCGAGAATAAGTCAAGAAAAGAAAGAAAAACAAAGATATATCGACAGTCTCAGAATGAACCATACTTTCTTTGAGCATATTAAAGTTGATCTCTAAGAACGTGCAGAGTAGAAAAAAAAGAAGAAGAAAAAGAACAATATATTTTTCCACAGTTTCGTACGACACCCTCCTGTCTTTGAATATATTAACGTTGACCTCTACGAATGTGCAAAGAAGAAAGAAGTAGAAGTAGAATATCGACAGTCTCAGATTGACAACTACTTCCTTTGAACATATTCAAGTTATCGTTTGAAAGTGTACAGTGAAGTAGAAGCCGAGTAGAAACGTGAAAACGTTATTGCTAGTTACAAAGTAAGGAGCTGTTGTTTAGTAGAACCACAGCCAACTCTAGATAACTAGGCCTGACAACTGACTCGGGGTTCCCTGACCTAGATCAGAAAAAAGGGTCGGAAAATATAGAGGTTTGATAAAACAATGCAAGCTTTTTGGCAATTTTACTGAACTCTGTGTGTATATGGTGATTTATTGGTGAAAAATATTCATAATATTGATATTCCTTATTGTTAAACTTAACTTGTTGCATAATATAACTTCGAGTTAGCATTTTGTGTTGATTTTAAAATGATTTCGTCTATATACACCAATAATGGAATTTCGAGGTCACGTGGTGTAGTTGGGGTCTGATTTCCCATAATTCTTACCCGAGTCCGAAGGCCCATGAGTTTATAGTTGGCTCTGGTAGAACATACGATTGAAAACTAATATGTTGCTGGGTGGGGATATACAAAACCAATTTAAACACGTGTTTATATATACGAGTATTACGCCTGTGTGTTGCTGAACCATCAAGAGGAGCATCGAATATTAATATTGCGACCAAGAGGGAATGTCGTTAGCGGCGTCTATCTAAAGTAGCGATCTAGAGAAGCTCAATCAATCAAGTGCCATGCCTGCCGGCGTAGGCGATCATGTCTCTCCACAACTCTCTTTGCTTGGTGCATGTAATCAGTTCTGACGTCGATATTTTGTCGAACCATGATGTCAGGCCATCCATCTTCTCCCTCTGTCTTCCACGATCTCTCCTTCCTGAATTTTACCTGTAGTCACCAAATGTTCTAAACCTTCTCTTCGCATTATATGCCCGAAGAACCTTGATTGTCGGATTCTTATTCTTTTGATAAGGTTTCTTTGTGTGCAGACCTGATTTAAAACCTCCACGTTTGTTTTCTTTGCTGTCCATGGAATTCTCAACATTCTTCTGTAAAACCACATCTCTGTGGCTTCCAATGATCGTATTGATTGTTTGTTCAGTGTCCATGATTCGCTGCCATACATAAGAATTGGTTCAATATAGCATTGGAGTACTCGTTTTCGCAGTGTCATTGGTAGTGAAGCTAGAGAAGCTACCCTATTAAATAAAACGTCGCAGAAATCGGATGTGCTGGATTACTTGTATGCGCATAACTGGCGCAACATATAATTGCTCTTATGTTCAGATCACATACAAATCATATAGTGCTGTAACAGGTGGTCGATATGTACCGTTCGAAGAAGGAAAAGGAAGAAAAGGATATATATTATACCCTTGTCTCACACATTATAGGAGCATATATTATCAAAAACAGTTCTCCAACTATTCCTAGTCTATGCAGCTTCTATCAACTCCATAACAACCTCCACAACTGAATCACATTTGTTTGATGCATTTGCCAATTTTTCTTCTCTATGTGACCCTTGGTGCCTGCGTGCCCAGCGTGTTCGTAGCGCGTTGGACTAGTCCTCTGTAAGTGCGGGTTCAACTCCGCGGACTGGCAGAAAAGCTACAGGTTCCCCAGATTTACGGTGTGGCACCGAGCCGAAGAGTTACGATGTCCATGACACCGAGCCGAAGAGCTTTCAGCTCAAGTGCTTCTGGATCGGGAAATAAAAATTTGACCCTACTGCTACTTTTCCGTTCATCGAGTGGATTCCAGTTCAGTCCATGTCTTGCAATGTTATTGGGTGATTCTCTCGCCATGTGTTCTATCCATCTTCATCTTCTCTTGTAGATCTTTTCTTTATCAGTACTTTCCTTTGTTCATTACAAAACTCTTCGTTACTAATTGGCTTTGGTTATTGGCTATTGGTTGTTGGTTGATTGGACAGCCTACTCAAGACACGAGAAGCTTAACATCTTTCACCTTCGATGTCTCCGCAAGTTATGAACTCAGGTGGTACATTAAGATAAAACTCTGAAGTACTCAGTGCGGATTATTTGCTATCCATATGGCGCAATATAGCTCTATGTTCAGACACTAAGATCATTAGTGGAACAGGGGGCTAGTAGGAAGAATGGGAAACTTAACCTTGCTACAAATAACATATTTTCAACTTTCAAGTAAGAGACCCACAGCCATAACAACCTCCAAACTAATCACATGTCTGCACAATCCTAATGAACTTTGCCTGGTCCCAGCTTTCGTAGGCGTGGACTAGCTTGATGAGTTCAACGGTTGTGGGAAAGCCAGAATTACGGAGTGGCCGCAGGAGTTCTTTGACAAGAGAGCTTTGTCAGGTTTCGGATCGGAAAAGAAAATGGACACTCAGTTCATAGTGGTTCCCACAATAAAGACCTCGCTGC
This sequence comes from Arion vulgaris, assembly GCA_020796225.1. Lineage (NCBI taxonomy): Eukaryota > Metazoa > Mollusca > Gastropoda > Stylommatophora > Arionidae > Arion > Arion vulgaris. Next base: position 21,277,184 of record CM036758.1, read on the forward strand.
ACCATCATCTGGCCGTTCTTTAAAGATGAAAAAACTCCACAAATTGTGGTTATTGGTAACTGGTTACTGAATCAAATGATAGGACAAATGTCGACAATTTATTTTAAAAACAAACATGTCATCATCAACACAAAAAAAGAGCAATGTTCAACACAATCTTTCTCACCACATTATGCTACCAGTAACAAACTTAGGAGAGCCGCGGTAGCGTAGTTGTTAGTGAACTCGCTTCTCAAGGCTGGTGGTCTGGGCTCAACTCCCGCAGTGTGTGTGGAATTTTCCCGATCGCGATGGTTTTCAGGTCGACCCAGCTCAACAAGACATGCTCTGGGAAAGTAAAGGCGGCCGGCGTGATGCTGACCACATCACCCATCGTGTGCCAACTGTCAATGAAAAATACAGGCCTAACACTGTATTGACCACGAGGTATGAAAGAGTTCCTTTGCTTTTTTTTTTTTTTTGCCAAACCTGGACGCTGACATCAAAAGATAGAAGAAAAGAAAACTAGTAGGGACAGAGATGAAGTGTCAACGCAGAATGGTGGGAGTAACATGAAGAGACGGGTTGAGAAATGAAGACATCAAGAAAAAAGTGGATACAACAGCAGTACTGAACTTCATCAAGAAACAACAAATTAAATGGTTTGGCCACATACGCAGACTTCCAACAGACAGTGCACCTCAAATAGCAATGTTGTTCCGATACAATGGATACAAAGCAAAAGGCCGACCACGCAAAAATGGACCTCAGAGATAACAGAGGCGACGAAAGACACTATTTATGAAGCGCACACAAGGGCTCGTTCTAGAAATCTCTTCTTATCCTAACGGTGTGAGGCGAAACAGGATTGGAAAAAAAGAGGTTAGTTAACCGACTTCATGGCACTCCTGGCAGACCCATAGGTGCTCAGTCTCTCTCAACAGATGTCAAATAGTATGCACACTTATTTAATCATTGTGGCTCGCTGATTAAACACACTATTCTAACTTCCTCTCAAGCATCCAGTTCTACTTATACATCATGTAATTCAACCTCCTTAAATCGCTGGATATATTTAACAAAACACGTAATCACAAAGTACTGTAGTTTTACAAATTACAAAAACAATGACAAAATACAGCAACGTTTCGACCAACAAGACCTTTATCAAGCAAACGAACAACAGAAGTGACAAATTTAAAAAAAACAAATGGACGACCAAAAACACTGAAAATCTGGGAATAAAAAGGGAAAAACGAAATAAATGTAACACAAAAAACACACATAAAAACTAGAAATAGAACGGAAGAGAAACAATGAAAAATCTAGTAAATATATAACTTGAATACATGCAACATATACCCATATAGATTACAAGACATGGGAAAAGAAAGTACTAAGAAGCATAGGAATGTAATACGTTGAGCCCACGTGGTCGCAATGTACCATACAAAGAAATCAACCGATTCTCCAGAGCAAATCGACTGCGATCATCCGAGGAACACGATCGGATGGCTGTGACCTGGACATCATTTCATTATTCGTTTTATTCCCAGATTTTCATTAGAAACGTTTGTTTTTGGTCGTCCATTTGTTTGTTTTTTAATTTGTCACTCCTGTTGTTCGTTTGCTTGATAAAGGCCTTGTTGGTCGAAACGTTGCTGTATTTTGTCATTGTTTTTGTAATTTGTAAAACTACAGTCTTCTGATTCACTTTTCTGCTAATCAAATAGCTTGTTGTACTGCAGTTCAACCTCCTTTCGTGGATATATTTAACATCAATTTTAGTGTCCTCATCCAACATTAGGTTGCCAAGAAACTGAAGAAAATCCTCCCTATCCATTCTAAACTCCCTGACAATGGCTGCTGTCGATGCAAACCTGTCACCTTTCTCATTGCCGCCAAAATCTTAAAAGATTTATTAGGTTGAAATCTGATTTGATGCTTTGATTGATTGATTGAACCATCATCACTGCACACACTTCGTTTAGTAACCATGTGTGCTCCGATCTCTTTCTTGACGAATATCAAGAGAATCTCATAGCAGGCAGTGACCTAGCAGCAGAATCTGGTCAATAGTACCTGAAAAGAGGTATTGCCCGGAAATATAATTTAGAAGATGAAGGGGAAGGCTGTGATGTAAAAAAGTTCACCTAGTTGATCCGATAGACGATGTGTCGCTAAAGAAAACTAGTTATATAAGCTCAAGGAGACCAGAGAACTAATCAGGTACC
>CM036758.1:21881896-22046896 GCA_020796225.1 Arion vulgaris
GGATTGTGACGTAGCATATACACAAATACGACATTTGTATGGTTTCTCACCTGTATGTCGTCTCATGTGAGATTTCAAACTGTACGAAACAGCAAATGTTGCTCCACATATCTCACATATATACGGTTTCTCACCTGTGTGAGTACGTAGATGATTTTTAAGCTTAGATGACTCGACAAAAGCTGAGGCGCAGAAATTACATTTGAACGGCTTTTGTCCAGAATGTATTCGTAGGTGAACTGTCAGGTGTGACTTATCTGCGAATCTTGCTCCACAGACTTCACAGTTGTACGGTCGTTCCCCTGTATGAACCATTGTGTGACGTTTCAGTTTAGCAGTTTCTGTAAATGATGCACCACATTTGTCACAAATAAAGTTTTTTTCGCCGGTGTGAACCAGCATATGGACTTTTAGATTCGAGGAATGGGAAGATACAAAATCACAAACATTACATTTAAATGGTTTATCATTAGAATGTATCTTCATGTGACTTCTCAGACTTGATGACACAGTGAATGATGATCCACAAATCTGACAAACAAATGGTTTCTCACCAGTATGAACTCGCTTATGATTTTTCAATTTTGTGGATTCAGAAAATGATGACTGACAGAGATCACATTTAAATGGTTTTTCTCCAGAATGAATTCGGAGGTGAACATTTAAGTGAGATTTATTTGCAAATGCTGTTCTGCAGACATTGCATTTGTGTGGTTTTTCCCTAGTGTGACTTAGCTTGTGGCATTTCAATTTTGCCAGTCCCGGAAAAGTACACAGACAGATATCACATTTTATCTGTTTATATTTAATGTCACTTTTCAGGTGAGATTTGCTATTAGAATATCCAGAAATAGATTTTGAATACATTCTACAACTGAGTGGCAGTTTGTCATTTGAAGAGCTAGGTTCGGGTTGTTGATCGTCTTTCATATCTGTACGATTTCTTCTTTGTTCAGGAGTGTTATCTAAAATAATACTACAAGCTGTGCTACTTTTCTCCCTGTTTCTGTCTCTCTTACCAAACAAACAAACTTCTAAATGACTTTTCAAGTTAATTCTGTTCTTAAATACTGCATTACACAAAGAGCAACTATGTTTATCTGTATTTGTGTGAATCTTCATATGCCCTTTCAACAATCGAGTGTTTCTACATCCAAATCCACATATTGAACATAACAGTTCTGTATGTCTTGTCCTTAATCTTTTATTAACATCTGAAGTCATCCTTTTTTTATTTAAGATGATTTCAGATTTACTAGAATTATAAATATTGGAGCAAGTTTCATCCACAGTCAAACAAGTATCACCACCGGATTTTAATTTAATCTCTCTCTTAATAATCTGCGGATATGAAGACATTTTTTCAAAACTTCTGATGATCCGAATTGTTTTATCACTATTGCGAAGACATCTGTTCATATTTTCATCTTTTATTCCGTTACCATACTTCTCTTGATTTTTCGTTACATATTCCGTTAATGCAAGTGTTTCACTCTGTATCTCTTTAGCGTTCAAAGAAATATTAGAGTTCTTCACTTCATTTTTTCACTTTTCCAAGTACTTGCAATGCACTGTTCGATTTTGTTTCATTGATATCTTTTACAGGAAACATGAAATGGGAAGATATATCTTCAGTTTGATTTAATGTAGATGTTTCGATCTTCTGCTTGATGTGGTCACTAACAACACAATTGTAATGGTTTATGTTGCTGTTAGTAAGCTCATAGTTCAAGGGTAGTGATTTAAACTTTTCAAATTTCAACAGTATCTTTGGTAAACAATGATCCTCAAATCTCAGTAAAAAGGTGTCCAAATTTTGAAGTTCATTTGTTGATAGTCCTAAATTATTAGAACTACTAGTGAGTATGTCAGACTCTAATTCTGAAAGAAATAATGACTGTACAACTGAACTGATATTAGTACTCAGCTTGTTATGTAAATGTAATTTGAAGTTATTCCAAATTTCTCGGAACTGGTTCAATTCACTATCTAAGTCTGTTTCCTCAAATTGTGTAGGTAATGTATGAGTCGTCACCCTGTTGTTAGAAGAACAAACAAGGTACGTCATAACTTTAGAGGGTGTAACTGTTGTATCTTCACAGAACTTTGACATAATGGCTCAGATTTTACAGTATTCATTTCTATGTAAAATATAACTGTATTCTCACCGCCCGTTTGTTGCCGGGGCTTGCAAGGGGAGCAAAGATAGTAACACTGCTACATACACAGAATGTTGTAACAGGAGACTGAGGTAGGTGAAATCGGATGTTCTGACCTACTTGTAGGCTCATAACTGACAGTGTACAATCACTCTTAAGCTCAGATCACATACAAATCACAGCGAGTGGTTTAACAAGTGGTCGGAGAAGAAGTATTGTCACAGAACTTAACATAATGCCTCAGGTTTTACAGTATTCATTTTTTTGAGCTTTTAATCCTTCAGTCCCAAAGCTGAATACGTGAACTTGGACTTTCTGAGTTGGGTAAAGATATTGATTCGTCACATGAGCAACTTTGCAAGTGTTTTGCTAATAACATTAACTGCTAGTTGAAAGAGCGTTGAATCCCTAAGAAAAGTTCTGATTCTGAATGCACAGATTATATTCAGTTTCAGAATGATGATTCAAATTTGAGTACAATCCCATTCAAATGTGTCAATTTTGAAAACCACAATCTAGACATGGCATTTTCAGTAGTCTATATTGTCTTATGTCTGTTTTAAATCCTGCGATTTAAGGAGTTTGATACTATGTCTTGTACAAGTAGAGATGAATGCCTGAGGGGCAGAGAGTGAAGTGTGTTTAATCAGCGAGCCACAGGAACCATCAGTATGTATACCCTTTGACATGTGTCGAGAGAGACTGAGCACGTATGGGTCTGCCTGAAGTAATGTGAAGTCAGTGCAGTAACCAATAACTATGTCTGTTTAAGCTGTTTCCTTGAAAACCTGCAATAGAAAGTAAAATATTATAAACACATTAACTACCGCATTGAAAAACACTCTATAGCTGCATGCTTGAGGGGCAGAGACAGGAGTGTGTTTAACCAGCGAGCCACAGGAAGCATCAGTATGCATACTCTTTGACATCTGTTGGAGGAGCTCCATCACCTGTAGTACTGCCCAAAGTGCTGTGACGTCAGTTCAGTAACCAAGGAAACCGATAATGATGATCTCATCAGTTTCTACCAGGTCTGTCTGTTGTGGACTTTCTTTTGAATGTTACTTACACTGAAGCATCTCCACTGTCAATCCTTTTTCTTTTATGTCTGATATTTCTCTTTTCCTTTCCATAGATCCTTGCAAAATAGTTTTAGCAAGCCCGGAAGATTTGGCCAAATAACTACTCTGTTACAGTTTTCATTGGGAGAATGAAGACCATCAATTTTTACTGTAAAAAACAACTAATCAGGACCTACTTCTTGATAATGATATTACTAAGAAAATAACTCTTTTAACTCCTCCAACAGGAAGGGAAGAACATCTAAATTTCAGCATTAATATCTCCATAAAATATTAATATACTAGTTTTATTTAAGTTAGTAGTAGAACTATTACTAAACTATTTAATAATTTACTGTACTTATATATATAAATATATATATAATATACATAATAGTTAATAGTATAATTGTAATAATATTGGACAAATAAGTAATAATTTTAGTTATAATTATCATATATATTATGTTAATTATGAATTAATTGAATTTATTCTGAATTATTATAAAATTATTTAATTATCATCCGACATAAAGTTGATAAAGTTAAGCTTAAAGTCCACTTCCCACTTAAAGTTAATCAATATATTCAATTAATTAATTGATTAAAAATAAAATCACTCTCATGTTTTAATTTATAATTAAATATTATTTAATATTAATAATCCCAATCTATCGGTCTCTAATCGGGAATCCATGACCATAAAATGATAATCAATCCATGTCTAACAATTTCAAGTGAAAATCTATAATTAATTAAGTATACTCTTCTGCAGCTGTTATTTTAGTTTAAGTTTCGTAAACTGTTTAGGTAAAATAAATTGCGTTACCTGGATAGTATTGTAAAGATGGTAAACAAAGATATCAAAAGGCAATATAACAATTGAAAGGTGTGTCATTGAAAGACAAATTGTTGAGTGTTTCTGCTTCCTTGATTTTTGAGGCAATCTTAGAGGTTGCCAGTTGGGATTAGAAACAAATATATATATACGATGATGGCTTCCAGTTTTGCGTTAAGAAATATTGTTATATAGTTAACAATAACAAAACAAGTCTTGAGTGATATTCGATGTAGCACCGATGGATAATTTTTATTCTGCTTTCTGCTGGCATGTTTGACTGTACAGCACTTTACTGACTGGTGGCTGTCCAGCTTGAGGTGGGCGGTAGCTGTTCAGTGGAGTCAGAGAGAAAGCAAAAGGCCGGCCACGCAAAAGATGGACCTGAGATATAACAGAGGCGATGAAGGACACTATCTACGAGGCGCACACAAGGGCCCGTTTTATAAATCTCTTCTTGACCTGGCGCTGTGAGGCAAACAGGATTCAAGAAAAAGAAATAAATAAAGGAAGCAACCCCTCGCGCCAGCTTTACACCAATAAATATGTGTATATGACTGATAACTGTTGCTTCCTGTGTTGTGTCGACACCATGTGGCGAAGCTGGAGTGGCCTCTACATGACGCTGTTTGGGCATGCAAATATGGAGGATCTTTGTTGCCCACGAAGCAGGCCCTCCACCCCTTCACCACGCAGATGACAAATTCATGAGAACATCAAAGCTGATAGTTTCTGTTGCCAGCAACGCTACGAGTTGCACCGTGTGTCAAATTCATAATCAAATAGCTTGCCCTGAGCAGAGCTGTGCCACCCTAACAGTCCTTCGGCATTTCTCTTTCTCTCTCTCTCTTAGGCCAGATGTCCCGCATCTGCAGCCGCGATGCTGAAACCATCAGTTATATTCTGAATCCAACTTCTCCGTGGTCTTCCTCTCCTCCTCTTTGCCAGGATGCCTCCTTTCATAATGGTCTACTCAAACCTTTCGTGTCATTTGTGTATGTCCAAAGTGCTTCAATTTCTTTTTTCCTATTTGTAGAATCAACCGGTTTTATTTGATTTAGAGTTCTTTCTAGATTTATCTATCAACAGTTCTCTTCTCTGTCCGTGATTTACGGAGGAATCTTCTGTAACACTTATACTAAGCCCATTATATATTTTCCACCACATAGTTAAACGTTCCAGAATACCAATGAATAAGGTGACATACTGTATTATGGACCCCTGACTGAATTTGATCTCAGTGTTTATTCCCCATGCCTTTATTTGAATGAGTATAGCCGCATATATATATATATATATATATATATATATATATATATATATATATATATATATATATATATATAATCAAATCTTTGATTTCTCTGCATACATTTTTTTTCTGTTTCAAAGTATTTAAAAATAGATGTATGCGTTCTTTTCCTTTCAAAAATATTTATTGAAAGTACATTTTGAAAATGTATTTTTGATTTATGACCATTATCCTGATTATTGTTTAATTGGTTTTACAATTATTACATTGTTATTACACTGTAGCTTTGAATTATGTTCTTGAATTTTGTGTACATGCGGATGCGAGAGTCGACTTGGTCCTGTTCTGAGGCACAGAAAGATTATGAACTGGAAAATTGCAAAGGCAAAAGACAAACGTGGCCAATCATGGATGGGTCATGCAGAGGCGGTCATACAACGAGTGTGTGCACTCCATGATATAGACCGTGGAGAAGAGTGGATACCCACTGAACACAGACAACACTTTATGGTAATCACCACGGTAAATAAAAAAGTCGCGATTTATTACCTACATTAGTCAACACTGAAGTCGAAGCGTTAATCTGAACTACACATCGGAATAACTACACATTGGAAGATGCGATTGTCTACACTGATGGTTTCGTGATTCGATACAGTTGGAGTGCGCAGGCATTTACGACTAGACCTAAAGGAAAGGTCATCACATAGGCAAATAGCGCATACCTGACTACTATATATTATACCAGCAGTATTAATATGAAGGTAATTAAAAACTAATTGCATATCCTTTACAGGACTTTGCGAATCAACCCCAACTTTTAGCGCTGTTTGTGATTTTTCTAGGCATTATTACGTTCAGTAGTTTGCCATTGCTTTCTGAACGGTTGGTGCCATCGTTCTTTTGTTAAAATCCACGCAAACAATTTGCAACCAAACTGTCCGCAGCGTGATTCGAACTCAGAACGTCGGGGTTAATAGACCGAGTCTTTTTTTTCCGTTCCAGAAGCACTTGAGCTTTTCAACTCTTCGGCTCGGTGCCATGGATATCGTAACCCTTCGGTTTGGTGCCACGAACACCGTAAATCTGTGGCTTTTTCTGCCATCCCGCGGAATTGAACCCGCACACACAGATGGATAGTCACCCGTAGTCCAACGCGCAACGAACACGCTGGGCAGACGGGCATAGACCGAGTCACTAACCCCTAAGCCACCATGAAGGTAATTGATTAACAAAATCCATGCTGTAGCTAAATACGCAAACATTTACTCAAGTCTGCGTGTTCATCTATACGCGACAACCCAGACACTGACCTTCTTTTTTGTCTCAGGTAATTCTGGGGTGAAAGGCATTGAGAGAGCGGATGACAAATGCTGTGATTGAAAATTGGTTTTGTTTGGACAGAAGCTACACCATCAATGCTCTACGAGAAAACATACGCTCTGTTGATTTCAATGAAGAAGTTAATGGGTATTATCTATCTCGGCTGCACAAGCTATGCATACCGATTTGTACGGCAAGACAGGAAAACCATGCGAAAAACCCCAGTAGATATACATCAATCAGCACAGAACGGGAGTTGTTTAAAAACACTGAAATACATGCTTAGAAGGAGATCGGAACAATTACGGACATATCCGATGATCCTCCAATGAATAACGTAGCTTGATTTTGCTGCACGTTCTTATCGTCGCGCCATTTTTGTTCATATTTCAGCTCATGATACGTCTATTCCCAGGTGGAAGATGGAGTTGCTTGTCCACTCTTGCAGTTCAGCGTAGGGATGGGAGTTTTTATTTCCGTTCTAGGGCCAGATGAGTCGCCCTTGTTGTGTTATATCCGTGTTTATATAGTGTGGTCTTGATATTGTCTATCCATCTTTTCTTGGTCTTCCTTGCTCTAGTACCTGATCTCTTTTTATTGTATGCTGTTATTGGTGGTTGGTTATATTTCATTCTCATTAAATGTCCAAACCACTGCATTTGTTGTCTTTCGATGTAGTCGGTGCATGAAGTTATGCCCACAGTGCATCTGATGTCCTCATTTTGTATTCTATCTTTCTTATCTATCTTTCACTGCCTTCCTAAAGCATTTCATTTCACACGTGGTGAGCTTTCTGTGGTGTGCTGCTGTAAGATACCAAGTTTGGCACTGGTAACAAAGTGTTGGTAGGAAAATACCTTTTTATCATCCATATTTTCACTTCCATCTTGATCTTTGGTCGTTGTAGTAATGGTACCAGCTGGTAGATCACTGCATTTGCTTTTTGACACCTTGTCTCTACTTCTCTATCGAGTTTTGCCTCTTCTGTGAAAATGCTGCTTAAATATTTGAATTAAGAAACTTGTTCTACTCTGGTGTTGTCTATTTGTAATATTTGAAATATTCATGCTACGTATGCATCCTAAATCAAACGGTCACAATTTGGTTGCCTTATCATAGGCGCCCATACGTTAAAGCAAGAGAGGACGAGTGCTACCCACTGGGAAATGGCTTTTTGACAAAACAGTTTTATGCGAATTTGGTCTTGATTCCGCATAGTAAACTACCAACTAACATTTGTAAAAATTCACTTTGCCTCATCCGGGGAAACTGTAAGTGGACGCCCATGCCTGCTTTATCGATCCCCAAGTTCTTTCTACCGTAATTTCGTTTGCTTGAAATGCTGTCTAACATATCAAATGTTGCTTCTTATATTAACGTCATTGTGGTTTTTTTTTTTTAAGCTCATATAGAGGTCCGGGCAGTTTTTGTTTCAATGCACTGAGGAGTTACACAGAGGATCCTCGCTGGTGCTACATGAACTGCCACTGAGATCTTCCTGTGTAATAAAGATAATAAAGCACAAATGGTTATTTACCAAGATGCAATAAAGATGGAAATATCAATCAATCTTCTTCCAACATTTTTTGACATCGACTTAAATATGTCTTTGTTTCTGTTGGCCAGGCCCTCAAACATTTACACGATACAATATTACTCAAATATGTGCTGATTTGATAATAATTTATTTTGGAATACATGTTGAAACACTCAAAGTCCACGATTACAATATAGGATAAGTTAAAAAATAACATTGTCAAGCTGGCAACATCAGTTATCAGAGGAATATCATCATAGCACTCTGGACATATCAATAACATATTAATCGAAACAAGAATATGAATTCATACTCACATACAGATTTCACATATTGTAGGCAAGAGGTATATAATTATATGAGAATGAATAAAGATGAAATGAAAACAAGTTATTATGACAAATTGGAACAAGTGAAGATGATAACAAACAACAATGAGAAATAGGAACAAGCAACAATGAGAACATACAACAATGAGAAATAGGAACAAGCAACAATGAGAAAATACAACAATGAGAAATGGGAACAAGCAACAATGAGAAATTGGAACAAGCAGCAATGAGAAATGGGAACAGGTTGTGATGAAAAATGGGAAAAGAGTTAAGATGGTAGGTTGAAACAAGATAAAAACATTATAGAAACATAAAAAATGTGAGAAAACATTTTAGAATTATGTCTCTGTACTGAGGGAACCTTCAAAGAAGCTCAGCCCCTTTCAGCTAATTAAAAACATCATTAGCAAAGCACTTACAAAACTGTGCAGCAACAATTCCAAACTCTTCAGAAACTCTAGGTACAAATTTTGGTATAAAAAAGGACAAAATTTCACAAAATTAATCATCCTCTTCTGCTAATAGTCCTTCCTTCCTTTCGTTCACTTGAAATGTTGTCTATATATTCAACGTTGTCTTTTGCATAAACTTCACTGTCTTTTGTAGCTCACACAGAGGTCTGTGTAGTTTTTTTGTTGAGTGTTGTTTCATTAGGCCAGTGAGTTTGCTTCAGTTGCTAGTAGTCAAGGATGTAAGCTTTTCAGCTCACAGTGTATATAGTTACATAAGCATGGGTCAGCACTGTGAACAATTAGATCGGACACCATGCTACAGTATAACTCCAGATGTGGTACTTTAAAGTAGGGTTTTTACATCTGTAAAATCTTACAGCTATTTGTCTCTACAAATTTGTGTCCTCTTGGATAATATCTCTCTCTCACTCTTGCGATCACTGCCCAGACTGATGTACCAGATTTCCTCATAAATTCTTATTCATGCGGAAATCTGTTTCATGCAGCCTTAACATGGGTGTGTTTCGTCACATCTTCAGCGCCATTTGGAGTTCTGGTGATTATCCTTCGGCAATGTGTCCGGTTTCAGCCAGCGTTTACTGGGTTCGCTCTCCGTCAGCCTTTGGCTGTCCCCAGCTGACCTGCAAGGCAGCAGGTTGTTGGATAATATGCATACACTTAGGGCAAAATTCTGATGTGTCTGTGCTACATGTTGTAGGGGCCTAGCGGGGGCACAACTTAACGTTTTTGGAGCAAATTGCACATATCACAAAGCGTGGTTAACTTGGTTGATAAGAATGAATGCAAACAAACAACTTCTAGTTAGGTTGAAGAAAAAACAGAGGAGTTATAGGGTAGTGCATTATTTAGAGGCAATAAAGTAGTAGTGAAAAGAATTGGACGTTGAATATTATGGACTACAGATATTAGCTGCTGCTGGTCATTTGTCCATGAGCTAAGCTTCTCATTCATGGGTTGCTGAAGTATCTCTCTATCCGAAGGAAGTCGCTGTATCGGCTGGAGCTGTTCATACTGCTGTGGTTGCAATGCTTTTAATTTATCTTCCTTTCCTCGTTTGGTCTGTGTTTTCAAGTGTATCTTTTTATGGCGATTTAATTTTGATGAGTCTGTAAACTTTGACTTGCATACATCACAACCATATGGCTTTTCTCCAGTATGTGTACGCATATGTCGAACTAAATAAGACTTTACTGCAAATGATGAGCCACAAACCTCACAAGTGTATGATTTTTCTCCTGTGTGAATTCTCATATGGCGGTGAAGAGATGAGTTATCTGCAAAATCTGTACCACAAATTTTACACGGGTAGGGTCTCTCCCCCGTATGTGTACGTCGATGGCGTGTAAGAGTTGAATGGTCTGCATAGTGAGAACCACAAAAATTGCACACATATGGCTTCTCCATTGTATGTGTTCTCATATGTCGTGTGAAGGCAGCTGTCCATGCAAATCTAGTGCCACAAATTTTACACAAATATGGTTTTTCTCCTGTATGTTTTCGGCAATGGCTCTTGAGTTTTGACGCTTCTGCAAACTTTGCACCGCAGGTTTCACAATTGAATGGTTTTTCCCCTGTATGTAACTTCATATGTTCTTTTAAGTGTTGGGATCGTATAAATGATGCCCCACAGGTAACACAAACATATGGACGTTCTCCGTTATGGATACGATTATGTAACTTCAAGGCAGATGGGTCTGTAAATTTTGTGTTACACTTGTCACATTTATATGGCTTCTCTAGGGTATGTGTGCGAATATGTCTTTGCAATGAAGTAAAATCTGCAAAATTGACTCCACAAAATTCACATGTATACGGTTTCTCCCCAGTATGTGTACGCATGTGACGAGTGTAAGCAGCTGTCCAGGCGAAGTCGGCTGCAAACAGAACAATGGTATGGTTTCTCACCTGTATGTTTGCGCATATGCGCCTTCAACTTTGAGGCTTCGGGATATGAAGCCCCACAGGTGTCACAAGTATAAGGTCGCTCACCTGTATGCAGTCTCATATGCACTTTTAAATGGGATGGGTTACTAAACTTTGTTGGACAAACATCACAATTAAATTTCTTCTCATTTTTGTGCACCAATCGATGAATTCTCAAAGTTGTCAGATCTCCAAAAACTGCTTTGCAAACCCGACACTTTAGACTCAGTTTTCGAAAGTGCTTCTTACCATGAAATTTTTTTAACATGTGACAAAATAGACATTTTATCAGGAAATTTGTTATCACAAAATGAGCAAGCTATGGCCTGTTTTATAACACTAGTGGTCTCTTCGTAATCATCGGATCTATGTTTGTTGACTGAATCTTTAAGTGATAGCTCACATTTTTTACTTATATTACTTTCCAACTCTTTATGACTTAGTGTCTTGTTTGTCGTAGACATTGCATTCAGCGACTCTTGTCCGGTTTTAGCTGTCATGCCATTTTTGTGATCTCTCTTTATATTTACCGCAGGATCTGATGTCGAAATAATTAAGATATTGTCACTGTTAATTTGTAGTTTATCGGTTTGATCTATTGTTTTGTTGATTCCTGGATCTGCTATTGATATTTTTAACTTTCTACCACAGTTACTGTTTATCTGATCTTTGGAATCTATAGTTCTATTTAGCAAAGGATCTGTTTCTGGTGCCTTAAACTTTTTGCCACTGTTACTCTCCAATTGGAATTTTGAATCTATAGTTTTATTTAGCCAAGAATCTGTTTCTGATGACGTTAACGTTTTGCCACTGTTACTTTCCACCTGGAATTTCGAATCTACAGTTTTGTTAAGATCCTGATCACTTTGTAATATCATTAGATTTGTACTGCAATTACCTTCCTCTTTATTTTTATCAAGTGTCCTGTTTGTTTTTGACCCAGTTTTAAAATGACTAGCTCCAAGTTTTGTATGCCTTTCTGATCTTCTAAGCACTCGCAAGGACCTGATTTTCTTGTTGGTTGCCTCTTCTAATTCATAATTAGGACAAGAGCTATGTGTTTCTACTGTACAACATTTATGGAGGCTGTCTGATACGCTTGGAGGCTCGAAAGAAGAAATGTTGTCTTCTGAATCCACACTAACATTACACACATCTTTAACAATATTTGTAGAATGCTCTGTATTAACTTCCCTATCTGATGTATCTGTGCTTGCATCACTAAACTCTTTTACTGATTTTTGTATCTGTTCATTTTCAATTGAACAATTCTCTAAATTTTCTGTATCAACTGCAGCATCAGCAAACATGATTTGATTTGTATTGATATAAGCATTTCTTAATTTCTGCCTCTTTTCAACAGCCCTGCATATTTCAAGTGTCTTAGTAAAGTCCAATTCTTCTGTTTCAAGAAGTCTCTGTCGAACTGAGCTATCTGGTATGCCAGTGATTATACAATCCTTCAAAAGAATGTCCTTCAAGTCCCCAAATTCACAGTTTTCTGACCAGTTAAGGAGATCTCTTAAAAAGTCATCAAATTTTTCATTATACATCTGCCTGCATGTGAAAAATTTGTAACGGTTGTAAATAATGAGAAAGCGTGGGACACAGACATCCTCGAGGTGCTGTAAAATTTGACTGAACTTGAAAGCTTCTTCATATGATAATCCAAACATTTTAAAAATCTCTTGCACTTGTTGTGCTGCTATGCTCATTAAAAGGCTTCAACTAATCCTTCGTAACAGTGACGGAGTCTGAACTATGGCTGCCATGCGCATTCAGTCTTTGTTTCATGTTAGCCCACTCAATGCCAGCTTTTGTGAATTCCACAAAAGGAGGTAGTGCGATGCTAAACTCCATATGATCCATTGTTAGTGTAGTGTAGAATACTCTGGACTATTTTTCAGACAATACTTGGAGTTAACTAACATTTGAAAAAGTATTCATTTATGAGTTACTTCAATGCTGGCTGCTGTACTCATTACACATAATTTATGTTGTATTTCTTTGACTCATCGCAGCATAATGGTTCACAATTACTGATCTGTAAAAAAAATGACAAATTTAAGATTAATGATGAGATTTAAGATAACTATTCCTGTTAAATATGCAGATTTATGCTAACTATTCCTGTGCTGATCACTGTATACTTATAAGTTATTACTAGATTGACTAGGCTATGTAATTTTTAAAAAGTAGTAATAAAGTAGAAATGAGATTCTTGAGAATATTGTATAGAGAAAATCATAAATCACCCCCACAGTGGGTTAACAGTAGTAACACTGTTACTAACAGCAGTCAGAAAAAGAATTCATCCAGATGTAACAAACAAGGCATGTGGTTCAGTCATAAGACTCATATTTATAACATGATTGCGCTTAACTGAAGGAATAATTTTCCCCCAAATAGATATTGAAGTCCATGAACACTCTACATAGTATATATAATATAGGAAGCGCATAAGATGGCTCCTTTCTATACTAAGTATACTTTAAACCATGACAACGCAAAATTACAAAACAAAAGGAACAATACTATACTCAATACAAGATCGAAGATGAGAGAGATCATAATAATGAATCTTAAATGATGATAACTTAGACTTATTTTATGTTATTTCATAAGTTATTTTATTTATAAACAAATCAATACATAATCATAATCTCAGTGTGCTTAGTGGTTAAGCACTTGCCCTTTGCCTTGCGAGTCGAAGGTTCGAATCCGGACCGCAGCCTTCTGTTCACAAGTCTTTTTCCAGAGATCCCTAGGATTGTTGACGGAGCTACGGAGTTCGTGCAATACTCTCGGCAGGTGGCGTGCCATTTCTGCGGGTTGGGACCGAGCCATATGGGGTAAAACCCGGTGCAATGAAGTCAATCCTTCAGCTTAAAAACCCTTTAATCTCAGTGTGCCGTAGAATTTGAGTTAGTAGGACAGAACAGGTGGTATGGTATTATATTTCCCCGGTATATAATAATATTTATTTTATTTAAAATAATGCATACTTTCTCATTCTGAAAAAGAAGTAGAAATGTAGGGTACTCGTGTGCAGTGTCAACTGGCAGTGTTAGTACTGTTTGTTTAAGTGTTCACACAACACACTCACTCAGTGTGACTCAGTACCACAGTTGAGTACAGTGTAGTGTACACAACGTTGAGAAGGTCGGTGTGAATAAAAAAAATCAGTACACTTTACGTTTCCTGGAACTGAAGTCTACTCAACTCATCTGTGAAATAGTCATGAGACTGAGACAGTCAATCATTCCTACATATGACTATGATCTAAGTTATAAGTAGTACATGTACGTCTTTGACTTATTATATTAGCAGGAAGTTGATCTTTTGTGACATTACATTACGTTTCGTTGCATAGCAGTACTAAAATTGTATTTGTAAATTTACAGACCAAATATTATATTTGGCATTTTTCGTGAATTATGCCGTTATTAAAGAATGACGAAACACGTAAAAACAAAATACTGTAGTTTTACAAAGTACAAATACAATACACAAAACTCGATTTATGCATTTTTTAAACCTACGGAACATAGGCTTTCAGCTGTTACTCAGTTTCTGTCCTGTCTTCTTATGCCTCCGAAAATTACTAAAAGTAAAATGAGAACAAGTTTTTTGCAAGAACCCCCAGAGGAAGCAACGGAAGCAACGAATGTGATCAACAAATAAACAGTGTACAGGTATTGAGAGATTCCGAAAAAAACAAATGGAGTGATTTCGTGTCGAATAACACAGTGAGATATAGAACACAGTAACAACCCGTATCAAATATTATAAGGAAACGAAGGTGGAAATATTTAGGTCATGTTCTTAGATCAGACGAAAAGAGACTAAATCGACAAGTCCTTATGTGGTCACCAGTTGGAAAAGAAAACGTGGAAGACCAAAGACCACTCTTCGAAGAACAATCCTACAAGAAAGTAAACTATTGGGATGTAAAACCATACAAGATGTCCAACTGCTAGCAACGAACCTATTTACATGGAGATCTAAAACCTCTGCCCTATTGCCGCCTTTGGCACGAAAGGAACAAACTAACTAACTTCTTGTGTTCCTCCCATGAAGCTCCGAGTCTTCATTATTTTCGTATGCCATTCTTTCTAGCCCTGACTGTCAATACTATATGGCATAATTTTGTCTAAAACATTGCGACTGTTGTGTATTGTGATATTTTATATCTCATATAGTTGGTTCGATTAATAAATTAAGCTTGATCCTACTGGATATTGTTTGTTTGTTACATGGAGGATTAAGCCACTATAGGACAGAGTCGCGCTCCTTCAACCTGTCCTTTTTGGTTATATCAGAGAGTAATGGCCTTTTATCTTGGTGTGGCCTGGGACTCGTCCTAAAAAATGACTGTTGAGTATGGTGTTCTGGTATTGTGTAGAGCCCTGAGAAGGGATGTTGATGTTGGTCTGGTGTGTGTATGATTCGTCTGAAGTATATGGCTGACTGGCGTGATGGTGTTACTTTTGGCGGACACGACTGCTGGGCCACTAGTATCACGAGGACTTGGGTGCTGTTGATAATTTGTCGGAGGATGGGCCCCTTTCTTTCTGGTTGATGTCTTGTGGAAGTCAGTCTGTTGCTTGGTGCTGTCTATGTGGAGTATTGAGAACTATGTTCTCTGAGTGGATTGTTGGTCGGCTATCCTCTTGGGTAGGACTTGGTTTGGTTGTAGTTCTATTATGGGTGTGCTCCGTCGCTGAAAAGTGCCAATTGCCCTGATAAGGGCAGAGCTACCAGGAACGGATGCCGAGTTACTCTAAGACCAGTGCTTCTAATCTAATTATTATTTGGGTTTTAATTTGGTTAATATTAGTGTTTACCGTTTATTGATATTCCTAACCTAATCTTACACAACTTATGTATGTATGTCGTGTGTGCATTCTAATTAATCCTGGATAAAGTTGACACGTGTCTATTCATTCTTCGGGATTATGTTTTCCATTACCAACACGTCGTTGTTGCAGTCCCCATCTGTTCTTATGTTTACCAGCGATCAAACAGTTTTGCAAACCGCAACGCGAGATTTAAGTATTTAGTTTTGCATTTGTAATGCACCTTCTGTTCCTTTTCAACATAACACGCGACGTCTAATTTTTTGTTTGTCTGAACAGTAGGCTATGTTGTCCGTGGCAACACAGTTGTGACAAATTGACAATTACTCAAATAAAGGGAAACAATCAAATCTTTTGAAAGAAAGTGCTGCAGAAATATTGCTATAGTACGCCTTGGACAAATAATAGGAATTATATAATCGTCATACAAGCAGTGCCGGATTAGGCTAGCGCGGGGCCCGTAGCAAATTTTAGCGCGGGGCCCTAGGTTTTGTATGATAATAAAATAAAACACAATTTTTACAAACAAACTTGTCTCGATTTAATGTGAGCAAATTTAGAGATAATACTAGACAAATCAATTTCTCTAAGTAAATTACATTCAATGTTCGTTAAAGTGAGGTTATTTAGACGATGTTGTCCCATCACGTTCCTGAACTAACTTTTTGTACGCTTTAATGTTGAAAAAGAACATTCTCCACTGCAGTTAGTAATCATTAAAGACAAGTAAATTCGTAAGACTATTTCTACATTTGGGAAGCACGACACTAATGAATTTTCCATTATAAGTTTATAAAATTGCAGTTCAAGAGCCTCATGATTTTCGTTGCTAATAGCAGCAGCTACATTAGTTTTAAGAATTCAGTGAACTGCATAAGTTCGTCGCATAGGCTTTCTTCCAAATCCTCTTGGTAAGAGCTGACAATATTTTGAGTTCTTTTCAAGATGTCTTCTGCTGTAATAGATTTTAACTGCCGAAGTATTCCAAATACACCAGTCACTCTATGGTACAGCCTAAATCAATAACTTTGCAAACAAAACAGAACAGTTGTTCTTTAGTTTCTGTATAACACAACCAATCTCTCACGTGAGTTTTGTTTGTTGGTGTATGTGTGTATGTGAAAAACGACTTTCGACAAAATCGTGGATTGTTTTCTTTATCGTATGTTTTTTTTTTAAAGACATGAAATCACTGTTCATATGTTCACTTCGCTACTTTCTTTCACAATCCAATAATCTCGATTGAAGTTGTTTGGCCATTCACCAATATCGTTGGAGTACATTTTACTTTCGTTGTGTTTTTGGCTTGTAGAAGATGTTGCTACATTAGAAGCATGGGCTGTGCTTTCTGCCTCTCTTTGGTTTGAAGATGATACGGAAAAATTGGAAGGACTTTCTGTACATTCGATTTCAGTTTGTCTTGTGAAAAATGTGGCTAAATCGTGAAGAGTTTAGTTTTAGTTTAGTTTAGTCGTCGGATCACCATCATTGCACGTCGAACAAATTAGTCCATAAGTGCTCCGATCTCTCCCTCAGTATGTCCATCAGGTGTGGCGACTAACGACACCGGTTCTTTGTTGGTTTACAATTCTTCTTTGTCTGCCAGCATAGCGTTCTTGTCGAGCTACACCACACTTAACTTTGAGTTCTTGCAGTCTGGTTAGTGTTGTGGATTCGCCGCTATTACGTGAATCATGTACACGCCCTCTCTCCCTTAAGGAATTTATAATATCAGCCTGGTCCATTGTTCGCCCGCTTTGGACAGCAGCCATACCTGCAAGCCTATCCGCACGTTCATTCCCCTTACACCTGCATGCCCTGGCACAAAAATAAAACTGAGCTTTGTCAGCTTATACCTCACAGCGACTCTATCCAATGTCTCCGAGCCCATCCTGTTTCAATATTCCTAAGCATACTCATTGAGTCACTGAGAAAACATGCATGGATAAAAGTCTGTGATTCTAGCCAAATCATCGCTTTGGTAACCGCCATGATTTCCATAGTGAGACTGCTCGTAGTCACGGCAAAACCACCACTGTCTTCCTTCACAACATCACCTCCGACCTGAGCAGTGAAAGCCCACGAGCTCCGCACATGTCGAATCACCGAACCATCCGTATAAATGATTACATCATGCGCAGATGCGTTCTCAGAAATTAATGCCTGAACCTCTGCCTCCACGACAAGTGGGTTGTGTTGTCTGCATTCTTTAGCAAGTTCGATGAATACATAAAAGGATGTAGCGATTCCTGTTGGCACTGGTATCCATTCTTCACCGGGATCAATGTCTTCAAGTGTACACACCTGTTCAATACAGTCCTCGGCTTGACCCATCCAAGATTTTCCTCTTTTAACCTATTTCCTTTTTGTCTCTTTATTTCCATGTGCAAGGGATGTGGTGTGTCAGCATTGACTCGAAGGTATGCTCGTGCACGGCTCAACAGTATTCTATACTCCATAGTAGGATAGTCAAGGAGATAGCGCATCGCCCTGCACGACGTGTCTTTAGTGCACCCAAGTATAATGCGCATAGCCTCGTTCTGTATTCTTTCCAGTCGTTCTATCTGACTATGACTGAGAGTCAGGATCGCCAGCGCATACTCAAGCACAGAAAGGACCAGACCCTGGTATAAAAGACAAAGATGGCGCTGTTCACAATCCGCCGCAGCCATTACCCTCATCGCCAGCAAACCTTTCCTCGCCTTCATTATCACATGAGCTATGTGTTCCGTAAAAGCTAGACTACGATCAAAACGCAACCCCGGATATTTCAGAGACTGAGATCGCTCCACCACCTCTGAACACAAAACCACAGATGGTGTTGGAGTGTTGACGATGTGGTTGTTTAAAGAGAACCATGTCACCGCTGCTTTTGTGGGGTTGACCAATGCTCCTGCTTCAACGCACCTTCTACCTATGCGGTCGAGTTCTGACTGAAGTTCCTCCACAAGCTGTTCTCTATCCTGCCCTGACGATACACCAACACATCATCAGCATATGACATTGTTCTTCCTCTACCCGTGATCTGCTCTTTTGTGATGCTCACAGTATAGGCATTGAACAACACCGGAGATAATGGTGACCCTTGTGGTAAGCCAGGATGGATTGTTGTTGGTGATGACGCCCAACTGCCACATTTAAACACTACCTTTCGCTGGAAGAGGGCCGCAAAGATCCAATTGAAGAGTTACTGATCTTAATAGTAATATTGATAATGATGATGCTTCTATAGCACTGCTTTCATCTACTGCATAGTGGGACACGTCTTCTGTATTTTCTGCTTCGATTTCTTTGGATTCGGCACCATCTCACACGACATTTAAACATTCAGACAGCGTGCGTGTTTTTGATATAACATCTGGTCATTTTTTCCATTTTCATCTCTGTCACATAGGCGCGGGGCCCCCTAGAAGCGCGGGGCCCGTAGCGTTTGCTACTTCTGCTACTAGGCTAATCCGGCGCTGCATACAAGATCTAACCGTCTAGAAACATTGACTCATAAACAATACCATCCTTTTTAAAACAAAAAACTGATTTAAGCCAACGGATAGAGCTGACATCCTGAACGCCACCATAGAGTGTGATCACCATAGAGTAAAGAGGATTTTTATTTAAACCTATACGCCTCACTTGCTATATTGCAAAACATGGATTGAAGTGGTCAAAAAAAGAACATCACTACGGGTATTATCGATATACGAATAGGCTCTCTCTCTCTCTTGTGATCACCGCCCAGACCGATGTACCAGATTTCCACATAAATTCTATTCATGTGGAAATCTGATTCATGCAGCCTTAGCATTGATGTGTTTTACGTCGGATCTTCAGCACCATTCAGAGCTCTGGTGCTTATCCTTTGGCGACGTGTCCGGTTTCAGCCAGCGTTTACTCGTTTCGCTCTCCGTTCTGTATCCATCTAGTGTTTTTTAACGGTCTGAGGTAGCTACTCCCACGACCAACCTCCTCAGTCGCCTCTTATGACATGCATAGCAGGTAACAACGGTTCTATTCTTTACACACCAACTTGGGCCCAGGAAATCACTCGGGCGACGAGTAGGCTGATAAATCAACATCGAACTGGCATGGTTAGTCACCGTTGGAGATATTACGAAGATCGGAGCACCTATGGACATGTTCAGAGTGCAATGAAGATATCGAAGCTAAATCATATTTCTGAAACTGTTCTTCCTCAGCGGTTCTGGATTGTCGGATACATTCTGCTGTCCGTTTCATGATGACATTTCCACCATACTGTATCAATTCGAGAGTAGTGGGTGAGCTCCATCTTTTTTATCTAGTGGGTGAGCTCCATCTTTTTTATCAAGTCTGCCTATAGGAGACAGTTTTGAAGAACCCGCTTTAGTGTCATATCTGCTAATTAACAATGACATCGGCTACAGATCCCTGCTAAGCTATTGTGGAACAAACGACTATATACAGACTGAACAGGACACAACAGATTGATAAGTTATATGGAAAAAAGGTTAATGAACCCTTTTATCTTCTTCTTCTTTGCGTTCGTTCTTTATGACCAATTTTAATCACTCTTTGTGATATGTTTGATCTTTGCCAAGAACATGTATACGTTGCACATTGGTTTGGTAGGCCCCTAAATGCAGACTTCTACACGTTTAGGACATGTGCATCCGATTTCAGCCAAACCTTAGTCGCCTCTTACGACATGCGTGACAGTGGTTCTATTCTTTACACCCCAAATTTGGGCCCCAGTAACCACTCAGGCGACCCCTTTTTCTACCATGTGGTATATAAGGTACCACAGTGTAAGGTCTGTATTTGTCATTGCCCATCAGCACCACGAGTTATGCCCAAGACACAATGAGAGATGAGGTCAATACCATGCTGGCCGCCTTTATACTGACCATCAGAGAGATGTACTAGCCAATGCCCCTACTGGCATACAACATACATGCCCAATCCACCTCCATATTTGACTTTTAACGATGGTCTCTAACGATGCCAAATTTATTCGTTCTAGGAGCTCTTAATTTGCTATTGTATTTGTCCAGAAAATTATGTATATTATAGAGAGAGACACAAACAGAAATATTAAGTTATGCAGAACCATAAACTAAGCTGAAAATATAGAGCGAGATACAGGAAATGAACAGAAAAATTATGAAGAAACATAAATAGAAACATTTTAATGGTAAAAATCTGACAAATTACCAAGAGAAACAACAGACAAGGACAGAGATATCATGAATAAAACACAAAGGTAATTTCATTTTTTTAATGACTGCACACATATGATACAAGCAGAAACAGTTTAATATGATACAAGCGGAAACATTTTAATATGATACAAGCGGAAACATTTTAATATGATACAAGCGGAAAGTTTAATATGCTACAAGCAGAAACATTTTAATATGCTACAAGCAGAAAGTTTAATATGATACAAGAAGAA
This sequence comes from Arion vulgaris, assembly GCA_020796225.1. Classification (NCBI taxonomy): domain Eukaryota; kingdom Metazoa; phylum Mollusca; class Gastropoda; order Stylommatophora; family Arionidae; genus Arion; species Arion vulgaris. The sequence goes on from CM036758.1 coordinate 21,903,082, forward strand.
ACATTTTAATATGATACAAACGGAAACATTTTAATATGCTACAAGCAGAAAGTTTAATATGATACAAGCGGAAACATTTTAATATGCTACAAGCAGAAAGTTTAATATGCTGCAAGCAGAAACATTTTAATATGCTACAAGCAGAAACATTTAATATGCTACAGCAAAGTTAATATGATACAGGAAACATTTTAATATGCTACAAGCAGAAAGTTTAATATGATACAAGCAGAAACATTTTAATATGCTACAAGCAGAAACATTTTAATATGATACAAGCAGAAACATTTTAATATGATACAAGCAGAAACATTTTAATATGATACAAGCAGAAAGTTTAATATGATACAAGCAGAAACATTTTAATATGCTACAAGCAGAAACATTTTAATATGCTACAAGCAGAAAGTTTAATATGATACAAGCAGAAACATTTTAATATGCTACAAGCAGAAAGTTTAATATGCTACAAGCAGAAACATTTTAATATGCTACAAGCAGAAACATTTTAATATGCTACAAGCAGAAAGTTTAATATGATACAAGCAGAAACATTTTAATATGATACAAGCAGAAAGTTTAATATGATACAAGCAGAAACATTTTAATATGATACAAGCAGAAACATTTTAATATGATACAAGCAGAAACATTTTAATATGATACAAGCAGAAACATTTTAATATGCTACAAGCAGAAAGTTTAATATGATACAAATGGAAACATTTTAATATGATACAAGCAGAAACATTTTAATATGCTACAAGCAAAAACATTTAATATGATACAAGCAGAAAGTTTAATATGCTACAAGCAGAAACAGTTTAATATGATACAAGCGGAAACATTTTAATATGATACAAGCGGAAACATTTTAATATGATACAAGCAGAAAGTTTAATATGATACAAGCGAAACATTTTAATATGATACAAGCGAACATTTAGTATGATACAAGCAGAAAGTTTAATATGCTACAAGCAGAAACATTTTACTATGATACAAACGGAAACATTTTAATATGCTACAAGTAGAAAGTTTAATATGCTACAAGCAGAAACATTTTAATATGATACAAGCGGCAACATTTTAATATGATACAAGCAGAAAGTTTAATATGATACAAGCGAAACATTTTAATATGATACAAGCAGAAAATTTTAATATGTACAAGCAGAAACATTTTAATATGCTACAAGCAGAAAGTTTAATATGATACAAGCAGAAACAGTTTAATATGATACAAGCGGAAACATTTTAATATGCTACAAGCGGAAACATTTTAGTATGATACAAGCAGAAAGTTTAATATGATACAAGCAGAAACATTTTAATATGATACAAGCAGAAACATTTTAATATGCTACAAGCAGAAACATTTTAATATGATACAAGCAGAAAGTTTAATATGATACAAGCAGAAACATTTAATATGATACAGCGAAACATTTTAATATGATACAAGCAGAAAGTTTAATATGATACAAGCAGAAACATTTTAATATGATACAAGCAGAAACATTTTAATATGCTACAAGCAGAAACATTTTAATATGATACAAGCAGAAACATTTTAATATGATACAAGCGGCAACATTTTAATATGATACAAGCAGAAAGTTTAATATGATACAAGTGAAACATTTTAATATGATACAAGCAGAAAGTTTAATATGATAAGCCAACATTTTAATATGATACAAGCAGAAAGTTTAATATGATACAAGCGGAAACATTTTAATATGATACAAGCAGAAACATTTTAATATGCTACAAGCAGAAACATTTTAATATGCTACAAGCAGAAAGTTTAATATGCTACAAGCAGAAACAGTTTAATATGATACAAGCGGAAACATTTTAATATGCTACAAGCGGAAGCATTTTAGTATGATACAAGCAGAAAGTTTAATATGATACAAGCAGAAACATTTAAATATGATACAAGCGGAAACATTTTAATATGCTACAAGCAGAAACATTTTAATATGATACAAGCAGAAAGTTTAATATGATACAAGCAGAAACAGTTTAATATGATACAAGCGGAAACAGTTTAATATGATACAAGCAGAAACATTTTAATATGCTACAAGCAGAAAGTTTAATATGATACAAGCGGAAACATTTTAATATGATACAAGCAGAAACATTTAATATGCTACAAGCAGAAAATTTAATATGATACAAATGGAAACATTTTAATATGATACAAATGGAAACATTTTAATATGATACAAATGGAAACATTTTAATATGATACAAGCAGAAACATTTTAATACGATACAAACGAAACATTTTCAAGCCACACACAGATATTATGAAGTATTCATGGCTTGGATTGTCTGTAGATTCCGAAAACTAGCACAGCCTGGGCAGGAATGAAGTGTCTCATGAACAAACATATCACAGTCCAAGCAGAAATTTTGTTCACATTTCTCACACACGTACGTCTGTACAAGTAAGAAAAACATAAATGTACACAAGATTAATTATTTTAGAAATGGTTATTAACAATTAATAAAAACGCTACAAATATACAACAGGGGAACAAATTTACACAAATTATTTTTATGAAAAGATATTAACTAACTTTGTTCCTTTTGTGCCAAAGGCTGCACATAGGGCAGAGGTTTTAGATCTCCATGTGATGCTGTTCTTTGCTAGCAGTTGGAAATCTCGTATGGTTTTACATCCCAATAGTTTACTTTGTTGTAGGATTGTTCTTCAAAGAGTGGTCTTAGGTCTTCCACGTTTTCTTTTCCAACTGGTGACCACATAAGGACTTGTCGATTTAGTCTCTTTTCGTCTGATCTAAGAACATGACCTAAATATTTCCACCTTTGTTTCCTTATAATATTTGATACGGGTTGTTGCTTTGTTCTATCTCTCACTGTGTTGTTCAAAACGAAATCACTCCATTTTACTGTTAGTAATTTTCGAAGACATTTGTTCTCAAAGCTGTCTAGTTTCTTATCAATTTTGTTAATTAACTAGTTTAGTTTAATTGTCGGATCAGCATCACTGCACATTGAACCAATTAGTCCTTAAGTGCTCCGATCTCCTCCTCAGTACGTCTCTCAGTGTGTGGCTACTATCGACACTAGTTCTATGTTGGTTTACTATTTTCTTCTTTGGTTACTAGTATAGTGCTCTTCAGTTATCAGTTATATGAGGACTATCATCATAGCACTCGGACATGTCCATAGGTGCTCCAATCTCCGCCTCAACAAATCCAGCGGCCCAACACGCTAGTTCGATGTTGATTAATCAATCTCTTTGCATATTTAGTATGTCGTTCTTTTTTGGGCTGCACCAATATTGACACCCATCTCTCTCAATCTGGTCAACGAGGGATTCACAGCCCTGAAACTCCTCTGTTCGGAAAGACTCTCTCAATGCATGAAGAATGTCATTACGATCCATGGCAGCTCCCTCTGATATTGCAGCCAAGCCACCCAATCTATCAGCTTGTTCATTACCCCTAACTCATACGTGCCCAGGGAAAAAAATGAAGGTGATTTCTCTGATCACCGTCTGCACCAGTACCTCCACCCAGTTGCGTCTCACCATTCCTGATTCGACTTTACGAATCATGCTCATGGAGTCACTGAGTATGAAAACACGAGAGTAGTTGTGAGATGCCAACCATTTCACCAATCATAGTGCTCTTGCCTAGCTACACCCTATTTGACTTGGTATTCTTGCAGTCTGGTAAGGGTTGTAGATTTGCAACCTACTTGAATCATTTATACATACTCTCTCCGTTAGGGAATTCAGAACATCAGCCTGGTCTATTGCTCACCCACTTTTTATAGTAGCCATATCTGCAGCCTAACAGAGTGTTCATTTCCCATTACACCTGCATGCTCTGGCACAAAAATGAGACTAATTGTTGTCAGCCTAGACCTCTTCACCCACTCCAACTATTGTCTACCATGGTGTGCTTCTACCAGTTCTGAAATAGTTAATGGTTATTTATCTTTATATATTCCCTACTTCTTCTTTGTTCGTTTTTACACCAATACCTTGTTAAACCAGTTTTTGTGGTCAGTATGTGATGTGCACCTTATGTATTCACCTAATGCTGAAATAGTGATAAGATAGTGACCAACAGGATGTGACAAAGAGATTGCTTTCTGGTTTACGAGCTCCACAACCAGCTCAACTGACATTGTTATCTGACTTTGAAAAGTTACTCAAGGGAACAGTGAACTGACCACCTCACCTCCAGATTTAGTACTGTGATGTCTCTACCACTTCACACCGACCACCTCACCTCCAAATGTTAATAGTTGGTACTGTGATGTCTCTACCACTTCACACTGACCACCTCACCCACAAATGCTAATACTTGGTACTGTGATATCTCTACTACTTCACAATGACCACCTCATCTCCATGTGATAAGATCAAATAAAAAAGATGTAGTCAGAATAAGTATACTCACATGTGGATCCAATATTTCAATCTGGCATGCATAACAGCATCTGAAAAACAAAAAAATCAACCCCATTGAAAAGCAAAATGAACATTAAAAAGCAAAATCAACACCATTAAAAACTACAAAGAGAACTTGCTCAGCTTTCAGAAAAGGCAGAAATTCACTTGCAGTGGATTCCATCTCACTGTGGCATTGCAGGCAATGAGAGTGCTGATGTCTTAGCTAAGGAGGGCAGTGCCAAAGAGCAAATTTACCAACCCTTGTCTTTTCAAGAGGTCAAAACCCTCATACAGAGAAAATCTGCAGTAGACTGGAAGACAAACACTGGATATGATTATGGAAAAGACTCCCTCAAAGACCTAAGCAGAACAGACCAGGTCATTATATTTCGACTACGCACCGGACACTGCAGACTCAACAAACACTTATACAGACTAGGAATAAGTCAAACAGCTCTCTGCCAGTGTCAGCAGGCAGAACAGACACCAGAGCATATCCTGCAAGACTGTCCTCTTCTGTGTGAGCTGAGAAGCAACATGTGGCCACACCCAGTCGACCTGAAAACTAAGCTTTGGGAAACCTGACAGACCTGAAGCTGTCTGCCCAGTTTGTGGTCCACAGTAAATTAAGCGCATGACCAGAGATCGCTGAAGAAGAAGAAGAAGAAACACCATTAAAAAGCAAAATTAAGACCCATTAAGAGCATATTCCGTACATATTCAGGATTTACATATTATGTGTGAACTAGAAATCTCAAATTATGTGTGGTACCCAAATTATGTGTCAAATTATGTTCAAAGCTACATGGCACTAGAGATGTGCTCCAGACAAGTCGACTTTATTATAAGTATGCGTCTGACAGTATAATTATTTAAAAAGCGATCAAGAAGAAGAAGAAGAGAATACTGCAATGAATAAAACATCTATTTTGTGATAGAAGGAATTTGAAAAATCCTTTTGACACTCAACAAACAAAGCATTAACTTCTTATTCATTCTAGAGCAACATTCTTGTGTTATCTCTTTTTGGATTGTATGTGATCTGAGTGAAAGAGCAACTGCACCAGCTTCAAGACAATATGGAGTATGCTTTGTTTTAAGATGCGGCTGTTTAAAAATGTTAAGAATTTGTTTAATTTTGAAACCATTAATAACTATTTTTAAAAAGTCTGTTGTCAAACTATGAGGTATATTAGGGATTACAGTGTTACAGTTGAGGGGTGAAGAGCAAGAGGAAGACCGAGAGATAAGTGGAGGGAAACTTTAAGAAATTGACAGGTTACAGTCTGGCTGAGTGCAACACCAAGGTGAAAGACAGAGGATGCTGGAGATTCATTGCAGCCAACCTTCGATGTGGAGATAGCACCTGATGGAGATGGCACCTGATGATGATGACAGCGTTTGGACAATATTTTTCTTTGACCTACGGCCTATCATGGCTAATGTGGTCAACATCACACCGACAACTTTTAGTCCCCAGTGTTCCTCTAGTACCCAAATAAAGCTGAGAGTCGCTACAATCATAAAAATTCCACACATAAACCTTGTAAATAAATCTTATGCAAAGTTGTGTAATAAAGCTTGTTCTTCTGTATAAATCCTCATCTCAAAGGCTACAATTTTGTCTTCTAGTGATAAACTGTCACAATAAGCTATACTTACACAGATCCATCTGTGACAATGTCTGAGGTTAAAAATTCTTTATATGACTCTGGTGGGAAGAGATGATGGTACGATCTTGCCAGATGGGGAGCAGAGACCAATGTTAGATCTGCACAGAAAAGATAAAGACATGTTCTGCAAGTACTTTTAAACAATGATTGTGAAAATGTGCAAACATTAGATAATGAATTCTATGCAAGTCATAAAAATTGAAATATATAATAGGCCAAAATTTTCAGATGCACTTGTCCTTCAAGTGTAGGAGCCTATGAACCGAGGAGCAACATTTAGTTGTTCTTGGCAAATACCAATCAAGAGTGATTAATAACTGGTTGATAAGAACGAATGCAAAAAAACCACAAAAAACCCAACTAGATTAGATAAAATTATACTGTTTAAAATCTTCAATTATTTGTTTCCATTTATATTTAGTTAGTTCAGATCTTTGTGTTTTCAGAACTACTTCTTTGCTTGCAGTCACATCAAGATTAGATGTCTTTGTCTCCAGTTCTGTCAGATCTAATTGTTTGTCTTCTCTCCCTCATCTGGGCAGACCCATAGGTGTTCAATATCCCACTTAGATCAGTGTTTCGAGACTTCTTCGAGCTGCTGGACTAGTCTCTGAAGTGTACTCTTGTTCAATGTCTTCAAATCTAGCTTGAAGACATCCTGGTAGTGAAGACAGAATCATCCCACAGTTCTTGGACCAGTGTTCAGAGACTTCTTCCAGCTGCTGGACTGGTCTTTGGAGTGTACTCTTGTTCAATATCTTTAAATCTTGTTTGCAGAAGACAAGTAACAAAAAGTATGGACATAACTGTTTTAAAAACTACTGTAAGATAATTTACTTACTGCAGGCTTTACATTCAGTAGGTAACTCGCAGTATTTGCTCTTACACTGTGGACAGAAGTAACCAGTTGTGCTGAAACCTTGAGCTGACTTGCTGTCAAGATGGCTTTTGATTTGGAAAAGTAAATTAGAAACTTGTAAATAAAGGAATAGAGGAGACATTTGGAAATGTCAGTTAAAAAAAAAGTAAAGAAGCTGGTGTAATTCCATAAAGTATACTGCAGAATATGATGTTAGGTTTGCATATTTTCTATGATTTGGTCAACTAGCTCTATTTACTTTACAGAAAACAAAAATATGCTACCTCACATCAGAGTTGATTACAAGCATAAAGTCATATTTTTGTGGATAAGGACGAACACGCTGGGCAGGCATCAACACTACAGTCAGTAAATACACTATCCTATTAACATTCAGTCCCAAACATCAAATTTCCAATAAAACAATCCCAACCTACCACATGCACATAGATGGCTTCTCTCCTCGATCTTGTTCTCTTCCTAATGAATGATGAGGAAAACCTGCAAAAAAGGAATAGATCCTTTCCTAAAAAATGGATTTATATATTGTTTAAAACTAAATCAAAACTTATGTATAGCTTAATCGTGGTAGGAATAAAATCAACACCTGAAACTCAGTAGATGTGGTAATATAAAGTGGAGTTTTATGTCAGTAAAATCAATATTATAAGTAACCTATCTGTACTAATTTGTGTCTTATGGTTAGTATTTCTTCAGGTTATCAGAGTGTTGGGTTGAGCTAAAAGTTCAAATCTACAAATATGACTATGCAACAGAAACTGCAATGAAATACTGACTTATCGTTAGGAACAATTTAGGTACCCACCAATAACAGCATACAATAATAAGAGATCGGGTACTAGAGCTAAGGGAAGGCCAAGAAAAGATGGATAGACAATATCAAGACCACACTACATAAACACGGATATAACACAACAAGGGCGACTCATCTAGCACTAGAATGCAAATTAAAGGTCCCATCCCTACGCTTAACGGCAAGAGTGGACAGCCAACTCTATCTTCCTCCTGGGAATAGACAATTTAGGCATTATGTTTAATTATATTGTACGCCTCTCGTAAAATTATACATTACATGGGGGCCTGTAAACAATTTCTAAAATACCGTTTTATCCTGAGCAACTTGTTCAATATCTTCTATGGAAATGACTGATATTTCTCATCTCTCTCAGTAAAGTTTGGTTCAGGGAGTTCACCTTTCTTTCTAGAAAGTGTCTACTCAGAACCCCAAATGAGATGGTATGATAGAGTTACAAATGGGAAGCATATGGAAAGAACAGAATGTTCTTCATAAATGTGGAGCGCAGAATGTTATCAACTATGTTATCGGTTATAGTATCGTCAATACTCTTGGCAGGTGGCGTGCCATTTCTATGGAGAGGACCGAGCCATATGGGGTAAAACCCGGTGCAATGAAGTCAATCCTTCGGCTTTAAAACCCTTTAGTATCCCAATGTTAGCGATAAGTTACAGCCCTTTGTGAAAGGAATAAGAGATCAAGAGAATTCTGGTTAGGCAGTCGATATTCTAAACTGATGATTAAAGGTTGCCGGCTCTGACACTCGCCATGCAGTGTACAGGTCTTGTTATTGATTGTACCCCTTAAATAATATGTTATTGATTGTACCCCTTAAATAATAACACAGACTGCAGTGATGCAGCTTGTTACCAGGGCCACAACTTGCAGACAGGTATGATATTGGCCAACTCTGAACTCTGATCATTCACTGCGCTTTAGATGTAGTTAAGTGATTTTATCAATATAAGGGAAGACTGCAGTAAAACTATTTAGCATAGCTGAAACATATAACAACAAAGTAATATAGTTTTACAAAGCACAAAAACAAGATGCAGCGACAGATATGTCTAGCATATAGGAAGTCTGAATTTCTTCACTTCTGTATCCTTTGCTTGATAAGGGCCTTTTGGTTGAAACATCGCTGTATCTTGTTTTTTTGTGCTTTGTAAAACTATATTACTTTGTTTTAACGTGAAGTAGTTTTAGAAAGAAAACAGCATTTACTCTCCTCGGAGAAGCAGAAAATAGTAACATTTTGTAACTAATCTTTCCAAGCAGGATACACAAATAACAAATAGGCTATTCTTACCCATTTTAATAAGAGATGATTCTGTGCTATTCTGCAATGATAAGTAAACATTAAAAAAAACTTGGTCAGTAACAAGAGACATCATTTTGGCATTCATTATTTTTTCATTGTCTTGTTCAAACAGGATCGGTAAATCATTTCCACAGTTCTCCTTCTCGTTCGCTGAGGTTTAATGTCTACACAATGAGTCAGATTCTCTGGATATATGTTGCTGTGTTTGTTAGTTCATCAAGGTTTCCAAACAGCTTTTCGTGGATGTTTGTCTCTGTAGGCCAGTGTTCTTTAAGCTGTTGACAATCAAGTGGCAATCTTACAGGATGTGTTCGGCTGTCTTCCACATAGTGTAGGTGACTATTCAGTCTATTGTGTCTAATTCTGAGTCGAAACAATATCACATGTCTTGATCTATCTCATCATTAAGTAGCTTGTCCTGAGCAGAACTATGCCACCCCAACAGTCCCCCGAATTTCTCTCTCTCATAGACCAGATGTCCTGCCTCTGCTGCCATCATGTTCAAACCATCAGTTACATCCTGAATCCATCTTCTCCATGGTCTTCCTGTAATAATTATCTCTTTGTTGGTTTTCTTTTCTAATAGCATTAATGAGTGTTTTCTTTTACTGGAAATTTCCACAGTTGACATTCATTAACCTGCATCAAAACATCTATTGCTCTTACAGTGATGGTTTCTGTATCAAGTGATAGTTAGTCCCTTGTACAACACTTTTATAGTCAGTTTTAACGTCATGTTATGTAAGGTACTGTGATGTTATTTTTAATCTTCAATAATGGGTCACAATAGATCCACTCTAGAATTTGGTAATAACACAGTGAATCCACTCTGGGTTAAAGTAGTAATGTAACATGTGAATCCACTATGGGTTAGTCTTCTTTTTCTTCTTTGCGTTCGTTCTTTACGACCAATTGTAATCACTCTTTGTGATATGTTTGATCTTTGCCAAGAATGTGTATACGTTGCACATTGGTTTGGTAGGTTCCTAAACGCATAGACTTCTACACATTTAGGACACATGCATCCGATTTCAGCCAAAGCTCCTTAGTCACCTCTTACGACATGCATGGCAGGTAACAGTGGTTCTATTCTTTACACCCCAAATTTGGACCCGGTAACCACTCGGGCGATGGGTTAGTAATAACACAGCGGATCTACTCTATGATAAAGTAATGATGCAGTGTATCCACTCTTGAATTTGGTAATAATGTAGTGGGTCCACTCTGAAGTTTGGTAATAACGCAGTAGACACACTCTGACAAATAACTCAACATCTGTTCATATTTTTGTCTCAAGTTCAACATGCAATCTGTACCACAGACATACAAATGCAACATACAGACAGATAAAGCAACAAACAACTACACAGACAAATGCAACATCACAGGAACCATACAAACAGAACTGCACCAGAAAACACATACAGATTTCTTTCTGGTATCTAAATTACAAGTACCTATGCAGCTGGAGTAAGGTTTGTCAATGTGAGGGACACTGGTGATAAAGACAACAAGCCTTCATTTCAGTTCAGGCATTATAAATACATCCAGAATTCATAGTGGACGAAAAAAAAACCACACAAAAATGCAGCATGAGAAACAGTCAACATACAAAATGCACTAGACAACTAGTCCCACAGACAAATGCAACATAGATAAATGCAACATACCACCAGCCATTCATACAAATATAACCAGTCACACAGGCAAATACAACATGCTACACAGATAAATGCAACATACCACCAGCCATTCCTACAAATACAACCAGTCACACGGGCAAATACAAAAAGCTACACAGATAAATGCAACATACCACCAGTTATTCATACAAATACAACCAGTCACACGGACAAATACAAAGCTACACAGATAAATGCAACATACAACCAGTCACATAGACAAATGCAACCAGCTGCACAGACACATACAACAAGCTACACAGATTAATTGCAACATACAAATGCTACAGCCAGCCACATATTCAAAATACTCCAGGCAACCAGCCCCATACACAAGATGCTGCAATCATGCAAGCCACAAAGATACAACATACAAACAAGGAAAACACTCACTGATGCTGGGGGCGGTGTCACATGTTGACTTAGAAGATCCTTGAAATGAGGCTCATCAAGAATGACATTATATGTCCCTGTTTGATCATAACAAAGCAATAAGTACAGAAAGATAAAAAGTACATGTAACACAGCAGTCATATTCATGTTGTTCGTTTGCTTGATAAAGGCCTTGTTGGTCAAAACGTTGCTGTATTTTGTCATTGTTTTTGTAATTTGTAAAACTACAGTACTTTGTGATTACGTGTTTTGCCAATCAAATAGTTTTACTGCAGTCTCATCTGTTTTGTGCATAATTCTTACCCGAGTTTGCAGGTCTATAAGTTTATAGTTGGCTCTGGATATGATGGCCCATCTCTCGACATTACCAATCTCACTGAGAGATGAGATCGTCTGGGCATGAAGAACATCATTATGTAAAATATCCTTTGCAGAACGTCATAGTTTTTATTTACAGTGTTGATTTTCTGGTCCTGTGATCTTGGCTCAGTATATCATATTCAGGGTTGTCTTGAATTATTTTCAGTGCAGTCCAGGTGCCTGTCCACATGGTTGAATTGTCAAACTTGAATTCTGTATACATTTGACTGTGGAGTCAATTGTGTCCTGTTCTAAGGCACAAAATAACAACTTGTTCTAATCTTGTTTATATTTTGGTAGCTATATTTGTGTTCATATTAGTGGATTTTTGATTTATTTAATAATCCTTTTCTTTTGATGATAGGTACATCTTTTTTTTTTTTGTAAACATTTCTTGGCCAGTCGGGAGCAACCTGGCCAGTCTGCTTTACTTCAAGGGAGTTAAGATAAACAGGAAAGTCTGTCAACAACCTTGATAATGGGAGACATAAATACTTACTGCCTTGCAGGTCGGCTGGGGACAGCCAAAGGCTGACGGAGAGCAAACCCAATAAATGCTGGTTTAAACCGGACACATCGACGAAGGATAAGCACCAGGACTCCAAATGGTGCTGAAGATGTGACGAAACTCACCCCATGCTAAGGCTGCATGAATGAGATTTCCACATGAATGAGATTTATGGGGAAATCTGGTACATCAGTCTAAGGGTGATCGCAAAAAGAGAGAGAGAGAGAGAGAGAAGAAATAAAATTACAAAACAAAAAAGCAAACATTTTACCTCCCGTCTGCTGACATAAACTTTTGCACACCCGCACCTCAGCAGATAGTCCTATAACACTGCATCTAATGTTTGCCTCTGCCATAGACTGCAAACAAATAGATATGTCAAAGCAATCTGGTGTTATACATACAACAATGATGAACATATGTAACATTTAACAAGTCTTATTTTTGTGTGTGTATTTGTTATTTGCTTGGATGTTTATACACTTTTAATGCCTTCTTTGAACACCCCATATCGACCACTTGCTAACCACTCTTTGTGATTTGTATGTGATCTGAGCCTAAGAGCGTTTGTACATTGTGCCAGTTATGCGCCTACAAGTAGGCCAGCACATCAGATTCCTGCAATGCTTTTTATTCTTCTTCTTCTTTGCGTTCGCTCTTTACAACCAATTTTAATACTCTTTGTGATATGTTTGTTCTTTGCCAAGAATGTGTAAACGTTGCACATTGGTTTGGTAGTTCGCTAAACGCATAGACTTCTACATGCTTAGGACACATGAAGCCGATTTCAGCCAAACCTCCTGAGTCGCCTCTTACGACATGTGTGGCAGGTAACAGTGGTTCTATTCTTTACACCCCAAATTTGGGCCCTGGTAACCACTCGGGCAGCTTTTTATTTACTAGGGTAGCTTCCTAGGCCTCAACCTCAGTCACCTCATCTTACCCGCTACTATGCCTCTTGCGTGAGGTCTAGCTTTACTACTTGATTACTTTTTATACTTGCCTTCTTGAGGGCTTCGACAACACACAGGCGTGAATGATGTCAAAAATATTCTTGGCTATTACTATTCTTTTCTCAATTTCTTTATATGATGTACAATGATTTATTTTGTGACACAAAATAACACAATGCAATTGATTGTATTAAAAAATTGCCTGTGTGGTGCCAGGACCTGCAAGGGAAGCAAAGTGACCTACTTGTGGGCACATAACTGGCACAGCGTACACTTGTTCTTAGACTCAGATCACATACACATCATACAGAGTGGCAGAGTGACAAGAGGACAATATGGAGTGTTCAGAAAGTATAAAAAATTAATAACATCTCCAACAGTTCTTTTTGGGACTAGTCCCAGACCACACCACTAAAACAGGCCAATACACTCTGATTTAATTTTAAAAAAGACACTTGTCTTAGGTTGAATGGTGCATGCCTCAGCCACATAGAGGCTTAATTCACTACCTAACAAACAAATAAATATGCATCTATTAAAAATGAACATTCAGTTAAGAATTCACCTACTTTGATAGTCTCCGTCGTCTCCAGGGTCACATGTTGTTAAACTTCCCATGATGATAAGCAACTCCCGACTGGCATGATTTGGCATATGTCTGCAAAACATATTCTGCCATTAGAAAACAATTCTGAAATACTAGAAAACTGAAGAAAAAAACACTGACAAGAGTGCTCTGTTTCTATCGATGAAATTATCAGCAGCCAAGCACTTACACAGTAGCCCTGGAAACAATTCAAAACTTTCTCCCAGCTCAGAAAGTTTGAAAATCAACTATTTCGAGATTTGAACATCGTTCAATAGCGTAAAAATCTGGCCCACTGTCATTGAAGAATTCCTTCTTCTTGTGTTCGCCCGCTATGAGTTCAGGAAAAAGCAGGTCGCCTGGTATGGCACTGTTTCTATGAGACCCCGGTTAAGATATATATATCTATACATATATATACATATGAGTAATGGTTTGGAAAAACTAATTCAGTGAAACTACAACAGAAATTAGTTCCAATGAGGGAATGATAATTTTTGGTTAAATGTCGAAGGAAAAATGCTCAGTTGATTGATGGACCAGAAAACAAAAATGAGATCTACCCCATTATGGAAATATCAGTTCTTGGTTAAAAAAAACTTCTCACGTTTACATATGTTGAATGCTGAAAAAAAGTGTGATGTATAATGATAAAGTTATCGGTGCTGAAAGTTGAAAGTGTTTGAGAATAGATTTTTCATTCCTTACATTCGCTTGAAATATTGCCTACATATTCAACATTGTCTCTTGTATAAGCATCACTGCAATTTTGTAGCTCACGCAGAGATAAGTGTAGTTTTCTTTCCAGTGACAAAAGATATGTTTTGACATAGATATGTGTGCTGATAGCCCGCCTGCCCAGCATGTTTGTAGCACATTGGACGACAGGTGACAAGCACCCTGTGAGTGTGGTTCAATTCCGTGGGCTGGCAGAAAAGCCACAGGGTCTCCAGATTTATGGTGTTCATGGCACCAAACCGAAGGGTTATGATGTCCATGGCACCGAGCTGAAAGATCAAGTGTTTCTGGATCTAGAGAAAAAAACAGAGGGCTGATAAGATATATAGAATTTATTAGTTAAAACTACCATTGACCATGTTGTCACATACCTGAGTGTTGATTGTGCCAAATCTAGAGAATTCTGTAGTGAAAACTCTCCCTGACATGTTTGAGAAACCATATCTTGTAAAGCCTTGATATGTCTCCTTGGATTGCCTGGACAAAATATGACATTAGTATAACATGCAACATGAGAGTTCTCATCTATCTCTTGTGTATTTTTAAACAAACTCAAACATCTATGTATGATACATTCGCCCGAGTAGTTACCGAGGCTCAAATTGGGGTGTAAAGAATAGAACCACTGTTACATGCCATGCATGTCGTAAGAGGCGACTAAGGAGGTTGGATGTGGGGCTAGCATACCCCACATCATAAAAAACTAGATGGCTAGACAACGGAGAGCAAACCGAGTAAACGCTGGCTGAAACCGGACACATCGCGAAGGATAAGCACCAGAGCTCCAAATGGTGCTGAAGATATGATGTAAAACACACCAATACTAAGGCTGCATGAATCAGATTTCCACATGAATAGAATTTACGGGGAGATCTGGTACATCGGTCTGGACGATGATGTGCGAGAGAGTATCATACACTTAATGACTATGCTCATATATAGTACATGGAATAGGACTGATAATGTGGGTCATGACTGGATTCATGAGTATAACTTATCTATCTGGACTTCTGAGCTCAAGAAACTGATTGCAGAAAAAGAATAGCATGAGTTTTGTTGTTGTTCACTATGAATTCAGGAGTAGTAAAATGTGGCACCTCTGATTGATTTTTTGCTTGCAGGCTTGTTTTCCTTATTCTCAGTGTTACTTGCCATTCAGGCAAGCCTCACTCTTTCGAGGCACTGGTAATTTAGATAACCAAGTAATGGATCCAAATTCACCGTCCTACGCTTTGGAAACTACTAAAAAACTATGGTTTCCCTGCTAAATTCATCAACATCATAAAATCCTTCTACAGTGAATCGCGCTGCAGTGTAAGAACAGATTTCGGTAACTCTGACTGGTTCCCAGTGGAAACAGGAGTGAAACAAGGCTGCGTCTTATCGCCAATGCTCTTTGGAATAGCAATTGACTGGGTCATGCAAAAATGCCAATAACGCAAATATGGGCATCAAGTGGGTTGATAAAATTTTAGAAGACCTTGATTTTGCCGACGATATAGCCCTTTTGAGTTCATCACATCAAGATATTCAAATGAAAACAAACCTTCTCCAAAATATCTCAGGACAAATTGGTCTCCAAATAAACACCACAAAAACAAAATTGTTGACCTTACCAGCAGTCCAGAAAATATTCAACTAAAAACTACACTCTTGAAAAAGTAAAAAGTTTTACATACCTAGGGAGTATGATGACATCTACGGGGATACAGCGCCAGAAATTCCACACAGAATCGCATTGGCATCAAGTACTTTTAACAAATTGTCAAATATATGGAAGTCCAATTCACTCAGCAAGCACTTAAAATTAAAGATCTTTAACTCTTGTGTGATTCCAGTATTAACTTATGGATGCGAGAGTTGGAAAGCAACAAAAGCTCTAGAAAGAAAATTAGATAACTTTGAGAATAAATGTCTTAGAAGAATATTGAACCTAAAATGGTCAGATTTCAGACCCAATACACAAATAAGACAAGAGACCAAGCAAGAAAATGTATCAAATTTTATAAGAAAGCGCCGCTGGAACTACATCGGCCACACACTTAGAATGGATGAGAGAAGACTCCTTACCAATCCCTCATATGGACACCAGAGGGAAAAAGGAAGACCAAGAGAGACTCTGCGTAGAACCATCACCAGAGAAGGCTCAACAATGGGCCTAGTAAACATTAAAGACCTAAAACAGATAGCGAACCGCGAGACATGGAGAACTATGACCTCTGCCCTATGCGCCGCCCACAGGCCCAAGAGGAAAGACTAACTAAGTAATGGATCAGGGCTTCCTGTAGCCCAACTGTGTACTGTGTGCACACTGAGAATTTTTGGCCCAAGTTGACCTAGAACCCCAGAACTTCCGCATGTGGTCACCAGTGCAGTGTGTTATCAATTTTGCTATCTGCTACCCCCGCCACATCCTTGCCTGATCCATTGATCTGTTTTATGTGGTTAAATCTACAGGCAGCAATGCTATCTTTGACATAGCTCTCATGATCACTAGGAGATCCTCCCACAAAATACACAATGGTGACACCATTGGTAGGGATATCTTACCAGTTACTTTAATATAAGGGAATCCTTTTGGTTTAACCTCAGTTGTGTTTTCTCTGACTTGGGTGGCTGCACATTGTTTCTCTTCTATTTCTGTACTTTAAAGTTTTTGAGATTTTTTGGCATAGATTTTTATACCGGATAGGGCAGCCACATGCAAAATCATCCGTAGCCATCTGTTACAAAGTTACTATTATTTGCTCTACTTTCGAGCCACAGCAGCAACACAGGTGGACATTAACTTATGCTGTCATACAATACATGGAGAGACAGATACCGGAATGATTTGATCATGTTATGAGAATTAAACTCATTTATTACCACTTTCTACCTAAACAGTAGAAGATCTGGTGTGAGAATTCAAAAAGACCAAGAGGTAGATGGATAAAGAACATCAAAGAAATACTACTACAATATGAGCTCATAACAACCACTGCAACATGCTTGATAATGTTGCAGGTCCAAAAATGAGAAGTTAAGCTTCCCACGCCTCTTCATGATATAAGTTGCGAGACAACAACAAGATATGCAGTAGTCGTTTAACCTTTGAAGTATCTTTCGATAGTTGGATATAATAATTCATTTTTTAAAAATACAAATTTGACACCTACCTCCAAGTTCTGTTACTTTTTCTGCTCTTTTGTTCCTCGACATCAGGAAACCAAGTTGACTGATGGGATTCTGATCAAAGTACTCTTCAACAAAGAACTCCACAAGCTGTTCAAAAAAACAAATGTATTTGCAAAAGCAGAAGTATGAAAGTATTACAATATTCTACTTTTATGTGTACAGGACAATAAAAAAATTTGGAAGAATGAGGACCTGGACAGCACCATAGGTTTTATAAAAAGCTACTGGCCTCTTAATATAAACTCACTGTCAGAAAGAATGATGAAACGGAGAATGAAAAGGAAAAAAATTCAGACTTCTTAACAAAACAAAAACTGCAAAATTGAATCGGCTGATGTCAAGTCACTCTGGATGCCCTCAAAGGTGTGCAGCCCTTTTAGCTAGATGAAAGTGCCAGCAGCAGAGCATTTATACAGTAGCTCCAACAATGATTTTCAACTTTCTCTAAGCTCAAAAAGACTGGGTATCCATTTCAGTTTGGTAAACTAGAGAATTAACAATACTGGGAACTGAACACTGCCTGTTGGTGTGAAAACCCAGCTTAAATGCTACTCACTTATGCTGGCTTACAAGTATAGTGTGAACAATCAAAGAGGTAACGTACATTTCTAATGTTTTTATGGGCTGTGTCTTCTTCTTCGATCAGTTTGTTTTGCTCAGATATCTAAACAGCGAGATGAGTTGCCTCAATGGATTGAATTGTCAGTAGGAAGCCCTGATGGGTGCCACCCCATTTCTCTTTAAAATTAGTCTCATGAAGCCGGTGGTTTGTTGGTATCTGTCTAAATTTATGATGTAATCTTGTAATTACTGCCTGTTCTATCTCCAAGCATATTTGTATTTCCCATTGATGTGTTTTCTCCCTCAGCAAGATTCTCTGGCGAAATTGTTATTTTTTGTGTGCTGCTTTCGACAGCCTGTCAGCTTCATCATTACCTGCGATACCAAAGTGCACTGGAATCTATTGCAGTGATGTTTTGTTGTTGGCGAACAGTCGATTTTAGTTTAGAATATCTTCATTGCACTCCTGACATGTCCATAGGTGATCCGATCTCTTTCGCAATATCTCCAACAGCATCCAGCGACTAACAGTATCAGATCGATGTTGATTAATGAGCCTACTCAAATACCTGCTGTGCTGTTCTTTTCTGACCACTCTAATATTCAATCCAAGCTCTTGCTGGGTTGCCTTGAGTTAGTTTAAACTAAAATCCTATTTGTGGTGTGCCATTCAAGCAGATAAGAATTTTAATAATAAGCATCAAATATCTGTTTCAGTGCAAATGCACATAACAAGAGTTGTTGGTCTAAACACACTGAAATACATGCTTAGGAGGAGATTGGAAGAATTATGGATATGTGCGATGAAGATGATTCTCAAATGAACAATCAACTTTCATTCTGTACAGTCATCTAAAACTATAGAACTATACCTTAAGAGTCGCCATTAATCTAGTGGGTTTAAGGTCTTGATCTGACATGGGTGAAGATCCATCTATGACAATGAACAGGTGCCGCATCTGTGAACAATCATTGTAGTTATGTTACTGTCTCACAAACATATATATGTATAATACGCACATGTATATGAGCAACAAGCCACCCATATCAGACTCAATGAATATGCTTCAAAGGATTGAATCTGAAAGTCTGCGCATAAAATGGGTGGACAGCATTCGAAGGTCACTTCTCAAGACAATGGCTGTACACACCTGGACATGTTGGAGTGCAGGACAACGAACATCCTGACTTTCTTGCAAACAATGCCATGACGCAAGTTGGCATAAGTATGGACAGAGCCGATGTTATCAATGCGATGTGCACTCATTTGTGTGATGTGAGCGAGTCTCAGACACTGGACCTATAGCGAAAATTAGGAGTCAAGTTTGGACATGCCAGACAGTGTCATCTGAGTGGTAGAGAGAGAAGATACACTAATCAACTCCTCATGGGTACAGTGAGCAAGTGGACTTTGGGATGATTGCTGTAGCGGATGACGGAGCGTGCATTGGAATATCCAATGCGCCATGATGTCGATCGAATAACATATGTATAATACAGGTTCTTTGTCTTTGAACGCATTAACTATGCACTGAAAAGCATGCTGTGACCGAATTAACTGGTGGTCACTATTTTGCCCTACACATGCATATACAAATTAAGTTTGATTATCTTATTATTTGAGAGCTGATATAGCATAGTGGTTAGTGCCCTCGCTTCTTAGGTGCATGTTCTGGGTTCAATTTCAAAGTGGGAAAGGTATTTTTTGCAACCGTAATGACTCTCAGGTTGATCCAGCCTTAACTGGGTACCAGAAAGTACTTAGAAGCAAAGGTGGCTAGCGTGATTTGACCACATCACCCATCATGTGAAATGATGGAATAACATACTGGCCATACATGGTATTCCTCAATATACCCCATGGTATGAAAACATGTACCTTTTATTTTTTATAGTTTAATCAATTTTGATGAATTGTAATGGTAATGTTGTTGATAAATTTATGTACTTTTACAACAACAAACTAAAAGAATGTGAAAGAATAAATTAGAGACTGGTAACAAAGCAGAAGTACTGAAACAAACCTAAAATATGAAGTAGACATATTAGTGATTTCAGAATATCCATTTTATTTGCATGTAATACACGCACTCATGAGATAAAGAAAAGACGCCGGTTCTGAATAGGGCACACCTTTAAAAAACCAGAAGTGAATATAAAAGAGGGCTCTTTCCTGGAACCCGCAGGGAAAGCGAAATCTAGAAATATACAGAGAAGAGATTCGGAGGCAGAGATTAACGATATACAGATGAGCTAGAAGGAACTGCAGGAGCTAGCTAAAGACATGAAGACTTAGCGTAAGTTGGTTGAGGGTCTATGCCCAAATCAGGGTTTTAAAAGGCACAAGAGAGAGAGAGCGACACGAAAGTTGAAGGCAATGTCATAAGTCAGCGAGCTTGTAAACATTCAATATTTCCTTCTTACCATTCCCAGTCGAACATTGGTAACTCTTTCCAATAGATGTTTACGCTTAGCCCGGTGAAGCATATCTGCGACATTGGCCTGCAGGGAGCCTGATTCGTCCTCTTGTAATTCTTCCCTGGAAATGATTAATTATCATTATGACATAATGCAACGTATATAAACCTTTCACACTAAGGATTGATATAGCAGCTAGCTGGATAGTTTATTTATTTGAATATTCTTTCGTCTAAATACAAATTGCTAGACAAAAATGGTATTTATGACATTTATTTCAGTTCAACATTTATTTTTCTTCTACACAAACTCTCAGAAGCTAATTCTCAACCATACAATTTTTTCTATCCTTACACAAGTTAGGGTCTCATTTGACAACTCGCCTGAGTGGTTACCGGGCCCAAATTTGGGGTGTAAAGAATAGAACCACTGTTACCTGCCACGCATGTCGTAGAGGCGACTAAGGAGGTTTGGCTGAAATCGGATGCACATGTCCTAAACGTGTAGAAGTCTATGCTTTAGGGGCCTACCAAACCAATGTGCAACGTATACACGTTCTTGGCAAAGATCAAACATATCACAAAGAGTGATTTAAATTGGTCGTAAAGAACGAATGCAAAGAAGAAGAAGATTTGACAACTGGTTTGACTATAGTGTGTCTACACAGAGGACTGATCTGATACCTTTTGATTACAAAGCCTGAGTCCTAGCTTCTTGACTATACTAACACACATATATATTCACATACAGCGTACATAAAGTTAATCTTAAAAAATGTCTAAATTTAAACTGATAAACAAAAATTTAACTACGAAATTAGTTATATACAAACCATGTCTTCTCATATTCTGTTTCCCATCGGTAGCCCTTGTCGTCTTCTTCCGCCATATTTCTATTATGTATTGATAATAGAATGACTCAATCTGTTATCTGAAAATAAGCATGAGAGTGAGCAAAGAATAATTATGTTTATCAATAACCAATACTTCAATACAGTGTTCAGTTGGCATATATCCATCTGTCTCTGCAGAGGATCGGATTTGTGCTCCAAAGAGGTAAAAACTATAGGCCTAATCCATGACATTGACGCATATCATAAGTGACTAACCAAACCAATCTGCGTAAAAAAAAAAGACTTTACAATTGAGACAACAAGCTGTGTTTGTTGAGTCTTTAGTTCAGTTGGCAGAAGTTGTATTTTGATAGGATTCCAGCCATTCTGCCCTGATGTCTTTAAGTCTCTCTTCAGCCTGAGTCTCTACTTCAGACGTTCGTTCAGTTAACCTCTTTCATCTTTGCAGCCAGTTTATTCATTTTCCAAATTACACTTAATTTTCCATGTACTACGCTCAACAGCCTCTTGCTCGCAGGAATACTTGAAGTTGAGTTGCACATCCATGATACTGATAGTAGTACTCCCTCAAAGTTCCATATAATAATAATGATATACGTAAGACGATTATGATCAGACTAACTTAGTTTAGAGACTTTAGTAACTTAGTTAAGACACAAGTCAAACACAGAATAGAAATCTATTCGTCTGCATTACAGTAACCAAAATGGTAAACATGCAATGAAGGACATCGAGATAACAGATATATAAACAAAAATTACTTTAATAATTTATCAAAAACTTTTCACCGTAGCCAGTATTATTAGAGAACAAACTGATAATTAAGCTGTCCGCTCGTTTGTCCTTTTTTGTTTTCTTCCAGATGAAACAGGAAATGAAGTATCGTGTCGAAAATATTTCGAATATTTCCAAGAAGAACATAATTATTCTTGCCAGAGTATATGTGATTTTTGATTTATTACGAGTATATTCTTTTTTTTTGTTGTTGCAGTACTGCAATAAAATTTTGTTAAATTTCCTTAAAAATCAAAATTGTAAATATACATAATAAATTGTTACATCGACTAGTGACCATGGAACCCTGCATATTCATTTTATACAATAACTTCTCGTTAACTGTTATTGATTTATTTACGTATTATAGTTATAAAAATAATGAATCGTTGCTTGTACTACCTACTGAGTATGTACGTTGACACTTTCATCTCGTGCATAGCTAGCTCAGAGAGACAAATTAATAATGCCATGAGTACATTGAGTTACGCGATTTTGCCCATTTCAATTCCATGATTTTTATCTTAGCTCTAACGTTCATGTTCTTCTTTTGGACTTTTGTCGTCACACTCAACATGTAGCACTGTTACCTGGTTGTTAACAAGTTTCCTGTTTTATTCTAAAATACCTAAAATGCAAACTTTTATTTAGGTTTGCTTGGTTGTTGGGTGATTAGTGGTTTACGTCCCAGCACTTTTTGCAGTTTGAATAGCTGTCAGTGTCAGCTGTCATTTCATGCGCGCGTTGCCTACGAAGTTGTATATTATTATATGATTATGTTCTGCAGACTGTGCTTTGATAATTTTTTATGTGCATGTTTAGTTCAGGTTAGCTTACGGCTCACGGGCTACATTCGACATTATTTTATTCGATTTTAATATTCATAATGAATTAAACGGAAGAGTTTCAGGTATGTGAGTTCCACTCGCTGATCAGATTGAGAGAGATAGGTGTCAAAATTGGCAAAGTCCGAAAAGAACGGCATATCAAAGACAAATATGCACAGAGATTGATTAATCAACATCAAACTGGCGTGTAGGGCCGCTGGACGCTGCTGAATTTGTTGAGGTGGAGATGGGATCACATATATAGATGTGTCCATAGTCACAGCAGGTGCTAGTATATAATGATGAGAATGATGATAGTGATCGTGATAGATAGTCCTCTGATAACTGATGAATTATTTGTCTTCGCTTTTTGTCAACCATTTGGTCGAGTAATTCACACGTCTAGATGATGACTACGCCACCTTTAATATGAAATCAAGGCACATTGTTTTTCGTACTAAAACACACCAGTGAATTTTTAGTTTAAGTTATCGATCATGCAAACACTATACTAGTTTTTGTCATAATCACTTGTACGCAACAATTAATGAAGCAACTGGCTCCATAGCTCAGTTGGTTAGAGCGTCTGCCTAGTAAGCAGAAGGTCGAGGGTTCAACTCCCCCTGGAGCCTAGATATTTATTGCCTTTTTTCATTTTAAATTTTTCCTATGGGGAATGAAACTTAAAAAAAAAATGTCGGAGGTGGTTTGTGATTTTAAAAAAAACTCATTACTATGACGAATGGGGAACTTAGGAATTTAATGACCGCATGGCTAGTGCAGTCGCCGCGAGTGATATTGGGTTCAAACGGTCATTGGATCTACTCCAATATTCCAGAACCCGACTACCAGTTATGAGCAATAGTTCCACTGCCTCGGGAGAAGCAATGGCTATGAGAGTAAACCCAAACAGAAAATCCAGAATGAAGCAGCTGGGCAGACATAATTTGATGCCTTACTGGCAGAGTCGGCAACTAAGCTGATACAAGAAGTGGTACTCTCAGCAAAGTCGTGGTGGGGTAGTTGATGCTTGGGCAATTCAGTTCATCATCAGGTGCCGTGTCGGCTGCGGTAGGCGATCATGGGACCTCCACAAATCTCTGGAGTTTGCTATCATCTCTTCCGCGCCATGAAGTTAGGATATCCAAAATGTTATCTCTCTGTCTTCCTCCGTCTCTTCTCCCTCGATTTTACCAGTTGTTACAATGTGTTCTAAACCTTCCCTCCTCATCACATGTCCGAAAAATGATGACTGCCTCTTTCTTATATTGATGATAAGTTACTCTGTGTCTTGACCTCATTCAACACTTCCACATTAGTCAGTTTAGCAGTCCATGGGATTCTCATCATTCTTCTGTAAAACCGCATCTGTGTGGTCTTCAGAGATTTTTCGATCTGTTTGTTTATTGTCTATGACTCGCATCCGTATGTCGTATTGTTCTTGTATTGGTTGTATTGGGTCAGTGCACTGAATAACTCGCATCCGTATATCAGCATTGGTTCTATGGCACTGAATAATCGCATTCGTATATCAGCATTGTTCTATGAGCACTGAATAACTCGCATCTACAGTTGTATGATCCATGTATTAGGTTCTATGTAGCACTGAATAACTCGCATCCGTATATCAGCATTGGTTCTATGTAGCACTGAATAATCGCATTCGTATATCAGCATTGGTTCTATGAGCATGAATAATCCCTCGTATATCAGCATTGGTTCTATGTAGCACTGAATAACTCACATCCGTATATCAGCATTGGTTCTATGTAGCACTGAATAACTCGCATTCTGACCTCAACTGACAATGACTTGTTGCATATGATGCTTCTCATTTTCTGATACGTTGCGTTCACCTGCTCTATTCTGCGCTTTATTTCTGATCTGCCATCTGATGTTACCAGGACTCGAGGTATTTAAATTGCTGCACTTGTCTTAGCTCAGTTCCATTTACTGTGATGGTGCATTTAGTCTTAGTCTGCTTTTTTATATGATCATCTTCTTCTTTGCGTTCGTTCTTTACCACCAATTTTAATCACTCTTTGTGATATGTTTGATCTTTGCAAAGAACGTGTATACGTTGCACATTGGTTTGGTAGGCCCCTAAACACATAGACTTCTACACATTTAGGACACGTGCATCCGATTTCATCCAAACCTCCTTAGTCACCTCTTACGACATGCGTGGCAGGTAACAGTGGTTCTATTCTTTACACCCCAAATTTGGGCCCCTTTAACCACTCGGATATGATTATAAATTCTTTTTTATTAATATTAAAACTGAGTCCTTTGTTGCTACTTTCTGTAAACATCTTATCAACTAGTTTATGTAGTAGCAACTCAGCTACTATATACAAATTTCCCAGGTATGCAGAGAGGGCACCCGTGGTCGATTTTAACGACCAAACCAACACAGAGAATAGCAGTTAAGGGTTGAAAGTTCAGCTTTATGTTTAGTTTAGTCGTCGTATCATCATTACTGCACGTCGAACCAATTAGTCCATAAGTGCCCCGATCTCTCCCTCAGCGTGTGGCGACTAACGACACCGGTTCTTTGTTGGTTTACTGGTTTACTATTCTTCTGTGGCATTGATGTGGTGAAAAGTACTAGTTTCCTGCGACGGTGAGATAGATTATCGCATATCATTAGACAGCTACCACCTGCATTAAGCCGGACAATAAAGTGCTGTCTCACTAAACGATCACCTGCTTCAATGGGTGCCTGGAGCTCAAAGTATTACCTGAAAAGTGGACTGTAAAACCGCACCAAACAAGAATAACCAAATCAAGGAGGCACACGTCCTTTGTCCAATTAGCTTGAATGTAACAACAATGTGTCCTGGCCTATCAGAAGATCTTACACAGGTAAATGACATTAGGAAGACTGTAGTAGTTAACGAGATGAAAAGACATGGAGCAGACAGCGCAGCACTACAGGAGACATGACTTGCTAAAAATGTATCGCTGATTGAACAAGACTACAGTTCTATTGGCAAGGAAAAACTCACAGTCCATCTCTTCAGAGTGTGTGCACAAACACTAGACTCCACATCAGACGACCAAATTTATGGGGAGGTACAGTCGGAAATCGATAATCTCCCCAAAAAACTAGCATTTGTTCCTAATGGAAGACTTCAAGGCTAGAGTTACTGGTCATCTCAATTCTTGACCTTCGCGCCTTGAAAAAATAAATGAAAATGGACAACGATTACTGAAGTCATGCAACTACAAAAACGTCTGGGATCATAAACACTTTCTTCTATATAAGTCCTGTCTCAAGGTGTCCAGGAAACATTGTATATCCCATAGATGATAGCATCAACTATGCTCATTATAACTAGGCGAACATCCATCAACAATGGGCTCGACACTCGTAGTTACTATATCGCTGTCTGTGACATCGATCACTCATTGATAAGCAACAAAGTTAGGTTGAAACTAAAAAATCTCAACGATTCGAGGAACAATACCATCAAATCAGAAATGGTACAATTATTTTGGTATACACTAGGAAGCGGTCTTCAAATAAAGCACACCACAGAAGGATGTGCGGAAACAAATGGTGGTACATCCGGGACGCCATCTACAACTCGACCAAAGATCCTTTTGACATCCGTCATAAACAAAACCCTAATTGGCCTGCTGCAGGATTCTTCAGCCTACACGCTCCGACCACAGCCAACTCTAGATAACTTTATAGTTGGCTCTGCTCTGATATAACAAATAAAGGCTCGTCCTTAGGTTGAAAGCGCGTGAGCCCTGCTCAAAGAGGCTTGAATACATTATAGCAAAAAAAAACCGTACTACATTACAAAATTACAGAAAGGTTCAAAAACTTTTCTTTTTCTGCGTTCTCACTAGATTGGGATTCCGGTTTCTCTAATAAAGGCTGCCGCCTGCCTCATAATGTCAGATGCGCCATACAGTTTGTCTTGGACGTTGGTGTAATCGTGCCACCTCTTTCTTCTCATGCCTGCATACTGAGGTCAGTCACAGCCAACTCTAAATAACTAGAGTTGTCTGTGGGTCAGTTCTGTAAGACATGCTATGTCGTCATACCTGACAAGCAACAGGTCGTTGGTGCCTATCTTGTACATGTGGTGTCGCATTTTGTTGTGACCCGCCCAGAGGTGAACAAGTGGCAGTCTGGTCACTTCTGGACAGTTGGTAATATCCATAATCCTTGTTGTCGTTTGGGTGTTATTTCTTTCTTCCACTTTGCTGTAGAGTGCCCTCTAACGATGTTTTTTTTTGCTTTTTCATAGCTGACCAGGTTGCCACATTAAGACATCCCTGCTCCCCCTTAGCCATTCTGTCATGACGTCGGCATCTTCATTCACCTTGAGCTTGCAGTGCGACTGTATACACTCTAGGAATCATGGGACAACTGGGATAAGGTTGACCTGAGATCCCTTAGTTCTGTGTTCCTTTCAGATTTCTGTGCTGATATGTCAGACAATCACCATCAGGTGCTGTAGGCGATCATAGATATGTACAAATCTCTGTCCCTGGTGTTTGCTATCATCTCTTCTGTGCCAAGATGTCAGACTGTCCAAAATTGTCTCTCTTTGTCTTCCTCTGTTACCCCTCGGTTTTACCGGTTGTCACAATGTGTTCTAAGCCTCCTCTTCTCATTCTCTCTTCTCTCTTTGCCTTTTACCCGGTTGGGCATAGGCCCTCAACCAACTCATGCCAAGTCTTCCTATCTCTAGCTATCTCCTGCAGCTCCCTCCAGCTCTTCTTTATATTGTTGATCTCCGCCTCCAAATCTCGTCTCCATGTATTTCTCGGCCCCCTTCTTTCGCTGCCCCTGCGGGTTCCAGGCAAGGACCCTTCTTGTTATATTTCCCTCCGGTTTTCGCAAAGTGTGTCCTATCCAGCGCCAGTGTCTTTTTTAACCTGTTCGTTCACTGGAATCTGTCTTGTTCTTCTCATTACATATCCGAAAAATGATGATTGCCTCTTTCTCATATTGATAATAAGCTCTCTCTGTGTGGTCTTGGCCTCATTCAACACCTCCACATTAGTCATTTTAGCAGTCCCCCATATGATTCTCATCATTCTTCTGTAAAACCACATCTCTACGGCCTTCATAGATTTTTCTGTTTGTTTACTGTCCATGACTCGCATCCGTATGTCAGTAAAGGCTCTATGTAGCATTGGTAACTATCATTCTGACCTCAATTGACAGTGGCGGGTTGCATATAATGCTTCTAATTTTCTGGAACACTGCTTTGGCCTGTCCTATTCTGCTCTTTATTTCTGATCTACCATCTGATGTTACCAGGACTCCAAGGTATTTAAATTGATGTACTTGTCTCAGCCCCGGTCCATTTACAGTGAGTCTGCATTTTGTCGGATTCTGTTTTTTTTATAGATAATATAACTATCATTTTAATATTCAGACGCAGTCCTTTGTTAGTACTTTCTGTCATAACCTTGTCAACTAAATTCTGGAGCTCTATTTTATTTCTTGTTATTAAGACAGTATCGTCAGCGTATCTCAGGTTATTTATGTTATGTCCTCCTACGGCTATTCTAGCAATCTTGTTTAAAGACCTAAAAATGTTTTCACTATACAGTGAGGATAACTAGTATGAGGATGGAGGTTGAGGCCGTTACTGCTGCCCTCCATTGGATTTCTGGGACTTCATTTACTGGGGCAGTTGTTGTATCTGACTCTCAGTCGATGCTTCACAAGATCCAGAAGGGCAGGTTTCGGTATGCGTGGATGTCGTCTAAAGAAGTTTCTAACCTCCAGCAGCTTACGTGGATATACTGTCCTGGGCATGTGGGTGTTTACGGTAATGAGAGAGCGGACAGGCTTGCATCAACAGCATCGATTGTTGGGGAGTTGAAGATGGATAAGGGGATATTCTTCGGTCTCTTCGCGACTCTCTGTTGGATGAGGACACTAAAATCGATCAAGCGATTTAAGCAGTTTGGAGTTACCCGTTGTTCAAGTCGAACTGGATGCCTGAGAGGCAGAGTGAGAGGTGTGTTTAATCAGCGAGCCACAGGAACCATCAGTATGCATACTCTTTGATATCTGTTGGGGAGACTGAGCACCTATGGGTCTGCCCGAAGTGCAATAAAGTCAGTTTAGTAACCAATAAGTGAGAACAGGTTAGGTGATAATACACATCCTTATACCAAACAATTCATCCTTCTTTCCTCGCTCACACAATGAATTCCGGAGTAATGAGGGGGCCTAATATTTTTGTATGTGAAGGCTCGCTTTTCTTATCATCAGTGCCCCTCATCATTCAGGCAAGCTTTACTCTGACTTCTGAGGCACTTGTAATTTAGATTCCCAAGAAAAGGATCTGGAAACCTGTAGTCCAACTGAGTAGCCTGTGCATACAAAGTTGGTCTCAAACTTTGGAATTAGCATGTATATGGTTACTAGCAAAGCGTGTTATCGTATTCATTATCTGCACCCCTATTTATCCTTATAATATACTTGATGATCTAGTACAGTGATTTTCAAACGTTTTTGAAGTTCTACAAAACATCATACGTGCACTATACACAAAAACTTAATAAGTAAGATGTAAAAATATACAGAAACATATGGAAAATGCTACGTGCGTTTATTTATCATTTCTTCTTTGCGTTTGTTCTTTAGAACAAATTTTATCCATCTATGTGATGTGTTTGATTATTTGCCAAGAACGTGTATACGTTGCACACTGGTTTGGTAGGCCACTAAACTCATAGACTTCTACATGTTTAGGACATGTGCATGCAATTTCAGCCAAACCTCCTTAGTCGACTCTTACGACATGCATGGCAGGTAACAGTGGTTCTATTCTTTGCACCCCAAATATGGGCCCCGGTAACCATTCGGGTGTATCCATCATTTAATAATCATTGTTTCTGCCTATGAGAAGCATGGGTCTGATACGTCTTGGGGATTTCCTCCTTGGTGCTCGCTGGCACAGCGTAGCCGACCCTGATCTGGGATTTCCTAGGGAGCACCTAGGAATGTCACCAGGCACACTGGTGTGCCTGGGCACACCCTTTGAGAGCCACTGATCTGGTATGACATGAACACAGAAGAAGCGAAGCAACAAACAAATCTAGTATAATATGTACTTTTATTGCTTTCCAGTTTTTAATTACCAAGCAAAAATTCTAGGATGGCTATAAAAAATATTGCACATATAAATTTTAAGTAACCATCTTAACAAAAGACAAGAAGAAAAATATCAAAGGTGTATAGTAAAGACAAGGAAACTCATACAGTAATGAATATTTTTTGTATTGCTTTCTGGAGCTTGATGAATGAGCTCAGATTGTAAACAATCAAAATACAATAAGTTTATTGGAATCATTAGGATTATGTCTCTCTAAGTATCTTCTTACAATAAGGTGTTGAATTGTTTCTTAGTAAGATAGTTCAGGATAGAAATAGATAGACAGAAACATGTGATTCTATGTTCCACTGAGAACAAGAATGTTTAGTAATAGTAGGAGAGCAACAGTTGCAGTCTTATGTTCAACCGGGAACAAGAAGGTTTAGTAGTATTTGTAGTAGTAGGAGAGCAACAGTTGCAGTCTTATGTTCAACCGGGAACAAGAAGGTTTAGTAGTATTTGTAGTAGTAGGAGAGCAACAGTTGCAGTCTTATGTTCAACTGGGAACAAGAAGGTTTAGTAGTATTTGTAGGAGAGCAACAGTTGTAGTGTTATGTTCCACTGGGAACAAGAAAGTTGAGTAGTATTTGTAGTTGCGCAACAGTCTTATGTTCCACTGGGAACAACAAGGTTTAATACTAGTAGTAGGAGAACAACAGTTACGGTGTTATATTCCACTGGGAACAAGAAAGTTTAGTAGTAGTAGGAGAGCAACAGTTGTAGTTGTGGTATTATATTCCACTGGGAACAAGAAAGTTGAGTAGTGGTGGTAGGAGAGCAACAGTTGTTGTATTATATTCCACTGGGAACAAGAAAGTTTAGTAATAGCAAGAGAACAACAGTTGTGGTCTTATGTTCCACTGGGAACAAGAAAGTGTGGTAGTAGTGGCAGTAGCAAGAGAACAACAGTTGTTGTTCTATGTTGAACTGGGAACAAGGAATTTTAGTAGTAGGATAGCAGCAGTTGTGGTTTTATGTTCAACAGAAAACAAGATAGTATAAGTGTGACAGTTGCAGCCCTATATTCCACTGGGAGCAAGAGGACTCTGTGTAATATTAGTATTGTTCTGTAATAATCATTTCCTTACAATAACTCAATACCATATGTATAGAATGTTTTAAGATACATATTGTAATATCTGGTCACATCTATAAAACTGCTCCATGTCATTAAACATGAATTACTCAATAAAAGAGAGATATAGACTGTTATTAAAAGGATAGGTAAAACATGGAAAGAATTGGAAGGGATGCAGGTGAGAGGAAGAGCTGGAAGAAGTTTGTTGAAGACCTGTGCTCCATTGGGAGTTAAAAGGTGAAGAAGGAGACTCAATAAAAGAAATGATAAGAAAGATAAAAAAATAGCTTCATATTGATTCACCGATAGTCTCACAGCTCATCATAGAACAAACGAGGCCAGTTTTGAAATGCAAACATATCAACATAAACACTAAAAGGGCATTGAATAACACAATATTTCTTCCAACATTATACTATCAGTGCCCAACCTGGATGCTGACATCAAATGATATAAGAAAACTGGTAACAACAGAGATTTAAATGTCTACGCAGAATTCTGGGAGTATAAAGAAGAGACCAGTTTAGAAATGAAGACATCAGGAAAAAAGTGACTAAGTCCAATCCCGATGTAATGGACTCAGAAAAGTAAACCATCAATCTAACTATTAAAAAATAATTAATTAAATGATTAGGCCACATAAGCAGATTACGAAAAGACAGTGCACCTCAAAGAGCAATGTTACTCTGATACAGTGAATACCAAGCAAAAGGTTGATCTCAGAGATAACTTAGGTGACGACAAACACTGTTTATGAAGCGCACACAAACGTCCATTTTAGAAGTCTCTTCTTATCCTGATGCTCTGAGGCAAAACAGGGTTAGAGTAAAGAAAGTCTCTCTTGACAAAAGGATGTGCGTCATGGGGGCGCATGACAATAACCAACAAAGATCAACTTTCAAATTCATAAATGAGATAATGGAAGAAGGTTGGAAAAGTAACAAGAAAAGATAAGGTTTTTAACAAGACAATACATAAAGATCTCAAAGTTCAACACCTTCAGACCAGATAGAACAGTCTCAAATATGATAGTTAACTCCTGCAGAATATCAAGACAATCATGGAATGTCAACAGTCAGAGATCTGGACCTTCAAGAACATCCAGAGTGTGATGGAAATTCTAACAGTCATTGAAGGGCAGAGGCATGAACTGGGTCCGGAACAAGACATCTGATGGGTCAAATGTAGTGTACATGAGTAGAGAAGTGAACACAGATCTCTTTTGATTTTGAAGCAAGCACTCCAACAACTTTACATTGCAAAAGTAAAGAACATGAATATGGTAAGACTTGTTGGTTATTACAAAGTGTAATACAAAGGTAAGTTACAATAATAGACAATCAAGGTATCATGTATTAAGTCAGGTGACAATAATAGATATGCTGCAAACCTGCACAGAAGGATGCAATTTGAGACAGTGGATGATTCTAAGACACGATGATGTGATCCGAGACAGGAAGATGTAATTTTGAAACAGGTAAATTGATTTGTGACAGGAGAATTAGATTCTGAGAAAGAAGGATGTATTTTGAGACAGGTGGATTATATTCTGAGACAGGTAGGTTACATTTTGAGACAGAGTATTCGATTATGAGACAAGATGCAATCCTGAGACAGAAGGACTTTAGAGTTGAGTATTGCATGAGTCTGCAATTAGTCCAGGGTGCGTATGTATATAACCAGTGAGCTACAGGAACCACCAGCATGCATATAATTCCCTTTCTGTTGAAAGAAACTGAGCACCTATAGGTCCGCACTTAGTGCAGTCATCTTGTTCTTCTAATTAACCAACTCAATTATTTGTTTCTTTACAACCTCTTAGGGGGTACTCATTTTGAGTTTCCTGTATGCCAGGTTTGTAACTTTGACATCCTGTAAATCTTTTTCCTGGCAACTTCTTTCTTCAGACGTTCTATTTAAAGCTGTTTTTCAAATCCCTAACAACTGCTTGACTGAATGCTTTAGTGGGTGTAACCTGGGCAATCCTTTACTCTGGAGGGACTTAATAAAATGGCCAACAGTACCCAATATAAAAATGACTAAAATTTGGATGAAATATATAGGGTCTCCTTCTTCTTCTTTGCGTTTGTTCTTTACGACCAATTTTAATCACTGTGTGTGATATGTTTGATCTTTGCCAAGAACGTGTATACGTTGCACATTGGTTTGGTAGGCCCCTAAATGCATAGACTTCTACACGCTTAGGACACATGCATTTCAGCCATACCTCCTTAGTCGCCTCTTACGACATGCATGGCAGGTAACAGTGGTTCTATTCTTTACCCCCAAATTTGGGCCCCGGTAACCACTCGGGCGATATAGGGTCTAAAGCTGGAGGATTGACTTCATTGCACCGGGTTTTACCCCATATAGCTCAGTCCCTCTCCACAGAAGTGGCACACCACCTGTCGAGAGTATTGCACAAAGCATGAACTCCGTAGTTCCGGCAACAATCCTAGGGATGTCTGGAAAGAATGCACTCGTGAACAGAACAGCGGGATCTGGATTCGAATCCACGATCTTCAGAATGCAAAGCAAAGGTGTAATTCCTTAGCCAAAAGGACCCCGTAATATATAGAATATGTATCAGATGTTGAACATTTCTTGTTATTGTCAAACAGAGGAACCCATCGCAAGCAGGAACTGAAAAGATCCTTTCCCCCAACACATAACTTCAATGTTTAGAAATAACCCATCAGTTTTATTGCTGACATCAAAACTTAATTACACTAAGTCCAATCAGATGTAACTTCAACAGTCATACAGCAGTGACCGGCAACAGCAGGAATGACATCTATTCAATATTATAAATTTGGAATTAAAATTTCGTAGTCAGTCGCAAAATGCATTAACTCTAAGTGGACTGCAGGTAAGTTTGCGTGGCTCAAAGGTATTGAAAGAAAGTAGCTTACCATTTCAGGGGGCTCAAGTAAAATAATTAATAAACACTGTGGTCGTCGATCTTCTTCACCTTTCAACTCCCAACGGAGCACAGGTCTTCAACAAACTTCTTCCAGCTCTTCCTCTCTCTTGCCATCCCTTCCAATTCTTTCCATATTTTACCTATCCTTTTAATATCAGCCTCCAGCTCTCTCTCCAGGTCTGTCTAGGCCTTCCCTACTCCTCTTTCCTGCAGATTCCAAAACAGTGTATGTCTTGCAATGTTTCCAGTCGTCTTCTCAATGTATGTCCTATCCATCGCCAGTGTCTTTCCTGAGCTCTTTCTCCACTGGTACCTGCTTAGTTCTTTCTCAGAGTTTCTCATTTGTAATCTTATCATACCATCTCAGTCCCTCTATTCTATGTAACCATCCATTACTGAAGTCTGCAGTTTCGATGGTTTCTGTTGTCTCATGTTTCAAGCCATAGAACAGCACTGACTTCACATTTAAGCAAACGATAGAATGTGATAACACTGTGATATAGACAACATGCTGTGAAAATTCCAGGTTGGAGGCCAGCTGGGCCAAAAGTTTTCAGTGTGAACACGGTATGTGGTTGAACTACAGGAAATCATTATCCTTTACTTAGGGATCTAAATTACAAGTACCTCTGGAGTTGGAGTAAGGTTTGCCTGAATGGCGAGGGGTACTAGTGATAAAGAAAGTCAGAGGGGTCATATTATGTGCCATAGGGGTCATATTATGTGCCATATGACTACGCCTGAATTCGTAGTGGGCGAATGAGAGAAAAAAAATACAGCAGTGACTTTCAGCAGTAATATATACACCTGTTCAGTAATATAAAGATATGAAATTATGATCGTAACCAGCCACAAAAATGTATTAACTCTAACTGGACTGCAGGTAAGTTCTTGTGGCTCGCTAATGCATTGAAAAAACCCCAGCATACTATTTCAGGTGGTTCTAGTAACATAATTAATAAACATACTTGTAACTAACTACAATGTGACACCCCAACTACAAAAGAACTCCGAAAGATGTGGTACTATACAATCTATAGATGTGGTTCTTAAAATCTTATCAGTAATCTACTGGTACAAATTTTTGTTCTATTTAACAATATTTTCCCAGGTTAAGAGGAATGTCTTGTCAAATGGATTAGATGATGCAATGTCCTGTGACGAGGAGACCTGGGTTCAATCCTGGTAAGGCCAAGAAGTTTTTTCAGTCGAGGTATAAAAATCCTAACCTAAACACTTTCGCGGTGACTGCACTAGCCATGCAGCAATTAAATTTCACAGGCACATGTCCACTCTGTCTTACACATGACTAAAAAGAGGTATTGAAGGCAGTAATCTTCTCTTCTTTTTTGCGTCCGTTCTTTACGACCAATTTTAATCACTCTTTGTGATATGTTTGATCTTTGCCAAGAACGTGTATACGTTGCACATTTGTTTTGTAGGCCCCTAATCGCATAGACTTCTACACGTTTAGGACATGTGCATCCGATTTCATCCAAACCTCCTTAGTCACCTCTTACGACATGCGTGGTAGGTAACAGTGGTTCTATTCTTTACACCCCAAATTTGGGCCCGGTAACCTCGGGAGGCAGTAATAGTGCCTCCAGGTTTCGGGATTTGTTAGAGATAATAACATGTCTATAAAAAATGGTTTAGTTTCAAAAACTGCAATGTATTACTGACATAGAGTATGAAACAATTTGATCACTATGTGCGGTTGAAATGAAAAGTCAATGTAAATGTTAGTGATAAGTTGCCGAACCTATGTTTCATTATGAACAAAAATAAAAAAGAGATAGCACTAAAATGTAATTAGCCTGACTCTATCCTTTAATAAACATGCTTTCCAATTGTGCAA
Organism: Arion vulgaris; assembly: GCA_020796225.1. Taxonomy (NCBI): domain Eukaryota; kingdom Metazoa; phylum Mollusca; class Gastropoda; order Stylommatophora; family Arionidae; genus Arion; species Arion vulgaris. The sequence continues at coordinate 21,939,024 of CM036758.1, forward strand.
CAAATAAAGCAGTTATTCTTAACCCTTAAACGTTCTAGTATTAAGAATATCTCATTTATAAAAACAAAATTACATAACTCATGAACTGGCCATTTTTGTGTATTAGTTATGCATTTAAATGCATATAATATATGTTAACTAATGCAAAACATATGATAATTTCATAAATAATTTTTAAAAAAATAAATGATATATGTTTAACTCTTTCCATGTGCAGTTATTTTCTCAATTTTTAAGCAGTTAATTCAAGGAAGTAAAAATAAAAAAAATAAACGATCCCAACTACTTGTCAATAAATAAACATATATATTATTATATACTAAATTGAAGAAAACTGGACAACCCAATAGAATAACAAGGTTGAAAAGTAGTATAAATAAAACAGTAGAAGTAAAACTAGAAAGACTTCTTATAAGGAAGCAACTCTATGGCGCAGTGTGCGGCTTAAAGCGTGCAAGACTTCCACCGTGGCGCAGTGTGCGGCTTAAAGAGTTAAATCTAATCTCATTGATTAAAGCATGGTTTCCTGTTCTTCTTCTGTGTTCGATCGAATCAGCCTGTATGGCACTTCTGACTGATTTTTGCCTGAAAGCCTACTTACCGTTTCTACAGTGGCCCCAACCATTCAGGCGAAACCTTCTCCATCTTCAGAAGTAGGAGCATGCTTTTATTACACCGGCATTTCAGATAGTGCCGCTATTTTGGATAATCTCTGCACACGTGTTTTCACTTGCTCTTATCTAAAATTACACATTTGCTTATAAATGGCATCTAATGACTCAGATTACTGTCCTGATTAAGACTATAAGTGTTAGTTCTTTATGGGCTGCTTACTAGACCAGTTCTGCATCATTTTCTCTTATTTATTAATTAGTTATTAATTTGTGTCTTCAAAATATGAAAATATTTAAAGTTACAAATTTTCTGATTACTGATTTATATATTGTCCAAACAACTTCATATTTGGATGTATTGTGTAAATATGAAGGTACTAAGAGACTGTGTTAATAGTTTTCATGATATATTGCATACATTTTTTCCCTTCTCTGTATAATTATTTGAAATTTGTAGAAAAATCTTTTTTAGCATCACCAAAATTAGGTCACTGATGTCACATATTACATCACACTGATTTAAAAACCACAAATCCTGATAGGCCATTCAATTAGTATTCCAACCATATATAACATGCATATTTTCAATGCCAGGAATATATATGGCTGCTAGTAATAGAGCAGGTCATCCAAAATAAAAAAAAACAAAAACCCATGAACGTTTAGAGTTGAACATTTTGATCTATGCAAGTATTTCAGCTAAACAAGATAACAGACATGTAATACAGTTACTAACAGTTGCTATGTTTTTAACTGGAAGACAAAGTTTGCACAACCATGGTTTTACATTGCACACTTTCTGAATTCAATAAAGTGACTATGGAGAACTGTCCTCTGCTTCTTCTAGTTTTTTTTGGTTTACCCTAGAACAGCTGTCTAACTTGGTGCCAGCATGATTCATCCCTGGAGCCTGATTTTATTCCTCTGGCTATAAAGCTAATCATAATTTTTTTAAAAACGTGTTTCTGAATAACAGTATGATTCAGTTTTTTCATAAACACAATAGTAAAAAAAAGTTAAAACTTGTAGCCAGGATTAAGTTTTCATCCGTTATTATTTTTATTCATGTTACTATTAATATTGGGGTCACTCTGTGATGTAGAGTTTAGGTACTCATCTCTCGTGTCACAGGTACCATGTTCACTCCCTCATGGAGCCATCTGATTTTTCCAGAGATTCCAGATCTCAGTGTAGGTGAGATTAGAGTTTCTAGTCCTATCAGAAACACGATAAAAAGTAGGTCCGTGTTCAATTTGAGCACGTAAAAGAACCCTTGGCAGTTCAGAATCGAGAAGAGCAGGCTGGAAAGCTGCTTCCCAGGTAAAATTCAGTAGTAAAGATTTAAAATAAAATTCTTACAATAATATCTGCCCCATCTTCAAAATTACATCGGGGATCCTAGCCGGTGCTACGGAGTTTGTGCACTCCATCTGAGATCTTCCTGTGTAAGAAAGAGATTGGAGCACACATGGTTACTCACAGAAGTGCAATGATGATGGTTCTATCAATCAATCACTATTAATATTACTTAATTGTTAGTATTACTATTGCAATAATCACATGGTTCCCTCGTCTCCACAGTTATTAGTCAGATATGCCCCAATATATGAAAACATTGGACTGCATTGCTGTAGAATAACCACTTATGAACTGTTTTTAATGATTTATGACAATGAGAGTATTTAAACTGTACTGATAGTTAGCAGCAATGGTAGGCAGCCTCCTGTCCGGTGGCAAAGGGACTAAGCATTTGTAGGGCTGCCCTGAGATGTCGATGATAATTAGTTTTCTAGCGAGATAACTAAATTAATCTCTTTGATTCTCGGATTATATATATTCCTCCCATACCGTTATACACTACATACGGTCTGCAAGTAATTTCTCCATCCCGCTCTATCCTGGGCAACTCGCTCAATCTCTTCCATGGAATTGAGTCCGATATTTCTTGCCTCCCTCAGCAAAGTTCTTTTCAGGTTTTCCCTAGGGTTCAATGAATGTTCATATTTTGTATCCTTTACAAGGGCCAGCAACCCCATACTTTTAAAAAAGCAACCAAACAGAAAAACCCAAACTGTTCATGAATGGAGCATAATTTGTTGGTACCTCCCTTATGTGGTCGCGACCAGGACTGATGATACGAATATCAACAAGTATCATTTACCAAAAGAACTATCCAACCAAGATTAACATTTATCAATAACTATAAAACTATCCAATATTATCATTAATCAATAGCTTTACAGCTATCCATATTAACCAATAGCCATACGTCTATCTGCACTTATAACTAACCAATAGCTATCCACAATTATCATTAACCAATAGCTATACAGTTATCCACATTATCATTAACCAATGCTGTACAGTTACCACAATTAACCAATGCTATATCCACAATTATAATTAACCAATAGCTATAGGGCTATCCATAATTATCAATAGCTACCCCAATTATCATTAACCAATAGCTATAAAGCTATCCACAAATACCATTTGTTAAAAATTAAAGAACTAACCCCGATTATAATTTACCAATAGCTACAAATGATTACCATTTAACCTTAATTATTAAATAAATCAAGGTGGCTAATGGTAAAGTAATTATTCTGTGCTAATCAGATTTCTCTTTGTTTAATCAGGTAACTTAACCACAACCAATAGCCTCAATTCTTGTTTGCCTTTTCCACCTGCGATCCAGCAACTGCAAGGACTTTTTCACCAGTACCTGATTTGGAAGAAATTTGATACGTTATTGTCTATGCTACACAAAACAAGTTAAGGAAATTTCTGAGAAGCTCTCACCCCATTAACATAATCTTCTTCCTTCAAGTAGTGTAGCCTTTGTAAATCGTAGGGTATAAAAGTGATAGTCACGTCACATTTTCTAGGGCTAAGTATGCAGGAGGACCAATTCCTTTCCTCACGGTGAACGTCGAGTGCTGGAAATGAACCAACAACCTTTTTTGTGTCCAATGCATAAAGTGAATGCTCTACATGTTGCAGTGATTAATTGATTAGACCATGGTAAAAAGAAAGTATGGTAGTTTTACATAGTACAAAAACAATACACAGCAACGTTTCGACCAAAAGGTCTTTATCAAGCAAAGGATAAACCAGAAGGGAAGAAATCCACTTCTGAAACGGCAGACATAATGTATACAATTAGACAATAAATCCCTAACAGCCCTGAAATGGAAATATATGTGACTAAAAACGTAATGCCAAAAACAAAACTAGGAATGGAAGAAAGAAGATAAACAATAATAATCAAATATATACATAGCATATATACATTTAATATATACTATGGAGCATGAGAAGAGACAGTATTAACCCTTTAGCTGCTATGGACGTATATTTACATTTTCACATTCACTTCTAAAGACGCACAAACACGTCTGTTATTAGCTCTCCTCTGTGGGCCAAAGACATGTTAACACGTTATACTTTGCTACTGTCACTGCTATAGGTGTACATTCACGTTTGTGACCTAGAAACAAAGAGTAGCTATTTTTAGCTCAGCCTTCAGAAAGTATGTAGCAGCGAAAGGGTTAAGAAGCATAGGAATGCAGAGCATTGAGTCCATGAAGTTGAAAGGTACCATATAAAGATATAAAATGATTTTCTAGAGAAAATCGACTTTGATCAATCAGAGGAACATGATCGGATGACTGTGACCTGGATATCGTGAGCTCCCAAATGGTCAGTCCCATTGAAATGAGTGGTTGCATGGGTCACAGAGTATTTGTGTATAGCATGTCTTGGCTGAAACAATCACTTACTTTTTTTTGTCAGTTTCGCCTATATATGCCATGGCCATTATTGGACCATCATTTTGGTGAGTAACCATGCATGCTCCGATCTCCTTCTTACACAGGAAGATCTCAGCACAAACTCTAAATGTAACAGAACTGAAAAATGAACATGGTCTTTAAATTCTTGTTGATTGGCATCTTTCCGTCGATATACGATTGTGCGTAACTTGTGCTCTAGAGAGGTTCAAAACTACAATCCATGGCAATGGCTCTTTAGCATATTCTAAGATGGTATGGAATTCAACTGCGTTTTATAAAAATCATGAAAAGCTGCTATATCAAACCCACATGCAGTATTGAAACTTCTGAGCTTAAGTTTGAAGTCAAAACCAGGCGTGTGACAAGGATGTGTAATGCCAGCCATACTATTCAATATTGTGATGCGTAAAACAACTGAAGATAAATCAAGAGGCATCAGATGGACTCTCCCATCCACCCTGGAAGACCTAGATTTTGCTGATGTGTCCACTTTATCCCACACACAAAAAAACATGCAGGAAGAGACTTGCAATCAAAACCAGTACAGTATGATGGTTGGGTTGAAAATGAATCAGAAGAAAACATAAATAATGACTGAATATCACCACCCCAGCATCAGTAAAACTAGAAAATAAAACCCTTCCAAATACAACTGCTTTCCCATATCTTGGAAGTGTTATCAGCTACAAAGGAGAAGCTGGAACTGACATTAAAAGCCGATTGAGTAAGACATGAAGTGCATTCATGATCCTTCAGATGGTCTGGAAATGTATAGCCAATAAGGCTTATATCTTATGGATAATCATCTAGTTATTAACTATAGTAAAAGGGCATCTGGTGGCATCTGTGGCCTAGGGGATAGTGACTCGGTCTATTAATCCTGATGTTCTGAGTTCGAATCACGCTGCGGACAGTTTGGTTGCAAATTGTTTCGCATGGATTTTTACAAAGGACGATGGCACCACCCGTTCAGAAAGCAATGGCAAGCTACTGAACATAATAATGCCTAGAAAAATCACAAACAGCGTTAAAAGCTTTGGTTGATTCGCAAAGTCCTGTAAAGGATATACAATTAACTTTAAAACGGCAAGACAAGTTTGAATAAAACTGCAATTACCCATGTCGGCTGAAACTTTTTCAAATTCTTTAAGACTTCCTGAAGAGTTCTGATGAAGGTAAGCAACTTCTGCTGCCGTTAAAGGTTCTCCAAGCTTCTTCAAAGCCATTAGAATTTCTACTGACTGCTGCACCGCTGCTTGTTTGGACAACTTCCCAATTTTCTCATCTCTGTTGATCTGAAGACAAGAAAGAACAGTATAAAATAGGGAAAGAACTTTTTATTTTCACTGAACATTAATTCCCCCTTTCAACCTACTTTGAAAGCATTATCTAGATGACCCACCGGCACATTAAAAGTGGAATACTTGAATTCTCTGCAAGGAGTTCATTCTTATTTTTCATGTTTTTGTTGGCCTACACGGTCTGATATAATAAAAAAAAGGCTTGTCCTTAGATTGAAAGAGTGCAGGCGTCAACAATTTGCAGAATTACACTTGTCTTTGTTCCGGGCACATAGGGTGTCGTTGGCAATGAGAGAGCAGACAGACTGGCTGGCTCTGCCGCTATATCAGAGGGCCAGCCAATGGACAGAGCTGACATCGTGAGCGCCCTCATAGAGCGTGGCCGCAGAGAAGAACTTCATCTAAACCAATCCACGTCAACTACTAGATTGCGAGAACTGGGTTTGAAGATTGGTGTGGCAAGAAAAGAACGGTACAACAGGTATACGAGTCGGCTCATCAATCAAAATAGAACTGGTACGGTCAGTCGCTGGACGCTGTTGGAGATATTGTGAAGGAGATCGGAGCACCTATGGACATGTCCAGAGTGCAATGAAGATATTCCAAACTGAAACAGTGTCCCTCTGCCTAAAAGCACAAAAAATGTCTTTAGTGCCCGTAATACCACTTTTTAGGCTGGTGTAGGACAGGAGGGACATGAACCCAAGGAATTTAATTGTCTCATGGCTAGTGCAGTCACAGAAAAACTGTTCAGGCTACCACTTTTTCTTATGCCCCAACAGAAAAAACACCTGACCTTACTGGATCTTCCGAATGGGAGCCCAAGCTCTAATCGATTTAGTCAGGAGCTCCTCAACCTAAAACTAGCCATAAATATCTAAAACTAGTGCAGTTACCAAGGCACATTGAGGACAGTCTAGCCTAAAGAGGCTTTAATCCCTTACAAAACAAACAAACGCAGAGACACTTGAAAAATGGTTCCCGGTTAAACATGATTATGAAACCTAAGTTAACCTAACCTATCATTCTTTTCAAAATAAGTTCATAGTTAAATCTATAACAACTAATGTATCTGTTCATTCTAGAAAGATATTTAAAATATTTCAGCTGTAAGTTTCAGTAATTTAGTTTAGCCGTCTGATCATCAACACTGAATATCGAATTAATGAGTCCATAAATGCTCTGATCTCCTCATTATGTCTCTCAGCGTGTGGCAACTAATGAGAAACTATCACCCCATGTCAATGAAAAATGGTAAGATAAAATCTAGCATAGATGCACGAACACAGTAGCACCAGCAAAGATCCTCAATGAATGGATTTTTTATTCTTTTGGCATAACTCTCCGCAAAAGAGGGATGAAATTAACCATCCCCCTTACACGAAATATTAGCGCCACAGAAAACAATAGTGACACTAAAATAGACGTTGAATTGATCCAGCGATTTAAACAGTTTGGAGTTACCCATTGTACAAGTAAAACTGGATGCCTAAGGGGCACAGTGAGGAGTGTGTTTAATGAGCAAGTCACGGGAACCATCAGTATGCATACCCTTCGATATCTGTTGGGGGAGACTGAGTATCTATGGATCTGTCTGGAGTCCAATCATGTCAGTTTAGTAACCAATAATAAAAACAATACATTGAGATTCACCATTTTGAACCAGAGTTTATTTAATTGTTCTATTTAATTTAAATTTTCATTATACAAAGCAAAAGGCAGTCGATTCAAAAGGTGAACCTCAGAGATAACAGAGACTACAAACAATACTGGTTACGAAACAGACACAAAAGCCAGTTCTAGAAATTTCTTCTTAACCTGACACCGTGAGGCAAAGCAGGATTAGAGAAAGGAAGAAGAAGTTCAAATATTAGAGTAGTTTTCATTTAAAATAAATTTCACCCACTTACATCTGCCAATCTAGTCCTCAGCTGTCCTGGCTGTTTTTTAGCAAATAGTCGAATGACTTCAGGTGTTTTGAATGCATCACTGATTGCTGCTTGTATTGCCTGGTTGGAAAAGAAAATATATAATATGAAATGAGAACAGAAATTGTCAAAAGGCAAATACAATGACATACCAACTGTCTCTCCTGTTCAAACACCTAAACATGGACATGGCAGTCAATAGACAACTGATAAATTGTATATTTCTACTACCTCTCTGTTATCAATGTCAAACATGGACATGGCAGTCAATAGACAACCGATAAATTGTATATTTCTATCAGCTCTCTGTTATCAATGTCAAACATGGTCCCTAGCTAAATCCCAAGAAAGAAAGAAATTTTTTCCAAATGGAATGACTCTCAGGTCAACCCATCCTCAATTGGGTGCTAGAAAAACACTGGGAAGTAAAGGAGGACAGCGTGATGTTGACTGCATCATCCATCATGTGTCCTTGGTTACAGAAAAATATGGATCTAACCGTTTTGCAAATATACATCATGGTATGAAAATGGGTTCCTTCATTTGACTTACTTCTGACGTACTTGAAAAATGGGTTCCTTCATTTGACTTACTTCAGACATACTTGAAAAAAAATGGGTTCCTTCATTTGACTTACTTCAGACATACTTGAAAAATTAGTTCTTTCATTTGACTTACTTCAGACATACTTGAAAAATGGGTTCCTTCATTTGACTTACTTCAGACATACTTGAAAAATGAGTTCTTTCATTTGACTTACTTCAGACATACTTGAAAAATGAGTTCTTTCATTTGACTTACTTCAGACATACTTGAAAAATGAGTTCTTTCATTTGACTTACGTCAGACATACTTGGAAAATGAGTTCTTTCATTTGACTTACTTCAGACATACTTGAAAAATGAGTTCTTTCATTTGACTTACTTCAGACATACTTGAAAAATGAGTTCTTTCATTTGACTTACTTGACGTACTTGAAAATGAGTTCTTTCATTTGACTTACGCCAGACATACTGAAAATGAGTTCTTTCATTTGACTTACTTCAGACATACTTGAAAAATGAGTTCTTTCATTTGACTTACTTCAGACATACTTGAAAATGAGTTCTTTCATTTGACTTACTGTACGTATTGAAAATGAGTTCTTTCATTTGACTTACATCAGACATACTTGGAAAATGAGTTCTTTCATTTGACTTACTTCAGACATACTTGAAAAATGGGTTCCTTCATTTGACTTACTTCAGACATACTTGGAAAATGAGTTCTTTCATTTGACTTACTTCAGACATACTTGGAAAATGAAAATGGAAACATCAGACAAGTTGCCCTAAAGCTGCAATAACACACTTCTTCTTATTCTTCTTCAAACGCTCCATATCAACCACTCTTTGTGATTTGTATGTGATCCGAGCAAAAGCGATTGACGCTGTGCCAGTTATGCACCTACAAGCAGGCTGTACATCCGATTTCTGCAACACTTTTTATTTACTAGGGTAGCTTCCCTATTCTTCTGCAACAGTCGCCTCTTATGACATGCCTTGTAGGTTGCAGTGTTACTATTTTTTGCTTTCCTTGCGGACCAGGCAACTCATGGGCGAATTAACACACTCATAACAGGTCTTGATTCCTTACCAACTGCATTCCACTGAGCTCATCCACCAGACTTAAGTTTCCCTGCATCATTTTGTTCAGGTTAGCTTGAAACTCTTTCAGCTGTTCAAGGTTTCATTCTTTGTTTCTTCATTTTCCTCAGGTTCAAATCTGCCCTGAAATGATAAAACCACTAATGGTGAAACAGAACAGAGCAGTATGAAATATTATTAATAAACATGGTCTCCATATATCATAGACAGAGAAGAAAACAAATAGATCTATACAGAAGGAACTCAAAATCAAAGAAAACTGGTTGACGGTACAAATAAGAATGGGAAAACTAAAGTATTTTGAAATCTTCTTTGTGTTCGTTTCTTACGACCAATTTTAATCACTCTTTGTGATATGTTTGATCTTTGCCAAGAACGTGTATACGTTGCACATTGGTTTGGTAGGCCCCTAAACGCATAGACTTCTACACGTTAGGACACATGCATCCGATTTCAGCCAAACCTCCTTAGTCGCCTCTTACGACATGCATGGTAGGTAACAGTGGTTCTATTCTTTACACCCCAAATTTGGGCCCGGTAACCACTCGGGCGCCCAATTTTGGAAATATAAAGAAACATGAATGGCTGGAGAAGACCATCATGGAAGGGGGCATCCCGACAAAAAGGAGAAGAGGTAGACCACAGAGAAGATGGATTCAGGATGTAACTGATGGTTTGAGCATGACCACTGCAGAGGCAGGACATCTGGCCTATGAGAGAGGAAATTCGAAGGACTGTTAAGATGACAAAGTTCTGCTCAGGACAAGCTATTTGATGATGATGATACATGGTTTTTAAACATATAGAAATATTCCTATCTAAATTTGGAGCAATTAATAAGGCAAACTAGATTATTGGACAAATGTCACCAAAAAACAAGCACGTAATGATGAACACCAAGAGAGCAATGTTCAACACAGTTTTTTTTTACAAACTCTGTGCTATCAGTGTCAGACCTGGACACTCGCCCCAGTAGTTACCGTGGCCCAAATTGGGGTGTAAAGAATAGAACCACTGTTACTTGCCACGCATGTCATAAGAAGCAACTAAGGAGGTTGGTCGTGGGGCTAGCTACCCCACACCGTAAAAACACTAGATGGTTACAGAACGGAGAGCGAACCGAGTAAACGCTGGTTGAAACCGGAATACATTGCCGAAGGATAAGCACCACAGCTCCAAATGGTGAAGATGTGACGTAAAACACATCAATGCTAAGGCTTCATTAATCAGATTTCCACATGAATAGAATTTATGGGGAAATCTGGTACATAGGTCTGGGCGGTGATCGCGAGAGAGAGACCTGGACACTGACAACAAATGAGAATATCTTGATCTACTGACAATGATGCTGTGACTAGAACATGATAGCAACAGAGGTAGGGCATTTGTAACAGCTAATACTGCAAGTCTAAAGGTTCAAAAGCCACTACTCTTCTACCCCAATTCTTCCAGTTATCTTTGACCTCTCCACTCTACTTTTCTCCCTGTGAGTTTTCGTCTTTACTTCTTCTTTGAACGCTCCACTTGTTAAACCACTCTTTGTGATCTGTATGTGATCCAAGCCTAAGAGCGATTGTACATTCTGCCAGTTATGTGTCTACAAGTATGCAAGCACATCCGATTTCTGTGACGCATTTTATTTACTAGGATAGCTTCCCTAGGCCCTACCTCAGTCGCCTCTTATGACGGGCCTGGTAGGTCAGTGTTACTATTCTTTGTTCCCCTTGAGAACCCCGGTAACACACAGGCGAAAGTAGTCTTTACTAAACAGTTGTATAAATGCATTGAACATATTAGAAGACAATTAATAAAATGGTTTGGTCAGCTAATGAGAATGAAACCAGATCTACTACCATCTCAAGAGAGCTGCTGTAGCGTAGTTGTTAGTGAACTCGCTCTCAAGGCTGGTGGTCTGGGTTCAGCTCCCGCAATGCATGCGCGTGGAATTTTTCCCGACCGCGACGGCTCTCAGGTCGACCCAGCCTCAACTGGGTACCAGACATGCTCTTGGAAAGTAAGGGCCGGCGTGATGCTGACCACATCACCCATCCTGTGCCGACGGTCAATGAAAAATACAGGCCTAACACTGTATTGACCTATATACCACGAGGTATGTAAAGGTTCCTTTCTTTTTTTTCTTTACTACCATCTCACGCCTATGACAACCGGCAATCGGAATCAGGGCTCAAGGGAAACCTTGAACCCGATGGATAGATAATACCACATATATCCTGAGCCCTCAAGTACTAACAACTACAGATGCAACACACATGGCACAGGATAGAACAGTGAAACTCCCCACATCACTTCACGGCACAGGTGGTTAAGGCAAGACTAAATAGTTGGTAATTCTAAGTGATCAGAATAACCAACAACTTACTTGCATTCCTCTAAATCAGTAAGTTGTTGCATTAATCGGTCTAACTGTTCTTCCAAGTTCTGTTTCAGTTTAGTGGTTTCTTGTGCTCCTCTGGAAGCCATTCTATAAATCTAAAATAGTGAAATATTTTTAATCAAACAATCGAAGATGAACGTTAATAGCACTAGGATACATAGTTGTTGGGGGTCTCTAGAGAAGGAGAGAGGACACATGTCTGAAGAAATTTTACCCCGAGGAAATAACATAGACTTGATAACAGAGAATCTGTAGAAATATCATAACAAAAGCAAAATTGGCCACATAATATACCGACCGTGACATAGAAGAAAGCCTGTGGTATTTGTCAATGCTGAAAACCGTAGCCCTCTAGACATATGGTAGCCGCCGAAGCTGAAGTTTATATGTCAGTGAGGGAGCTAGCCGGCTGTGTAAATGGGCAGAACTGATATTTAACTTGGAGGTAGTGGGGTCGATAGCGAAGTAGATAACACGCTTCACTAGTAACCCCATGCCGTGGTTCGAGGCCAACTTGGGCCAAAAATGTATGGTATGCACGTGGTATGCAGTTGGACTACAGGTTCCCTGATACTTTACTTAGGGATCTAAATTACAAATCAAGCATCTCTGAAGTCAGAATAAGGCTCGCTTGAATGGCAAAGGACACTCATCATCATCATCAGGTGCCTTCTCCACATCGAAGGTTGGCTGCAATGAATCTCCAGCATCCTCTGTCTTTCGCCTTGGTGTTGCACACTGCCAGACTGTAACCTGTCCATTTCTTAAAGTTTCTCTCCACTTATCTTTCGGTCTTCCTCTTGCTCTTTCCCCTCAACTTTCCCCTCTAGTAAATATTTTATCATGGTGTCATGTCTTTTTATGTGCCCAAAATACTTTACTTGTCTGAATTTTATTTCTCTTAATAATTGTTTCTTCATGCCTAGTTTTCCTAAAACTTGTTTATTTGTCTGTTTTTCTGTCCATGAAACGCTGCCTATTCTTCTATATATCCACATCTCAAATGCATCAATTCTGTCTTCTAACTGCTTGTTCATTGTCCATGTTTCCGAGCCATACATTAATATAGGATATATATAGCATTTGATCATTCTCATTTTTAGCCTGTTTGTGATTTGTTTGGATGTCAGTAACTTTCTCATACTATTGAAATTATCCTTGGCCATTCCTATTCTCTTTTTAATTTCTGTTATACATCTGCCATCATCCGTTATCATCTGACCGAGATATAAGAAGCTTTTTACTTGATGTAGTAATTCTCCATGTATTTTTATATTCATTTTATTCAAAGGACACTAGTGATAAAGAAATCAAGCCTTCACACACAAATCAGTGACAGGTGCCATATTAGGCGCCCTGATTACGTCTGAATTTATAGCAGGTGGAAAAAACAACAACAAAAACTAGGAGGTAGAACTGTTTATTATCTCAAATATTTGATTGTAGATTTTTTTGGAAACTAGTATAGAGAGTCAGTAGAATTGGAACATCCTGGGTTGTAACATGTAGAACATCCTGGGTTGTAACATGTGGAACAACTGGTCTTAGCCAATTTGAATAGCAGTACAGGTTTTTCATAGGTAAATTCATATTTTGGCTACAATAGTCATTGCTATAGTTACTATGATGGATTAGCAAGTTTAGAAGGGAATTCTTCTTCTTCTTCTGTGATCAACTTCTGTTATGCGACTACTCCGGTATGTGTCATAAACAGAGCGGTGCGCTTGAGGTCTTCACAGGTCCCCCATAGCTGTTTTGAAGGGTTGTTTCTGTTGGCTAGATTTCCATTCTCACACTGTTCAGGCTGGGGCAGTCTTGCAGGATGTGCTCTGGTGCTCCACAGGTGTAAGCAGCTGAGTCCCTGAGACCCATTCTATGGAGGTGTGCTCTGAGATAGAAGGGAATAAAAACAAACTCCCAACCCCTTTCAATATGTCAATTATTGTATTCAAACCTCATTTCAGAAGGTAAAATATTGCAGAGGTGTTCAACTTAAAAGCAGCCCCATTGATAAATAGAAATTTGCCAGGTATGCATTGCATCTCCGTCTATTTACTATTTAAACCGGTTCTGACTAGCTTGTTCTACGTCACATTTGTTCATCGCCCCTTCCCGCACTACAATTACACACCATCACACAACCTTGACCTATACTACGTCATAACTGAGCCTGCACATTTCCATACATATATGCAAGATTAGCTCCATTCATGGACTGCTTTTAAGTTGAACACCTTGTAGTATGACTGGATGTTATTTATTGGTGCTTCAAACATCCTGGTGCTTTCATGTAACTACTATCCTGGAGGATAAAGGTAGTACAGACAGGCTTCCATAAAAGAGAACAGCTGGTCAGAGCATTGAAAGATGGATAAGGAAGGCATAGTTCTATAGCTCAGTGACTGCGTATTGAATGAAGATACACCAATGAATGATGAATGTATACAGTGTATAAGTAAATTTGAAATAAGACGGCCATATACTAGTAGAGCAGGGTACCTGCAGAGACGAATGAGGGAGAGTTTATCAGAAAAACTATCAGCATGTATACCCTTCAACATCTACTTTTGGGCACCAAGTACATATTGTTTTTTCTGGACTGCTGATGTCAAGTCACTAAGTTATTCTACTTTCATGTTAAGTTTTGAATGCATCATCTAACTGAGGTATTCTTAATATTTGTCGCATTTCATATTGTAAGTAGCGTACATCTTTTGTTTAACTGCTATTTCTTCTCAGCCTTGCATTTGATTATGTGCTCATCCATTCTTCTTTTTCTATTCTGCACATCTTATCTTAAACGTGTATATTATTTTGCTCCGTCATAATCTGTAGTAATAATGTTCTTTACTTATTTCTGTTCTATCAACACTTATCAAATTCATGATGTTCGCTGGTGCTGTCATCCAATCCACACCCGATTAATGAATCAGAATAGGATTATTATTATTATTATTGGATTTCTGTGATACGAACTCAGTAGTCACGTAGTCGGTATCCTACTCTACTGATAACTTTTGTACACTAAATGTTAGATACTCTAATATTTTGCGTTTACTATCTCCACCAGATTTTTCTTATATATGAAATTGCTTCACGCTTATACTTACGTAGTAGCATCAACTCAGCAACTTACAAGTCAGCTGAATCTAACTAACTACTAACTCGTATGAACTGCAAGTCATTTTAAAGTTTAGAGCAAGTGGCAACACAACACCAAAGGCAATGAGCCGCAATACAAAGTTAATTGTTTTTGTGTAATTATCAATTTAAAACATACCGTCTAACCCGACTTGAAGCTTTAGCAGATGATACAATACGCTAAAAATAAAGATGGAGAAATGTATTTCTGTTCGACAGTACTACTTACAAAAATACTAGTGCTAAAATGTTACAGGAATAAGTTGTTATTGTATGTAGATGTCGTGTACTTTGATACACTCCCTCATATCCACGGGGTGAACAACTACGATTAGATAGTGACTTCCCTTTAGTTGTAGATATTTTACAAGTTTGGAGTTATCCGTGCTACTGATAGAAGTATCTTCTTCTTCTCTTCCACCATTTACTTCTTTATAGAAGTATTGGGGGTAAAACGTAGTGATCTTGTGTGTGTTTGTTTTAAGGCACTTTGTAAGCTGATATTCATGTTCGTAAGGCTGTTCTTGATGCCGTCGCTCCATTTTTTGCGTGGTATTTCTCTTGCTTTGTACTCATTATACTTTTTCTGTGTGGCTCTCTGTGGTAGACGATACCAGGGCATTCTTGTCAGGTGTCCAAACCATTTAATATGTTGTTCTTTTATGAATTGCATAACTGGTATCATATCCATTCTTTTCTGATTTCTTCATTTCTAATTTTGTCTCTTATTGTCACATCTGCAGCTCTTCCAAGACACCTCATCTCTGTCGTTATGATTTTCCGCACATTAGCTGCTGTTATTGGCCAATGTTTGACACTGGTAACATAGTGTTGGCCAGAAAATCGTTCTTATAAGATTTGCTTTAGTTTTTAGCGGTATGTCTTTATGTGACAACAGTGGTGTTAACTAAGTTGAAGTATACACATTATACACATAGAATTCTCCGTACGGAGTTCAATAGTTTCATTATTTTCACGTTTGTTGCCCTAAACGTTCTGATATAACCAAAAAAAGGCTCATCCTAAGGCTGAAAAAGCTTAAAGAGGCTTCAATTCCCTACATAACAAACAAACATTGTACAAATAGAACTGGATGCCCGAGAGACAGAATGATGAGCGAGTCACGGGAATCTTTTGTGTGCATACTCTTCAACATCTTTTGAGGGGAGACTGTACACCTATGGGTCTGCTCGGAGTGCAATGAAGTCGGTTCAGTAACCAATAGTGGCAAATATAATATTTATACTAGTTAGTAATGAACAAAACACTTTATTCGTTTTGAACTTTGGGAATACGTGCTCCGTCTCTTCCCCATTACCCTCCCCTCTCCCCCGACACAATCTTTGCAGGCAAAATCGTTTGAATGCTGGGATTCACGTGAGTCCTATTTGTACATCATCAAATTCTAGTAATTTATTATTGAACCAATGTTTTAGCCTTTCGGACCAATCCATAGATAATAGATGCGCAGTCTTCCACCCCACAAGCAGATGTCAAGGGACCAGGGTACATATGCTGAAGGCTTCATTAGTTCGTCTGTTCAACCAGAGCCAACTATAAACTACTGGGCCTTCGGGCTCAGGTAAGAATTGTGGAAATCAGACCCCAACTACACCACGTGACCTCGCATTCCAGTATTGGTGTATATAGACGAATTCATTTTAAAAGCAACACAAAATGCTAACTCGAAGTCATATTATGCAACAAGTTAAGTTTAACAATAAGGAATATCAATATTATAAATATTTTCACCAATAAATAACCATAGACTCACAGAATTGAGTAAAATTGCAAAAAGCGTGCAGTGTTCTATCAAACATCTATAATTTCCAGATCCCTTTTCTTATCTAGGTCAGGAATACCCGGCCAGTTGTCTGGCCTGTGCTAGAGCCTGGCTGTGGTTCAACACACTGTACTAATTTTACTTCATCCTGTTCTGCACGTACAACCAATGGTTCCATACTCATCAAATCGCTGTAAAGATTTAACATCGATTTCAGTGGCTTCATCCAACATACGGTACAGCTGAGCAACCAAATTAATGCAATTTTTATCGTCAATTCCCCACTATTTTATTTATTCATTGCCATGAATACCAGCATGTCAAGGACAGAAGATCCACGTAAACTATAGGAGATACAACATTTTATTCTTCAGAGATTTCTGGTTATGCGCTTTATTGTGGACCCCAAACTGGGCAGTCAGCTTGAGGTCTGTCAGGTTTCCCCTTAGTTTAGTTTCTAAATCGACTGGAGGATGGTCACATGTTGCTTCTCAGATTACACAGGAGAGGACAGTCTTGCAAGCAGTGGCGGCTCGTCATTAAGGGCCAGAGGGGCTGGGCCCCACCAAAAATAATATATTACGTGTATTTATTATTTAATCAATTAAAATATAACATAACCCAAAGTCATGATTTTTCCGAAAATTTGTGTCTGGCCCTACCAACAAAAACGATCAGGAGCCGTCACTGCTTGCAGGGTATGCTTTGGTGTCTGTTCCTTCTGAAAGACGATATTCACTCATACCTCATTATGTCTCTTATGGACCTTCTGAAGAATTGACTGAAAGTCGCACACAATAATGGCTCCAGTAAAGGGAATCACAAAGAACAATTAAAGAACATAAGTAACGGCCTCAACGTCCATATTCATACTGAAAGTATTTTGTCCTTTATGATGATTGTTATACTATTACTCAGTGGCGGATCGTGATCATTTTTGTTGGTGGGGCCAGACATTTTTTCCGGATAAATCATGGTTTTTGATTGTTATATTTTAATTTATAAAATAATAAATACATGTTATACATTATTTTTGGTGGGCCCGGCCCCACTGGCCCTTAATGACGAGCCGCCACTGCTACTACTAATAATAACAATAATAATAGTAATAATAATATTAGTATAGTCAAGATGTCGACGCTTTCTCCAACAAGAAAGGAAAGGGTAGGGATATGTGACAGTAGAATAGTTACAAAATAAATTAAGATTGCAAAAGCGGGAAAATCGTGTTCATGGACGAACTAAGAAAAAAAACGTGAAAATATTTTATTCTCTTGAAATCTGATTAGCGTTAAAGCAGATGGAGTAGGACAGGGCGCCATGAATGTACAACATCGGAGCCATGACTTCTGCGGGCGTCGCTGTTCTATACAATCAATCACACAATATGAACAATGTGCGTGATTTACAACTACGAACCGCCTCTTTTCGGAAAGACTCAATACTCCTAATATGTCATTTAGGTTTCTTTCAGTATATTTTAATACCGGAGCCGTGCCTGTTTGTCTGTCATCTAGTTCATTACCCCTGACTCCGGTTTGTCTCTGAACAAAAATAAAGGGGTTTCTCTAGTCCCAGTCTGTGCCAATCTGACGCACAACTCCTGTTTGAAGTAATCATACGCATGAGTTAATGAGTATGGAAACACGAGATAAGTAATGAGATGTCAACCAAGTAAACGCCCCTGCAACTGTTAGCTATTCTATTGTTAAACTATGTAGTTATCGGCAAGGTTTCAATGGCCCCTCTTATTATATTTCTCACTGAACGTGCAGAAAATGAGCACGCACGTCGTTGTTGACGAGTGATTGAACAGTTTATATAATAACCATGTCTGTTCTGTTAGCATTGGCATTCAAGAGAGTCTCAACCTGTGCATTAGTTATAGAAATTGATAAATTAGTTATAGTAATTGATAAATTAGCTATAATAATTGATAAATTTAGTTATAGTAATTGATAAATTAGTTATAGTAATTGATAAATTAGTTACAGTAATTGATAAATTAGTTATAGTAATTGATAAATTAGTTACAGTAATTGATAAATTAGTTGTAGTAATTGATAAATTAGTTATAGTAATTGATAAATTAGTTATAGTAATTGATAAATTAGTTATAGTAATTGATAAATTAGTTGTAGTAATTGATAAATTAGTTATAGTAATTGATAAATTACTTGTAGTAATTGATACATTAGTTGTAGTAATTGATAAATTACTTGTAGTAATTGATAAATTAGTTATAGTAATTGATAAATTAGTTACAGTAATTGATAAATTAGTTGTAGTAATTGATAAATTAGTTATAGTAATTGATAAATTAGTTGTAGTAATTGATAAATTAGTTGTAGTAATTGATAAATTAGTTGTAGTAATTGATAAATTAGTTATAGTAATTGATAAATTAGTTATAGTAATTGATAAATTAGTTATAGTAATTGATGCAACGCACAGATTAGGTACTCGCCTCTGGTTCCAATGGTATTAGGTTCGCTCTCTCGTGGACCCATCTGGATATTCTTTAAGAGATCCATGATCTCAGACTTTTATCCATGCATGTTTTCTCAGGGACTCAATGAGTGTGCTCAGGAAAATTGAAACAGGATGGGCTAGGAGACATTGAATGGAGTCGCTGGGAGGTCTAAGCTGACAAAGATCAGTTTTATTTTTGTGCCAGGGCTGCAGGTTAGGAATGAACGTGCGGATAGGCTTGCAGTATGGCTCTGTACAAAGCGGCGAGCAATGGACCAGGCTGATATTATCAATTCCTTAAGGGAGAGAGGGCGTGTACATGATTCACGTAATAGCGCGAATCCACAACACTAACCAGAATGCAAGAACTCAAGTTATTGCTGTAGCTCGACAAGAACGCTATGCTGGCAGACAAGAAGAATTGTAAACCAACAAAGAACCGGTGTCGTTAGTCGCCACACGCTATGGACATACTGAAGGAGAGATCGGACACTTACTGGACTAATTTGTTCGACGTGCAGTGATGGTGATCCGGCGACTAAACTGAACGAAACTGATCTCAGTGTAGAAGAGATCAGTTTCAGTCCTATTGGAGACGTACGTCCCGTGTTCAAACTTCTTAAAATTCTTACAAGATATTTTGTACCATCTTCTAAATTACCCGGGACACTCAAGGTGCTCGTCACTGCCGCTGAAATCTTCCTGTGCAAGAAAGAGATCTGAGCACACATGGTTACTCACCGAAGTGCAAAGATGATGGTCCTATCAATCAATCAATCAATCAATCAATCAATTTGTCACCGTTTTTCTTAATAGTTATAATAACTGGGTGGCGAGTCACCAAGTTAAATACAAATAAGATTCAGACCTTTGTCAACGTATGTCTTCTGCGGATTCTCAGACTGAGATGGTATGATAGAGTTACAAACACAGACCTTTGGATAAGAACCGGACAGGAACCCATGATGACCTAGGTAAAGAGGAAAAAATGGCGATTGGTAGTGCATACCCTACGGAAGGCACAATCGAGTGTCACTAGACACGCACTTGAGTGGAAGCAGCAGGAAATCGAAAAAGAGGACGCCCTAAACAGACCTTGAGATGAAGTCTTCTTGAGGAACTGAAGTGTGCTCGACTATCCTGGGAGACCATAAAGAAAACAGCCAGAGACCGAGAAGAGTGGCAAACAACTGTTGATACCTTATGCTCTCGAGAAAGGAAGTAATACGTATAAGTAGAATAACTGGGAATATAGTGTGAAATTCAGACGGAACAGCAATCCATTCAACTCCTTGTTCAATTTTGGCAGTCCACATATTTTCTCCAGATCTATTATCTTATGCCTGGCCCTACCATGACTTCTCTCACCCTTTCCTTCTTATGCCTGCCCTACCATGACTTCTCTCACACTTTCCTTCTTATGCCTGGCCCTACCACTGACTTCTCTCCCCCTTTCCTTCTTATGCCTGGCCCCACCATGACTTGTCTCACCCTTTCCTTCTTATGCCTGGCCCTACCATGACTTGTCTCACCCTTTCCTCCTTATGCCTGGCCCTACCATGACTTGTCTCACCCTTTCCTCCTTATGCCTGGCCCTACCATGACTTGTCTCACCCTTTCCTCCTTATGCCTGACCCTACCATGACTTCTCTCACCCTTTCCTTCTTATGCCTGGGCCTACCATGACTTGTCTCACCCTTTCCTTCTTATGCCTGACCCTACCATGACTTCTCTCACCCTTTCCTCCTTATGCCTGGCCCTACCATGACTTCTCTCACTCTTTCCTCCTAGTGAGTTATTCATGAAGGGGATGGTCCTTATTTGCGTTTATTTTCAAATATGAAGAAACCTATAAAAATTGAAATTTTGGTCTCAGTGGGAAGGTCAAGGATAAATCTTATTGCTTCTAAATTCTCTTTACCATTACTGACATTGAAACTTCTTCCTGTGGCTTCAATATAATATTACTAAATTCAAACACGTTTTCGGAAGTTATACAATGGATGCATTTCTAAAGAAAAATTAGTAGAACATTTGAAGATATAAAACCAGTTTTTGATTAGCAAGAGGATCGAGGTAAACTTAGACACAAAACACAATATTGGAAATTAAAATTGTATCAAATGACGTCATTGAAAATTGGATTAAATTTTCAAGTTATATTTTTGATTAAACAAAGGGAAACGACTATCACGTCTTGACAAGATATACTCAAATTGTTTGTTTGAATAAACAATTTCATCGTCAGCGAATTCTCTTAAGTTTGAAGGTATTTACCAGATCATTTTATGTATCATCTTCATATTGAAGATTAACTGTATTTGGTTCCATCTCATTGTTACATCCGTTATCGATATATGTATATTTCTTCTCTCTCTCTAACCCTATTTGATGTCACAATGTGACGAATGCCAGAATAAGAAGTGATTTTTTAGAACGGACTTTTGTGTTTTCTCGACCGACAGATAAGCGTTGGATTGCTTCTCGGCATTTTGACTAAAAACAACGTGTAGTGGACACTTAAGTTTCAGTTAGGAATATCTTAATTGCACTCTGAACATGTCCACACCTGGACATACTCCCATCTCTTTCTCAATATCTCCAACAGCGTCCAGCGACTAACTGTACCAGTTCAGTGTTGATTTATAAGCTACTCATATACGTGTTGTGCTGTTCTTTTCTGGCCACTTCAATCCGTTCTTTCAATCTAGCAGTTGACATGGTTTTGTTTAAATGAAAATTCTCTTTGCGGTCACATTCTATGAGGGCATTCAGAATGTCAGCTCTATCCACTAGATACCCCCTCCCCAACCTGATCCCGATATGGTGGCAAAGCCAGCCAGCTTGTTTGCACTCTAATTGCCATCAACATCCACGTATTCCAGAACAAAGATGAATGTAATTCTGGGCATTGTTGACGTTTGTAGTGATTCAGTCCATTGCCTGCGCACCCAACCAGCCTCCACCTTACGGATCGTACTCAATAACATTATCAATGCACGCATGAGTGTAGTTCTGTGACTCTAGCCAGAGTTGAGTGCTAGTCCCCGCCAGCACCTTCCATTGCCAGGCTGCTTGTTGTCATACTAAATACATCGCTGGTTTCTTGACCATTCTGCCGCATGAGCTTGCAGAGTAGGCACATACGAACTTTTCTTGACGAACTACTCATCCATCCGTGTCAATCAAAACTTCACCTTCATTACAGTTTTCATCAATGATGGCCTTAACGTCTGCATCAAATACCAAGGGATTCCTCTCTTTGCAATCTTTGTCGAATTTAATAATGGTCGAAAAAGTGTTCCTGTATATGGAAGGTACATGTACAAGTATGAATTCTTCCTCCGGGTCGATGTTTATGAGCCCTCATATCTGCTAAATAGTACATTCAATGAATGATCTTTTTTTAGCTATTATTTTGATATATGCATGTGCTCTAGCTATCTTGAGTCTATACTTCATGGTTGGAAGATCAAGGAAAAACAGCATCACCACGCATGGAGTGTCCCTATTGCAATCCAAGAGAATAAGCATAGCTTCGTTCTGTATTCTCTCCAGTCGTTCAATTTGTGTCTTATTAACAGTAACCACTACATATTCGATGGTTAAAATAACCAGCGCCTGATATAGGATGACACGCAGCCGTAGCTCGATATAAGCAGCCGCTATGATTCTCATTGCCGCCAGGCCTTAAATTGCCTTAACAGTTACATGCTCAACGTGGTCCCTGGAGCGTAGGCTGCCGTCAAATTTAACATCCAAAAATTGTATCCATTTAGCGTCGAATAAACCGACAACGCACAGTTTCACAACAGGCGTAGATGCGTTATTATTAAGAGAGAACCATGTTACTGCTGCTTTTGTAGGGTTAACTAATGCTTCTCTCTCTCTCTCTCTCCCTCGCGATCGTTCTTAGGCCGCTTTTATCATTCTATTGTGATATATAAGCAGCCAAACATCAAGAATGGATGTACGTACACAGCCTTCAGTACCTATTGTGATATAAGCAGCCAAACATCAAGAATGGATGTACTACACAGCCTTCAGTACCTATTGTGATATATACAGCAAACATCAAGAATGGTGTACGTCACAGCTTCAGTAACTATTGAGCTCAGGTACTTATCCTTGGGGTTTGTTTATTTCAACCAGAGTTTACTGGGTTTGCTATCCGTTAGCCTTTTGCTGTCCCCAGCCAAAACCCACAAGACAGCAGGTTGCTATTTTCTTTCAGGGCAGCGACCCGTAGACGACCTGCCCTCCCGGGCTGATGAGCGTCATCTGCCCAGCTATACCCGTCTTTTTGTGGACTGCTTGGTTTGCCTACCATCCAGTTTTGTGTACGGTTTGCCGCGCTAGCCTTTGATTGTCCCCAATCAAACTACAAGGCAGCAGTAGTTTCCTTCGAGCGGAAACGCACACTGGCTTTACCTCTGCTGGGCTTTCCAGTTGTTCTGCACATTCGGGTGGTCCGCACACCCTCTCGCCTGCCGAGCCTGCCGTGTTATGTTTTTTTACCCGCCTGTGGGCCCATCCGTGCATCTTCGGCATGTTTGCTCGCGCTGCCCTGGTGCCTACTTCACCATTTTCGTCAATTCCAAACATGCGCACATTTGCCTCGGCTGTCCTCGCCTGGGGCTTAACCCGGACCCCCACCCCAGTGATGGTGGCCCGAGTTTCGCCTCGTGTGGGCCAACGTGCAACTCAGCCCGACTCCCAGCATATTCAAGCTCAAGAGAGGGCTCAAGAGAGAGCATGCACGGGCTCCGAGTTTCACACCACGTGGGCCCACGTCTCTTCGATGGATGCATCTCTCATACTGTATGTTTATCCTTCCAGCTTTTCCCATCGGCCGGGAGAGACGAGCATTAATAGGCACTCTGGGCATTCGCTCGTCTGTGTTGCGAGCGGATCCCATCTAGCGTGACTACCTTTGCATCTCTACTTGCACCAAAGTAGCTCTCCCACGACACCTGCCCTCTTAGCCAGACCAGAATTTCCGTCTGTTTCCAGGTTCACCACGAGGAGGTGAGGGCAGGGTCTAGATTAGTGCCAGCTCACTAATCCTGGCGCGCCGTTGTCCCCATGCGCCTTTGACCCTACTAATGCTTCTGAGACATCACATAAGTCTGTTACTGCGGTCAAATTTCCTTGTTACTCACATTCTTGTCCTGCCCATACACCAGAATGCCGATGGGTTAAATGTTTTTACCTCCTGTGGCCATCCGTTCATTTTTGGATTGTTTGTCGCTTGCCTGGTGCCAGTCCCCATTTGTCAATTCCCAGGACAGTCCTGTCCTCGCCGGCTTCCCGACACAGGACCGAGTCACTGTGGGCCAATGGTCAGCCCTGACTCTAGATATAAGAAAAGGGACTCAAAAACATGATGCTTGATAGAACACTGACCTTTTGCAATGTCACTCATTCTGTAGTTTATCGGTTTTTTTTCGGCCGAAAAGCATTATAGCATCTGATATTCTCTGTGTTGGAACTTAGCACTTTTGCATATCTACTTCAGACATTTGTAGTTGAATTTTAAATGAATTCGTCTATTCCAGATCACAATGGAGGTGAGGCGGGTTAGATTGGTGCTCATTCCTCCGTTGCACTTCTTACCCTAAGCTCTGAGGACTCCATTAGTTTGATGGTCATTCTCTGATCTGTCTTTTTCCCCTAAAATGTGTAAGCTAACGTCTGTACTGTTGCCATCAGTTCTTATTCTGTTGTTGTTACAGTCTGCGTCTGTGTGTTGCCAGGTACAGTGTGCGTCTGTGTGTTGCCAGGTCCCGTAAGGGGATCAAAGAATAGTAACACTGCAACCTACAAGGCATGTTGTAAGAGGCGACTGAGGTAGGGGCCTACGGAAACTACCTTAGTAAATAAAAAGCGTCGCAGAAATCGAATGTGCTGGCCAACTTGTAGACACATTACTGGCACAACTTGAAATCGCTCTTAGGCTCAGATTACATACAAATCACATAGTGGCTTAATAAGTGATCGAGATGGAGCATTTGAGGAAGAAGAAGTTACTGTCTATATGTTGAATAAGACTGGTGAAAGAGGAGAGATTTGTTACAATCCTGAATATACTGTCACCGACTCAGATAGCCAACCACCACATCGCAATACAACATTCATTTTGAACAGCGCAGCAGCTATTGATCTTACAAATAGAAGGTACACCTGGCGTTTGATAAGCAGGTGCATGAGATAGTGGTAGGCAGTGGCGGCTCGTGATCATTTTTGTTGGTGGGGCCAGACAGAAATTTTCGGAAAAATCATGGTTTCGGTTAGGTTATATTTTAATGTATAAAATAATAAATACACGTTACACCATTTTTTTTGGTGGGGCCGGCCCCACTGGCCCTTAATGACGAGCCGCCACTGGTGGTAGGGCATTCTGTTATATGCGTTCATCTTTCACGTCCACAACCACTGGAAATGTTTCGATACCTGCATGGAACCCCCTCCCCTCAGGCAGACCTGGAGAAGAGAGTTGGAGGCGGATATAAAGAGGATAGGCAAAACATGGAAAGAATTGAAGGGATGGCAAGAGAGAGGAAGAGATGGAAGAAGTTTATTGAAGACCTGTGCTCCGATGGGAGTTGAAAGGTGATGATGGAAACCCCCGAAGACATCATAGGTGACGATCGCAGGGTTGTACCATGTTTCCTTCATAGATCTGTAACCTCTGAGGTGGGTGGAAAGATATGACGAATTTTGAGCTCCCACGTCAGTCGACGTGCTACGCTTGTCTCAAGAAGCTTGCATGTCGTATTTTACAATGTAATAATTCTGTATCCAGTTATCTTGGAGTGATATTTATTAGGCAACTCTGCTCCAGGTCCTGATGTCGTTCGATATAGAGATATTGTCGACTTGTGGAATGATGATACGGAGGACCTGGTCAAAGAAACTAACGTCAGCATCTAGGACGGTGAGATCAGGGAGGAGGGGCTCACAGCTACATACTACTATTGACCCTCTCTTATTCTCATGATATATATGAACAAACAATCAATAAGATCACTGGAAGCCACAGAGATGTGGTTTATAGAAGAATGCTCGCCCGTCTGCCCAGCGTGTTCGTAGCGCGTTGGACTACGGGTGACTATCCCTCTGTGTGCGGGTTCAATTCCGCGGGATGGCAGAAAAAGCCACAGATTCCCCAGATTTACTGTGTTCGTGGCACCGAACCGAAGGGTTACGATGTCCATGGCACCGAGTCGAAGAGCTGAAAAGCTCAAATGCTTCTGGATCGGAAAAAACAAAACAGAAGAATGCTGAAAATTCCATGGATAGCGAAGAAAACAAATGATGAGGTTTTAAAACGGACCTGCACAGAAAGAAACATTATCATAAGAATACAAATCAAATAATATAGGTTCTTCGGGCATATAATGCGAAGAGGAGGTTAGAACATTTTGTAACAACGGTAAAATTCAGGGAATGAGAGATCGTGGAAGACAGAGGGAGAAGCTGTTGGATGGTCTGACATCGTGTTTCGACGCAAGATCGACGTCATAACTGATTAACTGCACCAATGAGAGAGAGAGAGTTGTGGAGAGACATCATCGCCTACACCGGCAGACAAGGCACTTGATTGATAGGTTTAGTAACAGACTGAGTTAATGTTCTGTTCTTTGTGCTGTTACATCTATTTACATAGCTTTTGATTGTTAATATTCACAATTGTCAGTTATCTCCCTTTGACTTGTAGACTCGTTAAAGACAAATCTTCAATATGGACAACTGTTATCAGATACCATATCAAGAATCGACTCCAATTTGGTTCCACAGGTAAGTCGAAATTTCAAGTAACAAAGTTGTGAAAAAAATGTATGCAAGGTGAGTGCGGATAGTGAAGACGAAAACACGCTTCACTAGTAACCACGTGTCGTGCTAATTCCTGGATTCAAGGTCAACTTTGGGTCTCTGTAGCGAAGATGTTAGCGGCTTGCCTCTTGTTTCAAATGTACTTGGTTTGCTCCTTAAGGAGTCATTAGGATATATGTTTCAGAGATCTCTGATCTTAGTGTAGGTGAGATCGAGTTCCTAATCCGATCGGAGTCGGACGATAAAATGTAGGTTCCCTGTTCAATTTGAGCACGTAAAAGAACCACTGACAGTTCAAAATTGAAAAGAGTCGATGCCCTGGCAAAATGCATAGGATTACAAATAAATTCCTACAACATATCTTCATGATCATCAAAATTACATTGGAGACATTCGCCGGTGCTACGAGGTTCGTATACTGTCGTTGAGATCTTCCTGGGTAAGAAAGAGATCGGAGCACATATGGTTATTTATCGAAGTGCAATGATGATGGTACTATCAATCAATCAATATTTCGTGTGCACAATGTAGGCGGTTGAACTACAGGTTTCCTGATACTTTACTTGATGACCTAAATTACAATTACCTCAGAAATCGAAGTAAGACTCGCCTGAATTGTGAGGGACACTGAATATAAAAACAAGTCTTTACGCAAAAATGAGAGGTGCCATAGTTAGGCACTGACTACGCCTGAATTCATAATAGGAAGTAAAAAAATAAAAAGTATACAAGACTAAGTTATTAAAGAGATTAGTCTTGCATTGTTCTCGGTCTGACATGGTCGACGTCCAGGTCGATATAAGTGTCAATATTGAAAGGTCACAGAACATCACAGCTGTCACTTAAGACGGGAAAGTCAGACTGATACGAGGAAGATTAGAGAACATGATTAATGGAGCTAATAATGAAATACAAAAGTCAATCATTGAGAATAAGTACGTAACAATATCAATAGATGTTACCTGTATGTGGGATATCTTCCTTAGAATATTGTTAATTAAAAAAGTAAAGGAACCCTTTCATACCTCGTGGTATATAGGGCAATATAGTGTTAGGCCTATATTTTTCATTGACCGTCGGCACACGATGGGTGATGTGGTCAGCATCACGCCGGCCTCCTTTACTTTCCCAGAGCATGTCTGGTACCCAGTTGAGGCTGGGTCGACCTGAGAACCGTCGTGGTCGGGAAAAATTCCACGCACACTGCGGGAGTTGAATCCAGACCACCAGCCTTGAAAAGCGAGTTCATATTGTTAATAGTACCATGAATCTAAAGGGTGGAAGAGTTAACTTCATTGCACTGGGGTTTCCCCCAATATGGTTCAGTCTCTCTCCGCAGAAATGACACGGCATATTCCGAGAATAACGCAAAAAGTCTAACTCTGTAGTATCTGCACAACACGTCTATTGGTCTCTGGAGAAAATGCCCTGGTGGATAGAACGGCGCGGGCTAGATTCGAATACAAGGCAACGGTTCAACCATTTAGCCACAATGACTCACGTTACAACAGGAATATGCTGAAATAACAATGAGTTTAGTTTAGTTTAGTCGTCGGATCACCATCACTGCACGTCGAACAAATTAGTCCATAAGTGCTCCGATCTCTCCCTCAGTATGTCCATCAGCGTGTGGCGACTAACGACACCGGTTCTTTGTTGGTTTACAATTCTTCTTTGTCTGCCAGCATAGCGTTCTTGTCGAGCTACACCACACTTAACTTTGAGTTCTTGCAGTCTGGTTAGTGTTGTAGATTCACCGCTATTACGTGAACCATGTACACGTCCTCTCTCCCTTAAGGAATTTATAATATCAGCCTGGTCCATTGCTCGCCCGCTTTGTACAGCAGTATCTCGAGGTATGAAAAGGGTTCTTTTTGCTTTCTTTTTACACATAAATTAAACAATACATCCGGCAGAATGGTCAAGGAAGCCAGTGGTGCATTTAGTATGACAACAAGCAGCATAACAATGGAGGTACTGGCGGTGACTAGGGTACTACTCTATTACAAAACTGCACTCAATCTTACATTCTGAGTGATTCATTGAGTATGATCCGAAAGATGGAGGATGGTTCGGTGCGCAGGCAACGGACTGAATCACTACAAACGTCAACAATTTGCAGAATTACACTTATCTTCATTCCGGGGGACATAGGTGTCGTTGACAATAAGAGAGCAGACAGACTGGTTAGCTCTCCCACCATATCGTGGTATCAGCCAATGGATATAGTTGCCATTTTGAACGCCCTCATAGAGTGTGACGGCAAAGAGAATTTTCATTTAAACCTAACCACATCAATTGCTAGATTGCAAGAGCTGGAATTTAAGATTGGAGCGGTCAGAAAAGAAAAACACAACAGATATATGCGTACACTCATCAATCAAAATCGAACTTTTACGGTCAGTCGCTGGACGCTTGAAGATTGAAGATTGGCGTGGCCAGAAAAGAAAAACATAACAGGTATATGAGTAGGTTTATCAATTAAAGTCGAATTGGTACGGTCAGTCGCTGGACGCTGTTGAAGATTGCAAGAGCTGGAATTGAAGATTGGAGTGACCAGAAAAGAACAACACAACAGGTATATGAGTAGGCTCATCAATTAAAATCGAACTGGTACGGTCAGTTGCTGGACGCTGTTGAAGATATTGCGAAGGAGATCGGAGCAGAACATGTGCGGAGTGCAAGGAAAATGTTCCAAACTGAAACTGAATCATCATCAGGTGCCGTCTCCACATCGAAGGTTGGCTACAATGAATCTCCAGCATCCTCTGTCTTTCGCCTTGGTGTTGCACACTGCCAGACTGTAACCTGTCCATTTCTTAAAGTTTCCCTCCCACTTTTCTCTCGTCATCCTCTTCCCCTCAACTTTCCCCCCTCTAGTAAAGATTTTATCATGGTGTCATGTCTTTTATGTGCCCAAAATACTTTACTTGTCTGAATTTTATTTCTCTTAATAATTGTTTGTTCATGCCTAGTTTTCCTAAAACTTATTTATTTGTCTGTTTCTCTGTCCATGAAACTCTGCCTATTCTTCTATATATCCACATCTCAAATGCATCAATTCTGTCTTCAACTGTTTGTTCATTGTCCATGTTTCCGAGCCATACATTAATATTGGATAAATATAACATTTGATCATCCTCCTTTTAGCTGAATAAATTCGTAAATTCAACAGAACACACACACTACTTAAACATAACAAATAATTTAGACAAACAGTTAGTTAGTGCGAAAAGTACATATTATCTACAACGGTATAGCCGCTAATAAAAAAATAAGACAAGTATATGACAGGCATTTATTGTCAAAGGCTTCTTAGTAGAGATTTAATAGTTAAGCTGCAGCTGGAAGCTGGTACGGCTGTCAGATCCTGTAAGCTATAAGACATAAATCATGCTTAACTCACAAACAGCTGTCATTTTATTGTTAAGCTTGACATGGTTACACATGACCATATCTTTATATGTGATCGCTGGTTGGTTGTTTCCGAGTTTCTGTGCTAACATTTATGCTGTCTCAGTATGTCTGTGATAGTATGTTGGTTATTCTATGTCTGTCTGTGATAGTATGTTGGTTATTCTTTGTCAGTCTGTGATCATATGTTGGTTATATTGTGTCTGTGATCATATGTTGGTTATTCTATGTCTGTCTGTGATCATATGTTGGTTATTCTATGTCTGTCTGTGATCATATGTGTTATGCTATGTCTGTCTGTGATCATATGTTGGTTATGCTATGTCTGTCTGTGATCATATGTTGGTTATTCTATGTCTGTCTGTGATCATATGTTGGTTATTCTATGTCTGTCTGTGATCATATGTTGGTTATTCTATGTCTGTCTGTGATCATATGTTGGTTATTCTATGTCTGTCTGTGATCATATGTTGGTTATGCTATGTCTGTCTGTGATCATATGTTGGTTATTCTATGTCTGTCTGTGTATATATTGTTGGAAATTATTCTATGTCTGTCTGTGATATATTGTTAGTTATTCTATGTCTGTCTGTGATATATTTGTTATCTATGTCTGTCTGTGATATATACTTGGTTATTCTATGTCTGTCTGTGATATATTGTTAGTTGTTCTATGTCTGTCTGTGATATATTGTTAGTTATTCTATGTCTGTCTGTGATATATTGTTAGTTGTTCTATGTCTGTCTGTGATATATTGTTAGTTATGATGTGTCTGTCTGTGATATATTGTTAGTTATTCTATGTCTGTCTGTGATATATTGATTTGTTTGGAATTTATTCTATGTCTGTCTGTGATATATTGTTGGTTTATTCTATGTCATAGGTATCTATGTTTGATATATTGTTAGTTGTTCTATGTCTGTCTGTGATATATTGTTAGTTATGATGTGTCTGTCTGTGATATATTGTTAGTTATTCTATGTGTCTGTGATATATTGTTAGTTGTTCTATGTCTGTCTGTGATATATTGTTAGTTATTCTATGTGTCTGTGATATATTGTTAGTTGTTCTATGTCTGTCTATGATATATTGTTAGTTATGCTATGTCTGTCTGTGATATATTGTTAGTTATGCTATGTCTGTCTGTGATATATTGTTAGTTATGCTGTGTCTATCTGTAATCATATGTTAGTTATTCTGTGTCTATCTGTGATGATATAGACAACGAAAGTTCTATGAACCTGGTGACGATCATATAGACAACGAAAGTTCTATGAACCTGGTGACGATTATATTATCCTACCTTTTTTTTCTTATATATTCATCGTCATCTTCAAATATTTTGTCATGAGCAGAACTTTGCCACCATAACAACCTTCGGAATTTCTCTCTCTCTCATAGGCCAGATGTCCCGCCTATGCAGCCTCCATACTCAAAACACCAGCTACATCCTGGATCCATCTTCCCCGTGGTCTTTCTCTTCTCATCTTTCCCAGGATGCCTCATTCCATAATGATCTTCTCCAGTTCTTCGTGTCTCTTTATTTCATCTCACTAAAAGATAGTCAAAAGTCACTTTATAAGAGCGCTATAGCCCAGAGCCAACTATAAACTACTGGCCTGGCTGTGTATAGCCCCACTCATTAGAAGTTAAGATCTTTGAGTTTATAGATAATACGATATCTCAGTCTCTTTCACCTCGGCGCAGTACTAAGATTACGACTTGCACTTTTCTGTTGAGCTGGAGATATAGATCGGTTGACTGGTGGCCTTGGTGTTATGTTGCTTGTTTAAGCGTTTGTTTCTTTTTTGCAAACCTCTTGATCTATTCATTATTGATGCTTGTTTCAGACTAAGATAGTTTTGTGTGTGTACAATATAGATTCTGTCCATTTATATATATATATATATATAAATTAAAGATGTCTGCAAGGCCTCAATGAATAACTTTTCTATCGGTGCTAGTAAATGGGAAAAACTTGCTGATAACCGAGTTATATGGAAAACAACATTACGCAAAGGTGTCGAATATTTTGAAGAGAGACTTATGAATAAACTGAAAGACAAAAGAGACAAATTCAGAAGTTGTCACAGTAAAACACTCGCCAAATTGATCGTCTGCAAAACGAAAAAGGCCATATACATTTATACAAATATTAAATATTTATAAATAAATATTAAAACTTCAGAGTTTGCGATTGTTTCTATTGCCTTTAAGCTTATCCCTATGTTTATCTTCGAAATATTCTGCATCTTTGCGTAACATATTTCTCCTCGTCGTGTCCCGCTCGAGACATTAAGTTTCCACGAGAGATTTCAAATGCTGCCACTCTGCAGTTTTTCTACTAATTGTTTCACAAGTTAGATCATAATCTTTCTATTATTTTTCAACAGTTTTTCTCCATGTTTCTCATGGACGTCCATAACTCATTTCCCCATCCTCTGTACATTATTGATATATCCTCACCAATGTCCCTACTGGGATAGGCTATATATTTTCTTCTTCTTTGCGTTCGTTATTTACAACCAATTGTAATCACTCTTTGTGATATGTTTGATCTTTGTCAAGAACGTGTATACGTTGCATATTGGTTGGTAGGCCCCTAAACGCATAGACCTACAGTTTAGGACACGTGCATCCGATTTCAGTCAAACCTCCTTAATCGCCTCTTACGACATGCGTGGCGGGTAACAGTGGTTCTATTCTTTTCGCCCCGAATGTGGGCCCCGGTAACCACTCGGGCGGTCATATCTGTTCAATCCAGCTTCATTTTCGTATTTAATGATAGTCTCCAATGATATATACGATATACGATATATGATATACGATATACGATATACGATATATGATATATGATATATGATATATGATATACGATATACGATATATGATATACGATATACGATATATGATATATGATATATGATATACGATATACGATATATGATATACGATATATGATATATGATATATGATATACGATATACGATATACGATATACGATATATGATATATGATATATGATATACGATATATGATATATGATATACGATATACGATATACGATATATGATATATGATATACGATATACGATATACGATATATGATATATGATATACGATATACGATATACGATATATGATATATGATATACGATATACGATATACGATATATGATATACGATATACGATATACGATATATGATATACGATATACGATATATGATATATGATATACGATATACGATATATGATATATGATATACGATATACGATATATGATATATGATATACCGGCTTTGTGTAGCTAGGGTCCGCAAGGAGAGCTAATAATAGTAACACTGCGACATACAAGGCATGTAGTAAGAGGCGTCTAAGGTAAAGCCCCGCCCGTGTGCTGCTCGAAAGGGGAGGAAAGAATATGCAGCAATGTGTACCTACCAAGAAGCCTCTAAGGAGGGTAGGGAATGAGGATGGCTACCTCACCCCGTAGAAGAAAAGATAAGCCTAAAAAAAAACTTCAACAAACACGGAAAGTACAACTAAAATAAAAAACCTAACTCAACCATCCGAACCAGGGAAAGGTCCCACAACAAGGAGGCAAATCACGTATTGCCGGGAAAGCCGAAATGATCAGGTGATGCCGACTAGCCTTCTTTCCTGTCGAATAGGCAAAACGTGGAGTAAATTGGAATTGATGGCAGAATAGAGGAAAGGTTGGAAGAAGTTTGTTGAAGACCTGTGCAGCCCGAGTGGTTACCGGGGCCCAAATTGGGGTGTAAAGAATAGAACCACTGTTACCTGCCACGCATGTCGTAAAGGCGATATGGAGGTTGATTGTGGGCTAGCTACCCCACACCGTAAAAACACTAGATGGCTATAGAACGGAGAGCGAATCGAGTAAACGCTGGCTGAAACCGGACATATCGCTGAAGAATAAGCACCAGAGCTCCAAATGGTGCTGAAGATGTGACGTAAAACACACTAATGCTAAGGCTGCATGAATCAGATTTCCACATGAATAGAATTTATAGGGAGATCTGATACATCGGTCTGGGCGGTGATCGCGAGAGAGAGAATACCTGTGCTCCTTTCGGAATTGAAAGGTAAAGAAGAAGATATGATACACAGTGCTAGAGATAGGGTGTTGTGTAAGCAATTGATAGGTGTTGTGTAAACAATTGACGTCTTCGTCAGTGCAGACATAAATCCATCTCCATGACAAATCGTTCCTTAATCATATTTTCATTTGATGATTATAGCTACGGCTACAACAATGAGGAGAAACTCGTACGTTCCAACGAGTTGATGGACCGACGTGAGGTTCTGCTACGAGATTTTCTGCCGGAGGTTCCTCAGCTCTGGCAACTTCACAATCAGGTCAGATATTGTATATGTGTGTTATTTGTGGGCGTCTGTGGCTTAGAGGTAGTCAGCTTGATCACAATCTAAGAGTCCCTGGTTCAAACACCGCGGCGGGCAGTTTGGAAGCAAATTTGGCCCTGTGGCTTTTTACGAACGGTAAAAATAGACCTCACTGTTCAGAAAGCAATAGCAAACTACTGAACGTATAAGTGGTGTATATAACAACAACGACTGTGGTTGATGGTGACATCCTGTTAAGAATATGCCACGATTTTCATTTCAGTATGAGGAGACTAAGACAGTTGTCTGAATGAACTCATTTACTTCCACCATACGACAGACCACATAACAAACCATTCGGAATTACCAATTCTTTAACAAGTCACCTCACGTTCCAAAATAAAATAAAGTTATTTTCAAGGTCCACTTGTCTCTATATGTATACTCTTCTTTGTATAATGCAACACATGCTTTTTTGTTATAATACAACTATCCATTCTGAACATTTTAATACAAGAAATCGATCTCTGGTGTTTAAGAAAGTTGTAGCAGATTTGGATACAAATTTTACTCTAAAGAAAAGGCGTGTACAAACGTGGTTTTAGTGTAACATACCTAGACCCAAACCAAGAAAATACAAAAGCTAGTGTTGCTTTCAACGGTCAGTTCCCAGGATAGTCCAGCATCCTTCAGTTATCAGTTATATATGAGGACTATCATCATAGTACTCCGGACACGTCCATAGGTGCTTCGATCTTCGCCTCAACAAATCCAAGTTGCATCCTTCAGTTCCTCAAGAAGGTTCCATCTCCAGTTCTGTTTATGACGTCCACTTTTCAGTTTTCTTTGCGTTTCCACTTAAGTGCTCGTATAGTGACACTCGACGGTGTCTTTTGTAGGATATGCCCGACCCACCGCCATTTTCTCCTCTTAACCTGGACACATGTGGTAACGTTGGTCAAAGAAAAATCCCGGTTTAAACTCGTATTCCCCAATATGTCCCACCCGTGTGTTGCACGTGCTCGTAAGGGGAGCAAAGAATAGTAACACTGCGACCTAGAAAAGCATGTAGTAAGAGGCGACTGAGGTAGGGACCTAGGAAGCTTCCTAGTAAATAAAAGCATCACAGAAATCGGATGTACTGACCTACTTGTAGGCACATAACTGGCACAAAGTAAAATCTCCTTTAGGCACAGATCACATACAAATCACGAAGAGTGGTTAACAAGTGATCGATATGAAGCGTTTGAAGAAGCAGCCAATATATCTCATTGTATGCAACACATGTTTGTTACTTGTATTTTTTAACTATTATTCTTTGTTGAAGGCAGCAAAAATCACTCCAAATGTTACAATAGGAAGATGCGTATTGGATGTTAAAGATGCCAACCACCACTCATGGTCCTATCAAACAGAGAAATCTAGTCAAGTCATTGGATGGTTCGCTGATCCTACAAGACTTCCTGAATGCAAGATGCGCGAATGGCGCAAATATTATAGAATTGTTTAATTCTTATTTAATTAATAATTATTAAGAGACAATATACTGGTTTTGCGTCATCTTAAAAAATACTTTGAGCCAGTTTATCAACTCAGATGGACGAAGGGGTTAATCGAAAAGATGGTTATGTCTAAACATAGTTTATCATAGCAACGTAGGAAACCATTTTGGTTGCTGAAGACGCTAATGTAAATATCAGATGATATTGATTGTAGTTAGTCTATGTTGCTGGAGAAATTGGATAGTAGTTAGTCTATGTTGCTGGAGAAATTGGATGGTAGTTAGTCTATGTTGCTAGAGATACTGATTTCTTTAAAATAAAAAGCAGAAGAACTAGTTTCAGAGTGAGCAAATTACAAATACTAATAATAATTCATCTCGTATCGTTATGCAAGACATAGAGACTGCAAGAAATGTCTCCACACCGCTCTATCCTGGGTAACTCTCTCAATCTCCTGCATGGAACTCAGACCGATATTTCTTGCCTCTCTCAGCAAAGTTCGTTTCAGGGTCTCCTTAAGTCGTCATATCTTTCTTGAACCCTTTACATCCTACTTCAACGCCTGCTTTGATATTCTTTGATCATTTTTTCTCAAGGTGTGTCCAACATATCTCCATCTTCTACTTCTTATAACAGTTGTTACTAGTGATTGACCAGACATTATAATGACATCTATCTTATTTAGTCTAGGGCATCTCGTGGGATAAGAAGAAACATCTAATGTGATAACAGAATTAAACAAAAATGCCCAAACTTGTTTTGTTTTCTGTTTTTTGTTTTGGTTAGTAAGGAAGTATGAATCGTGCATGTTGTTGTACTGTTTATAATAAAGCCGAAGGATTGACTTCATTGCACCGGGTTTTACCCCATATGGCTCGGTCCCTCTCCGCAGAAATGGCACGCCACCTGCCGAGAATATTGCACAAAGCACGAACTCCGTAGTTCCGGCAACGATCCTAGGAGTCTCTTGAAAAAAACAGCACTTGTGAACAAAAGAGCGCGGTCGGAATTCGAACCCACGACCTTCGACTCGCAAGGCAAAGGCTTAACCACTCAGCCACAGAGACCCTCCTCTGTTTATAATATGAGTAGATTCTCCCGTGTGGTACCTGGGCCCACTAGGGAAGAAAAGAATAGTATCACTGCGACCTACAAGGCAAGGTATGTCGTAGGAGGCGGCTGATGTTGGGGCCTAGGGAGGCTACCCTAGTAAATAAAAAGCGTTGCAGAAATCGGATGTGCTGGCCTATTTGTAGGCGCATAACTGGCACAATGCACAATCGCTCTTAGGCTCAGATCACATGCAAATCGCACAGAGCGGTTAACTCGTGGTCGATATGGAGCGTTCGAGAAAGAAGATATGAAAAGATTGGAACATGTTATCATTCTGCGTATAGTACACAATCGACTCCGCAGCCACATGTATACAAAGATTGGCAATTCAGTTATGAGTACATGTGGACAGGCACATCAGACTGTAGAGCACATACTTCAAGACTGCCCCGAATATGATACACTGAGGTAAACTCACTGGCCTAACGAAATAACACTCAACAGAAAACTACACGGACCTCTGTGTGAGCTACATAAAACAATGAAGTTTATACGAGATACAACGTTGAATATATAAACAATATTTCAAGCCAACGAAAGTAAGGTTGTAGTATTAATATCTGATTTTGAACGGCGCGCGCTTGTGTGTAGGTTAGAGAAATACTTTAAAAATTGGATTACTGTGTATTTGAAAGCTCTCCAAAAGTTCTCAACCCGCCTGAAGCTATACGTCTATTTCGCAGTGATTCGTGATATCAATGTATTCAGGGCGGCTCGTCATTGAGGGCCAGTGGGGCTCGGCCCCACCGATAATCGAAAGGGAATAACTTCCCGGAATAGACAAATAATAGTAAATACTCTAAACACCATGATTTTTTCGAAAATTTGTGTCTGGCCCTACCAAGAAAAATGATCACGAGCCGCCACTGAATGTATTTAAGATTTCGTTACTAATCCTATCGGAGATGGACGATAAAACGTAGGTCCGGTGTTAAAGTTGAGTACGTAAAAAAAACCAGCAGTTGAAAACGATAAGAGTACTCTATAAAACTGTTGCCTGAGAACACAATTAAAGTTAAAAAAAATTACCTATAAAATTTTCACCATTTAAAATAAAATACATCCAGGACATTCGCCGGTACTACGGAGTTCGTGCACTGCCGCTGAAATCTTTCTGTGTAAGAAACCCACCTTCTTCTTCTTCGAATGCTCTATATCGACCAGTTATTAACGACTCGGTGTGATTTGTATGTGATCTGAGTACAAGAGCGATTGTACATTGTGCCAGTTATGCGCCTAAAGTAGGCCAGCATATCCGATTTCTGCGATGATTTTTTTAAAAACCAGGATAGCTTCCTATGTCCTACATCAGTCGCCTCTTATGACATGCCTTGTAGGTCGCAGTGGTACTATTATTTGCTTCCCTAGCGGGCCCCGGCACCACACGGGCGAGAGAACCCAGTGCCGTGCGGTATATTTTCTCAGTATGATGCAAATCTTCGAAATGCCGCCCTTACATGTTTTTTCCTCTTTAAAATAGCTTATGTTATGTTGGGGCTTATGCCGCCCACTTACGGTATCGCCTGATGCGGCCTCTTCCCTGTACCATAGCACGGCACGGCACTGAGAGACCCCACCGAAACACAATGATTGTGGTCCTGTCAAACAGTTTAAACGCACTAAAATAATGTATGCATCTGTGGGATTTGAATGTCTAGACAGACTTTCTATGTAAACAATAATGTACGTTACAGTATATTAAGTTTCCTTATTTCTGCGTCAGTTCAAAAACATAGACCAGGACAATTTAATCAATGCAGTTCAAAAACAAATTTTCATTTACGAATTGTGTTTTCACACAAGGAATTCGTGTAATATAATTATGTGGCTTTTTCCACCTACACTTTCTTGGGTTAATTTTATTTATGTGATTTTGATCTTATTTCAGTTTTGTTGGTTCTCTTTCATTCTGTTGATTTGTTAAATGAATTCGGTGTGTGTGTGTGTTCTGTTTAGTTCTTTGAGTTGTATAAGGCCAAACAGGTAAAACAAAGTTATATAGTTTTGAAAAGTAGAAAAACAATATACAGCTTTGTTTCGAAATAAAGATTTTTTATCAAGCGAAGGATACAGAAGACGCGAGGAACTTCCTATACGTCAGAAATAACATATATAGTCAGACAATTTGAACGTCTTCGCTTCTTTTGTTTAATTTACTCGATAAAGGCCTTTAGGTAGAAACCTCGTTGTATATTGTTTTTTGTACTTTATCTAACTGTATTACTTTATTTTTACGTGTTTCGTCTTTGCTTCATAGTTTTACCACAGTCTTCTCTTATATCGATGAGCTTTTTAAGGGAATTATACATTTGATTAATCACAACAATGGGTACAAAGCAAAAGGCCGGCCACGCAAAAGATGGACCTCAGAGATAACAGAGGCGACGAAAGAGACTATCTACGAAGCGCATACTAGGGCCAGTTTTAGAAATCTCTTCCTGACCTGACGCTGTGAGGCATACAGGATTCGAGAAAGAAAGAAAAGAATCACAACAGAACAGGGAGGTTTAGTTTAGTCGTCGGATCACCATCACTGCACGTCGAACAAATTAGTCCATAAGTGTTCCGATCTCTCCCACAGTATGTCTCTCAGCGTGTGGCGACTAACGACACCGGTTCTTTATTTGTTTACATTTCTTACAGGAACAGGAAGTAGATAGGCACAGTCCATCTTAGGACTACATCCATATCAATATCAAATGTTTTTCTCAGAACTTCACACACAAACCTGAGCACAATACTTAACAAACAGTCCGTTTTAGGACTAGTCTCAGGCCACATGGCTACACCAAGAGAAAATCTCAATACAATCTGATATAACCAAAAAGACATTCGTCTTAGGTTGGAAGGACGTTCCCTAGCCACATGGAGGCTTAATCCACCACTTGACAAACAAACAAACAAACCAAATCAGTCACTTTACGCACATGGAAATGTCGAGGAAAAGATCTGGAAACCCATGAGCCTGTTCGGAGTGCAATGATGATGATCATATCTAATCACTAAACACAGTCGTATCCGATGGTGACGACAGGGTAACATGGACATAAATCTTCTTCTTCTTCAGCAATCTCTGTCTTCTTCTTCTTTGCGTTCGTTCTTTACGACTAATTTTAATCACTCTTTGAGATATGTTTGATATTTGCCAAGAACGTGTATATGTTGCACATTGGTTTGGTAGGTCCCTAAACGCATAGACTACTATACGTTTAGGACACGTGCATCCGATTTCAGCCAACAGCAATCTCTGTCATGCGCTTAGTTTACTGTGAATCGCAAACTGGGCAGTAAGCTTCAGGTCTGTCAGGTTTCCCAAAGCTTAGTTTTTAGGTCAACTGGGTGTGGCCACATGTTGCTTCTCAGCTCACACAGGAAAGGACAGTCTTGCAGGACATGCTCTGGTGTCTGTTCCGCCTGCTGATACTGGCAGAGAGCTGTTTGACTTATTCCTAGTCTATATAAGTGTTTGTTGAGTCTGCAGTGTCCGGTGCGTAGTCGAAATATAATGACCTGGTCTGTTCTACTTAGGTCTTTGATGAAGTCTTTTCCATAATAATATCCAGTTTGTCTTACAGTCTACTGCAGATTTTCTCTGTATAAGAGTTTTGACCTCCTGAAAAGACAACGGTTGGTAAATTTGCTCTTTGGCACTGCCTCCTTAGTTAAGACATCGGCACTCTCATTGCCTGCAATACCACAGTGAGATGGAATCCACTGCAAGTGAATTTCTGCCTTTTCTGAAAGCTGTGCAAGTTCTCTTTTTAGGTTTTGTACTGTACTGTCAGCGGATTTAGCTTCCAGGGCTTGTATAGCTGACAGCGAGTCTTGATCACTTGTTCCCGAACTGTCTACCCTGTTGGTGGTGATGGTGGTGGTGGTGGTGGGGGTGGGGGGTGGTGGGGATGAAGATAACAGAACAAGGTAGATAGATTTGATCAGATGACTTTAAATGAAGTTGTTATACTGTAACAAGTCTGTCTGTTAAACAGACAAAGTATACTAGAAGGTGAAAGAGACTTACATATGAAAGAGAGGAACGCCCGAGTGGTTACTGGGGCCCAAATTTGGGGTGTAAAGAATAGAACCACTGTTACCTGCCACGCATGTCGTTAGAGGCGACTAAGGAGATTTGGCTGAAATCGGATGTATGTGTCCTAAACGTGTAGAAGTATTATGCGTTTAGGGGCCTACAAACCAATGTACAACGTATACACGTTCTTGGCAAAGATCAAACATATCACAAAGAGTGATTAAAATTGGTTGTAAAGAACGAACGCAAAGAAGAAGTAGAAGAAAGAGAGGAATAGACGAAAAAGAGGAATAGATGAAAGAGAGGACTAAATTAAAAAGAGAGACGAAAGAGAGGAATAGGTGAAATGGAGGAACAGACGAAAGAATGAAACAGACTGAAGAAATAGACGAAAGAGAGGGACAGACAAAAGAGAGAAACAGACGAAAGAGAGGAATAGACGAAAGAGAGGAATAGACGAAAGAGATGAATAGACGAAAGAGAGATACAGACGAAAGAGAGGAATATACGAAAGAGAGGAATAGACGAAAGAGAGATACAGACGAAAGAGAGATACAGACGAAAGAGAGGAATAGACGAAAGAGAGGAATACACGAAAGAGAGGAATAGACGAAAGAGAGATACAGACAAAAGAGAGGAATAGACGAAAGAGAGGAATAGACGAAAGAGAGGGACAGACGAAAAAGAGGAATAGACGAAAGAGAGGGACAGACGAAAGAGAGGAATAGACGAAAGAGACGAATAGACGAAAGAGAGGAATAGACGAAGGAGAGCAACAGACGAAAGAGAGGAATAGACGGAAGAGAGGGACAGACGAAAGAGAGGGACAGACGAAAGAGACGAATAGACGAAAGAGAGGAATAGACGAAAGAGAGATACAGACGAAAGAGAGATACAGACGAAAGAGAGGAATAGACGAAAGAGAGATACAGACGAAAGAGAGGAATAGACGAAAGAGAGGAATACACGAAAGAGAGGAATAGACGAAAAGGGGATACAGACGAAAGAGAGGAATAGACGAAAGAGAGGAATAGACGAAAGAGAGGGACAGACGAAAAAGAGGAATAGACGAAAGAGAGGGACAGACGAAAGAGAGGAATAGACGAAAGAGACGAATAGACGAAAGAGAGGAATAGACGAAGGAGAGCAACAGACGAAAGAGAGGAATAGACGGAAGAGAGGACAGACGAAAGAGAGGGACAGACGAAAGAGACGAATAGACGAAAGAGAGGAATAGACGAAGGAGGCAACAGACGAAAAAGAGGAATAGACGAAAGAGAGGACAGACGAAAGAGAGGGACAGACGAAAGAGACGAATAGACGAAAGAGAGGAATAGACGGAAGATAGGGACAGACGAAAGAGAGGAATAGACGAAAGAGAGGAATAGACGAAAGAGAGGAATAGACGAAAGAGAGGAATAGACG
The DNA here is from genome assembly GCA_020796225.1 of Arion vulgaris. Taxonomy (NCBI): domain Eukaryota; kingdom Metazoa; phylum Mollusca; class Gastropoda; order Stylommatophora; family Arionidae; genus Arion; species Arion vulgaris. Next base: position 21,981,785 of record CM036758.1, read on the forward strand.
AAAGAGAGGGACAGACGAAAGAAAGGAATAGACGAAAAAGAGGAATAGACGAAAGAGAGGAATAGACGAAAGAGAGGAATAGACGAAAGAGAGGGACAGACGAAAGAGAGGAATAGACGAAACAGAGGAATAGACGAAAGAGAAGAATAGACGAAAGAGAGGAATAGACGAAAGAGAGGAATAGACGAAAGAGAGGAACAGACGAAAGAGAGGAATAGACGAAAGAGAGGGACAGACGAAAGAGAGGAATAGACGAAAGAGAGGGACAGACGAAAGAGAGGAATAGACGAAAGAGAGGGACAGACGAAAGAGACGAATAGACGAAAGAGAGGAATAGACGGAAGAGAGGGACAGACGAAAGAGAGGAATAGACGAAAGAGAGGAATAGACGAAAGAGAGATACAGACGAAAGAGAGATACAGACGAAAGAGAGGAATAGACGAAAGAGAATACAGACGAAGAGAGATACAGACGAAAGAGAGGAATAGACGAAAGAGAGGAATACACGAAAGAGAGGAATAGACGAAAGAGAGATACAGACGAAAGAGAGGAATAGACGAAAGAGAGGAATAGACGAAAGAGAGGACAGACGAAAAGAGGAATAGACGAAAGAGAGGGACAGACGAAAGAGAGGAATAGACGAAAGAGACGAATAGACGAAAGAGAGGAATAGACGAAGGAGAGCAACAGACGAAAGAGAGGAATAGACGGAAGAGAGGGACAGACGAAAGAGAGGGACAGACGAAAGAGGCGAATAGACGAAAGAGAGGAATAGACGAAAGAGAGCAACAGACGAAAAAGAGGAATAGACGAAAGAGAGGGACAGACGAAAGAGAGGGACAGACGAAAGAGACGAATAGACGAAAGAGAGGAATAGACGGAAGATAGGGACAGACGAAGAGAGGAATAGACGAAAGAGAGGAATAGACGAAAGAGAGGAATAGACGAAAGAGAGGAATAGACGAAAGAGAGGACAGACGAAAGAAAGGAATAGACGAAAAGAGGAATAGACGAAAGAGAGGAATAGACGAAAGAAGGAATAGACGAAAAGGAGGGACAGACGAAAGAGAGGAATAGACGAAACAGAGGAATAGACGAAAGAGAAGAATAGACGAAAGAGAGGAATAGACGAAAGAGAGGAATAGACGAAAGAGAGGAACAGACGAAAGAGAGGAATAGACGAAAGAGAGGGACAGACGAAAGAGAGGAATAGACGAAAGAGAGGGACAGACGAAGAGAGGAATAGACGAAGAGAGGACAGACGAAAGAGACGAATAGACGAAAGAGAGGAATAGACGGAAGGAGGACAGACGAAAGAGGAATAGACGAAAGAGAGGAATAGACGAAAGAGAGGAATAGACGAAAGAGAGGAATAAACGAAAGAGAGTGTAAAAGGGCTTGTCAGGATGGCCCGTAAGTGGTGATGGGTGTTATACGGGATCCCACCTAAATTGTAGTAGGGGTCCCTTTTATTCTCAAGGAAGATACAAATATGTTCTCTACAAGGGATATAGTACACATCGTTATCATTGCAATCCATCTCATTGATCTAGTTGTTCCATTTATTGAGTATGTCTGAATTGTAGTAAGTCCCGGTTACTTATTCAGTCCGTTGGGTACTATCTTCCATCGTCGTTACTCGATCCTTATTTAATTGAAGATTTATTGTTGTATATACATGTGTGTCGACAACTTACACAGAGATGAAAATATGCAAATGAGAAATTTCAGTTCACATTCTTTTATTTTATATATATTAATTTCAAGAGCATATCACAACATGTCTTCTCGTTGCGATGTCTCTTCAGTCCAATCTTTATGTTGTCTCCTTGTTTACTCTTTCGTTACTAACACGTCACTATTTTTCTACACAAAAACGTCGTGTCTTGTAGTTATGTGTTGCACTTCTACATAGAGAGTACAACACATAGTCTCAACTATTAAATAATCTAATTATACTACACTAACTATCTGGCTAACTGTCCATTCCTCCGCTGCCATCTGGGGAACTATGACAAGAGGAATAGACGAAAGAGAGGAATAGACGAAAGAGAGGAATAGACGAAAGAAACGAACAGAATAAAGAGACGAACAGACGAAGCGAAACATAGAAATAATTATTAAAAAAACGAACACAAAAAGGCGAGCGAGACAAAGATGTAATATTTCAATGCATGAACTCCATCTTGTTATGCGCCTATGTCACATGATATCCAGTTATTATAGCCATCATTTAGATTACGACCGTGCCTCTCAATATCAGAACCAAAGTCTGAGCGTCTCTAGAGGGTTTCTTTACAGTATGATGCTACGAGCAGCCATTAAAACCGGAATGAGAACAGCAAACATTTCCAGATTCAACTGGAAAAATGAAATTTGAAAACAAACAAAAGATTTAAGTGAATTCAAATATTACTTTTTAGAGCATCTATTGATTCACCGTCTCTATTTGGCGCTCACTCTCTATGTGTATGTGTGTGTGTGTGCAGATGTTTATGTGTCTTTGTTTTCCTCTCATTCCTTCTTCCTTTCGTTGGCTTGAAATATTATCTATATATTCAATGTTGTCTCTTGTATGAACTTCACTGTCTTTGTAGCTCACACAGAGGTCCGTGTAGTTTTCTATTGAGTGTTATTTCATTAGGTCAGTGAGTTTGTTTCAGTATATCATATTCGGGGCAGTCATGAAGTATGTGCTCTGCAGTCTGATGTGTCTGTCCACATGCACACATAACTGAATTGCCAATCTTGAATTTATATACATCTGGCTGCTGAGTCGATTGTGTTCTGTTTAATGCGAGAATGACAACGTGTTCCAATCTGCTCAAATTATAGTAATCGTCTTGTGTTGGCATTTGTGTTTTCCTCTGAGTCCTCTGTCTCTTTGTTTCTCTATATATACATATAGATCTATTTTTATCTTTTCATGTTTTTGCTTCTCATGGCATGTACTTGTCTATCGGACCCCGAGCAATGAAGGCAATTTTTCGGACTTAGACCCTTTTAGATTCACTAGCCCGAGTGGTTACCGGGGCCCAAATTGGGGTATAAAGAATAGAACCACTGTTACCTGTCATGCATGTCGTAAGAGGTGGCTAAGGAGGTTGGGCGTGAGGCTAGCTACCCCACACCGTAAAAAACACTAGATGGCTACAGAACGGAGAGCGAACCAGTAAACGCTGGCTGAAACCGGACACATCACCGAAAGATAAGCACCAGAGCTCCAAATGGTGCTGAAGATGTGACGTAAAACACACCAATGCTAAGGTTACATGAATCAGATTTCCACATGAATAGAATTTATGGAGAAGTCTGGTACATCGGTCTGGGCAGTGATCGCGAGAGAGAGAGAGAGAGAGAGAGAGAGATTCACTGATCAAAACATTCACCTTCTTACTCGTTTAAACACACTAACCCACTCATCAACACACACTCACTCATTCACATATATATTCATCTGGTAATTCACACACAACCTCACTCCTCAACACAATTACTCGCATTCTCGTTAACACACATTTACACACTCAACAAACGCAATCACTCCTTCATTCACATACATATTCACCTAGTAATTCAAACACGATCTCATTCATTAACACACCTACTCACCAAGTAATTCACGCACTTACTCATTCACGTACCAATTTACCTGGTAATTCACTCATTCACGTACCAATTTACCTGGTAATTCACTCATTCACGTACCAATTTACTGGTAATTTACTCATTCGCGTACCAATCTTACCTGGTATTCTTCTCATTCACGTACCAAGAATTTACCTGGTAATTCACTCATTCACGTACCAATTTACCTGGCAATTCACTCATTCACGTACCAATTTACCTGGCAATTCACTCATTCACGTACCAATTTACCTGGTAATTCACTCATTCACGTACCAATTTACCTGGTAATTCACTCATTCACGTACCAATTTACCTGGCAATTCACTCATTTACGTACCAATTTACCTGGCAATTCACTCACAATTTCACTCATCAACACTCTTACATATCTAAACCATATTATTCTCACACTATGTGTACGCTAAGGAGTTTCTGTAGCGTAGAGGCTAGGTGCTCGCATCTCGTGCCAAAGGTAACTGGTTCGGTCCCTCGTAGAGCCATCAGGATATTTTTCCAGAGATCCCTGATCTCAGTGTAGGTGAGATCGAGTTCCTAGTCCTATCTGAGACGGATGATAAAACGTAGGTCCCGTGTTCAATTTAAGTTAAAATCGAGAAGCGCAGGCTGGAAAGCCGCTACCCAGGCAAAATTCATTAGAAAAAAGATTAAAAATAACAATTCCTATAAAATATCTTCGCCGTCTTCAAAATTACACGAGGACCTCGCCGGTGCTGCGGAGTTCGTGCGCTGCAGCTGAGATCTTCTTGTATAAGAAGGGGAACAGAGCACACATGGTTACTCACCGAAGTGCAATGATGATGGTCCTATCAATCAATCAATCAATCAATCTCACGCTAACTTACACCAGAAGCTGTGTCATGACTGCTTTTTCCATGGCCCTCGTCATTGCTAGCTTGAGAGACCCCTACATGTCCTCCACCATTATGTCCTCTTTCACCATTCCCATCACCACCATGTCCGCCGCTGCCATGTTTATACTGGAAAATAAACACATCGGTTGAATTATGAAAACATGGATATCATTTCTTTAGTCTGACTTTCAATATAAATAACGCATTAATTCTTCTTCTTCTTCGTTCTCTGATGTTTCTTCTACTCAGATTGTTGTTTGTCAGATTCTCTAATAAAGGCAGCAGTCTGCCTCAGATTATCAGCCACGCCATACAGTTTGTCTTCTGCGTTCTCACTAGATTGGAATTTCGGATTCTCTAATAAAGGCAGCGTCTGCCTCAGATTATCAGCCACGCCATACTGTTTTGTCTTGGACGCTAGTGTGTGGGCCATACCCCTCTTTCTCAAGTCTGCACACTGGGGGCAGTTCTGTAGGATATAATTCCTATGATTTATGCTTCCCCGTTTGTGCCGACCTCTTCCCGCGGTAAGTTTTGGCCACCCTTGTGATGGTAGGTCCGACATTCTTACTGCGTGGCTAAATCTCCTAGGCAGATTGGCGACCGTAGAATCCGTTATATAATTCCTCATTGTGAGGGTCGTTGCACCATGTTATGCGCCTTACGGCCTGGTGCATCCGTTTTCTGCAAGCATTTGTTTCGGATTAGCATTCCCTAGCGGACACATGCATCCGATTTCAGCCAAACCTCCTTAGCCGCCTCTTACAACATGCGTGGCAGGTAACAGTGGTTCTATTCTTTACGCCCCAAATTTGGGCCCAGGTAACCACTCGGGCGGCATTAATTCTTATGCAAACTATAGCAAGGGCAGTTTAGATTCTGACTACAACGATGGGGCAATTTGGGGCACAGAATATATTGCTTGTTGCTACTATACAGTTTCACATATTTACTCTAGCGACCTGACAATGTAAGGCAAAACAGAATTGGAGAAAAGGAAGGAGAAAAATATAGAAGATTGTAAAATGCATTTTTTTGAATTTGTATGTGTCCAAATTTTTTCAACTCGGATTGCAAGATGGCTGTGTTGTTGAAGCTTGCATGAGGAGCAAAGAATAGTGACAATGCGATCTACAATACGTGTTGTAAGAGGCGACTCGCCCGTCTGCCCAGCGTGTTCGTAGCGCGTTGGACAACGGGTGACTATCCCTCTGTGAGTGCGGGTTCAATTCCGCGGACTGGCAGAAAAGCCACAGGTTCCCCAGATTTACGGTGTTCGTGGCACCGAACCGAAGGGTTACGATGTCCATGGCACCGAGCCGAAGAGCTGAAAAGCTCAAGTGCTTCTGGATCGAAAAAAAAAGAAAAGAGGCGACTCAGGTATGAGGCTGTCTGCCTCATCTGGTAGGACATTAACTGCAAAATTCAACAAACCATAAATATTGAGTTGATTGAGGGCTTTTGCCCCAAAAGAGATTTAAAATGTATAAGAGAGAAAGCGAGAGAGAGAAAGAGAGAGAGAGAGAGAGAGAGAGAGACAAAGAGAGAGAAGAGAGAAGAGAAGAGAAATGAACAGAACATACATTAGCTGGGGGAATTTAAGCTGGGGAAAGGGTGAGAGACGCGCGCTGAGAGGAGAGAGAGAACAAGAGTGGGGAAGGAGGAAAGCGAGAGAGAGAGAAATCTATATATATATAGAGATAGAGAGAAGAGCAAGAGAAATGGAACCAGTCCTAACTACTACACCCTCTTCTCGCTCTCTGGGGCTCTCTGTGGCTAAGTGGTTAAGCTTCTGCCTTGCGTTCCGTAAATCGTGGGTTTGAGTCCAGACCGCGCCGTCGTGTTCACAAGTGCATTGTTTCAGAGAACTCTAAGATTGTTGAGGATCTACGGAGATCGTGTTTTGTGCAATAATGTCGCAGGTAGCGTGCCACTTGTATGGAGAGGGACTGAGCTATATGGGTAAATCCAGTGGAATGAAGTCAATCCTTCGGTTTTAACCCTTTTAAAGACCCCCTTGCCCGTCTGCCCAGCGTGTTCGTAGGGCGTTGGACTACGGGTGACAAGTCCTCTGTGAGTGCGGGTTCAATTCCGCGGACTGGCAGAAAAGCCACAGGTTCCCAGATTTACGGTGTTCGTGGCATCGAACCGAAGGGTTACGATGTCCATGACACCGAGCCGAAGAGCTTTCAGCTCAAGTGCTTCTGGATCGGAAAAAAAGACCTCCCTTTTCTCTCTCACCCACACATACATACACATGTGTCCACACGCACACATGAATAATGTTAAACGAATCCCTGTGATGTCCTCCACAGCATGCGTTAGAGCATTAAGAACTAGAATAATCCTTAGATTACTGTTAATCTTAATTCTTTCTATGAACGTGAGATTATGGCAATAATGTCTTATTTTTCATTTTTCTTTCACTCTCAGATGTCAACTTGAATATTTTCAAAGATAGCAGTTTGCCGTCTTAGATTCTTAGAAATTTTCAAATAGATTACCCCGACAATGGAACTGGTAATAGCTATAACCGTTTTTATTTATTCATAATGGTGTCTTTAGAATCCGCAAAAAAAGCTAGTAACATGCCGAGAATATTGTACAAAGCACAAACTACTAGTTCCTACAACGATCATAGAGATTTCTGGGGGAAAAATCCACTTAGGAATACAGCAGCGTGGTCCAGATAAGAATCCATTACTATCAAAATGCACGACAAACGGCTTAACCACTTTACCACAGAGACTCTCTATATTCGTCATGGAATGATCACTAATCAAAATTTCGTGTGCTGTGACAAATATATTATTGATATCAGGAAAGACTGCAGTAAAACTATGTTCCAAATGGCACAACACGTAAAAACTAAGTAATAAGTTTTACATAGTAAAAAAATATACAGCGACTTTTCTATCTAAAAGCCTTAATCCAACAAAGGAAGAAAAAAAAGAGAACAAATTCAGACTTCCTATGCGCCAGACATCATATACTCTCTCTCTCTCTTTGCCTTTTTAACCCGGAATGGGGCATAGGCCCTCAACCAACTCATGCCAAGTCTTCCTATCTCTAGCTATCTCCTGCAGCTCCCTCCTTCATAACATATACAGTCGGACAATCAATCCATAACGGACCTAAAATGTAAATATGTGATCAAAACTGAGAACGAAATAAATGTGCACAACTAGAAATGGAAATAAAGAAGATAAAACAATAATTATCATCATCATCATCATTAAATAGTTTGTCCTGAGTATAACTTTGCTACCCTAACAGTCCATCGACATTTCTCTCATAGACCAGATGTTCCGTCTCTGCAGCCGTCATGTTCAAACCATCAGTTACATCTTGAATCCATCTTCTCCGTGGTCTTCCTCTTCTTCTCTTAACCGGTATGCCTTCTTCCATGATGGTCTTCTCCATCCCTTCATGTATTTTTATGTTCAAAATATCTCAATTTTCTCCTTCTTATTTGTAGCATCAGTCAGTTTTCTTTGATTTTGAGTTCTTTCTGGATAGATCTATTTGTTCTCTTCTCTGTCCATGATATACGGATAACTCTTCTGTAACACTTATATTCAAAAGCACATATATCAACTATATACACAGCATATATTTATTTAATTTAGTACATATATATTGTATCATATATTATACAATGTATTTTATCCTCTGGATTACAGAGCTGCAACAATGAGATTGGATTTATCAACATATGGCGTCCGAGTGGTTACCGGGGCCCATATTTGGGGGTAAAGAATAGAACCACTGTTACCTGCCATGCATGTCGTAAGAGGCGACTAAGGAGGTTTGACTGAAATCGGATGCACATGTCCTAAGCGTGAGAAGTCTATGCGTTTAGGGACCTACCAAACCAATGTGCGAATACACGTTCTTGGCAAAGATCAAACATATCACAAAGAGTGATTAAAATTGATCGTAAAGAACGAACGCAAAGAAGAAGAAGATCAACATATTGAAGCGCAGTCGCAAAAAATAACTAGATTGGAAATGCGGAGCCTACGAAAAGTTACCAACAACTCTAGAAAAGTCAGAGTCACCAACATCAGCATAAGAAAGAAAGTTGGCACATAACGTTACTTTAATTACATCGAGAAAAAAAGAGACGAAGTGGTTCTTAGGCCGCACTTAATAAGGGAATGCCAAACTCAAATTCCACAGTATATATAGTCTTCTACAACAGAACATCGGGAAAAAGGCGAGAGGAAGACCACGAAAAAGATAGTTTGCATAATTCTTTCAAAGAGCAAAAATACTTTCACCACGCCACCAGAACAGCGCAAGACAAAAACAGAAAACCACCACACTGGGCAACAATCTGGTAACAGTGTGACGACAAAAGAAGAAGAAGAAGAATGGATGGGATACATTACATTTGAACCCATTACACCCTATCTGTAATTATTGGAAGCAACCCAATCATAATTATATTTCTTTGAGTCAGATCGATTATCTATATAATTTCAATATGTTAGTCTATTATGTTATGTTACGCGATCGACGTCATGGCACATTGGGCATTCCCATGCGTACTCTGTCCACCGTTGCAGCAGCCATCCCAAAGCTCACTTACTCACCGTACCTATGCAACGTTGATTAGTATATCTTCTCTCTCAGCAACACACAAGCAAGACAATCACTGTTTCGAGATCTCATCATCATCATCAATCATCATCATCATCATTATCATCATCATCATCATCATCATCATCATCATCATCATCATCATCATCATATCATCATCATCATCATCATCTATCATCATCATCATCATCATCATCATCATCATCATCATCATCACATCATCATCATCATCATCATCTATCACATCATCAACATCATCACTCATCATCATCATAAATTCATCATCATCATCCTCATTATCATCATATCATCATCATCATCATCATAAATCACTCATCATCATCATCATTATAGGGCCTTTGCCGGCTGGCGTAAGCGATCATAAATCTCCAAAAATCTCTGTCCCATTTATTTGCTTTCATTTCAGATGTTGACGTTCTTTTGCGCCATGAAGTCAGGCTGTCTAAAATTGTATCTCTCTCTGTCTTCCTCTGTCTCGTCTCTCCTCGATATTACCGGTTGTCACAATGTGTTCTAAACCTCCCACACATGCCCGAAAAATGATGACTGTCTCTTTCTTATATTGATGTTAAGTTTTCTCTGTGTCTTGATCTCATTCAACACCTCCACGTGGAGGTCATTTTAGTTATTTCAGCAATCCATGGGATTCTCATCATTCGTCTGTAAAATCACATCTCTGTGGTCTCCAGCGATTTTTCCATCTGTTTGTTTACTCTCCATGACTCGTATCCGTATGTCAGCATTGGCTCTATGTAGCACTGAATAACTTTCTTTCGGACCTCAATTAACATTTAACTTGTTTCATATAATTTAAAAAAAAACAAAAACATTTTCTTATCCAGAAGCACCTGAGCTTTTAGCCCTTCTGCTCGGTGCCATGGACACCGTAAGCCTTCAGTTCGGTGCCACAAACACGGTAAATCTGTATAAGCTGTGCCTTTTCTGCCAGCCCGCTGAATTGAACCGCACTCACAAGGGACTTGTCACCCGTCGTCTAACGCGCTACGAACACGGTAGGCAGGCGGGCATTGCATATAATATAATTCATTATCGAATACAATAGACAAGGGAAACAATTGTGTTTTGAGGAAGAAATCGTTCAATGATACTACTACTAACAATAACTCTTCTTTGTCTTAATGAAATTTACAACTAAGGCTGTTTATCTCCACTTGAATCTATTCTCGGCCAAATTCTTCAGTTTTCCCTACATGGCGCTTACCTCTCTGACCTCATATTCAATTGTTCTTCGTTGTATATTGTTTGACCTTCCCATTATTACTTCCCCTTGTGGGTTCCATTGAAGTGTACAGACATGTTTTTAACTTGTAAAGTGCGGATCTAAAAGTGGGCATTACGATGGTCATCCTAAGGTCATAAGTTCTTAGCAAACCCCAATAGGGAACACTTCACCGTCGTTTTCTCTATATTTTTTCCGGAATCATTAGCGAAATTAATCATTTAAAAATATAAAAAAATTGTTTTCTGAAACTGTTAACAGATAATGAGAACAAATAAATAAAAATACAGAGGAGATTATGGTAGAGGAAGGAAAGATAAAAGAAGTAGAGGAATTCAAATATTTGGGCAGCGGTGTAACAATAGATGGGTATGTAGGAAAAGAAATAAAAGCAAGAATTGGAATGGCAGCTAGCAAGAAAACATTAGACAACATATGGAGATCATCAGACTACAGTTCACAGACTAAACTTAATATATACAAATGAAATGTGCGCTCATTCCTATTGTATGGATCCAAGACATGAAAAATAAGTACCAAGACAGACAGTTGTATAAGATACTTTGAAGGAAGATGTCTCAGAAGAAATCTCTGAATTCGCTGGGACCAGAGAATATCAAAGAGTGAGATCACGCGACGTACAGTCAACAACAATATCAACAAGAAAGTAAAACGTAGGAGATGGAAGTGGTTGGGCATACATCAAGATTGCAGGAGACCAGACACCCACATGTGGGTATCAAAATGGAACAAGGGAGGCAAGAAACCTAGAGGGCGACCTAGAGAGACAGGAAGTCGATCTGTAGACAGATAAAGAGAAGATACTTAGGACTTCTAAACCAATGTGCAACGTATACAGTTCTTGGCAAAGATCAAACATATCACAAAGAGTGATTAAAATTGGTCGTAAAGAACGAACGCGAAGAAGAAGAAGAAGAGGGGCCTACCAAACCAATGTACAACATATACACGTTCTTGGTAAAGATCAAACATATCACAAAGAGTGATTAAAATTGGTTGTAAAGAACGAACGCAAAGGAAGAAGAAGAAAGAGAAGAGAAGAAGAAGGACCTGTTAGGAACTATGCTGGCTTATTCAAGACAGATCTGCTTGGAGGAAATGTGTTAAGAAGATGAACTGTTAACAAGGGGTCGACAAAGGATCAGAACTTTGTAACAGTGTCGGTGCTCGCGTGGGGGTCTCACTGAGATAAAGTCGTTAAAAGAAACATGGAATTTCAGACAAGAACACTCTCTACACACAAAATTCCAAGAAAACAAAAACAGACTTGAAGGAAAAGTCCCAACCATCTGGCCAGAGAATTTCATATGCAACATTCAGACATCCTAGAAACTGACCCAGAAATGTGGGAACCCATAATACCAGAGCCATGGACATGCTACCAAAACATGGCCCAAATACACCTAGAAGTCTCCGGAATAATCTCAAAAAAAAAATACAAACACAGACAGAGCAAAGAGCCATTTCACTCCAAATGCTACGAGAGCAATATCCCACCAGCACATGGACAAATGTGTTCACAGATGACTCAGCTACAGATGCTACCAGAAAGGGAGGCAGCGGAATCTACATCACTCACCCTCAAGGAAACACAGAAACACACTCTCTGGCAGCAGGAGAAACATACACCAACTTTAGAGCAGAGGCAACAGCCCTTCTTGCAGCCATACAGATTCTCAACGACCAGCAAGTGTCAGTAAAACATATTGCAGTCTTTAGCGATTCAAGATCCGTTCTCCAGGCTATCTCATGTCCCAGACAAGACAAGCTCATTCAGGACATACGGCAAAATATCAGCTTGTCAAATAAATCCGAACTAGTCTTACAGTGGATACCAGCTCAATGTGGCATACCAGGAAACAAAAATGCTGACAAACTCGCAAAGGCTGGGGGAGCCTAACACAACACCACCCAACACAAAGTTTTACAGAAGCAAAGACTCTCCTGAAAGAATCCAGGAAAATGATCTGGAGAAAAACAAATGGAGGATACAACCCAGAGCACGACAGTATAAATACACTCAACAGAAAAGCACAGACCACAGTCTTCAGACTTAGAACGGACACTGCAGTCTCAGAGCACACCTTCACAGAATGGGTCTCAGGGACTCGGCAGCCTGCACCTGTGGAGCACCAAAGCAGTCCCCAGCACGGGCGTCACTAGGGGGGTGCGGGGGTGCGGGCCGCACTGGGTGACACCATCAAGGGGTGACACCATCAAGGGGTGACACCAAAATAAAAAATTGCAAATTTGACAAAGCAGACATAGCTCTGTCTAGTCGGGTTTCATAACCGTTCATTGTTAAATACATGCAGGCACGGGGTGCCACCATGCAGAGCGTCTGGTGCTTAAATGAATAAGATTCAGAGCTGATCGGAGCCTCGGAGTCGGAGTAGAATCGTGGGTCATTTGCAAACGCGCCAATTAATGACGTGTGGAGTCACGTGGTTGCAGAAAATTACAGACGTTGTTTACAGGTTCGTTTTTTTATGTAAATAATTATTTTTGCGAAATTTTATAATTTTATCAATATGTTTTACCTGAAGTATTGAAGTTATATTGTTCAATTTGTTTTCTTTCTTATGTCCTTATAAACTTTTTGACTTATTTTACAAACATTACTATATGCGATTATATATGGTACAGGAACACTCGGAAGAAGACCATGGTGAAAATCTAGAGGGGTGACACCAAGAGTTTACCGCACTGGGTGACACCGACCCCAGTGACGCCACTGGTCCCCAGAGCACATCCTGCAAGACTGTCCTAGTCTGAGTAGCGAGAGATTGGAGATCTGGCCAACAGAAACAACACTACAAGACAAACTATGGGAACCGGTGAAGACCTCAAACGAACAGCTCTGTTTATGACACATACCGAAGTAGTCGCATAGCAAAAGTTGATCGCAGAAAAAGAAGGAGAATGGCATTTCAGACAAGAATACAAAGGGAAAGTTGGGATATATAAACGTAACATAATAATAATGAGTCTTGTAAACATGGCAATACAGAACAAACACAACATATGCAGAACAATACAACACTTGCATAACAATACACCATGCACACACAAAAAGAACCGTATCAAAATAATAAGAATCAGACAATAAAGGTGTTTCTGGCATATAATATGAAGAGGAGACTTAGAACATGTGGTGATAACGGGTAACATTCAGGGAAGTAGATATCGTAGAACACAGAGGGAGAAGATGTTGGATGGTCTGACATCGTGGTTCAAATAAACTGATGAACTGCACCAGGGGTAGAGAGTTATGAAGAGACATGATCGCCTACGCCGGTATACATAGCACGTGATTGATTGAGAACAACACAACGCGTACACAACAGCACAATCCGTATAGAAAAATACACGTTACAGAACAATGCAACATGTACAAAACACTACAACAGATGAAGAACAATACAATATGTAATGGACAATCCAACATGTACGTTATACAATGATAACAGAAAATGTACAGAAAATGTAGAAAGCAATATAGCACACGCACAATGTTACAAAACAATACGACATGTACACAACAATCACAGAAAACTGGCTAACGCTACAAATAAGAATGAGAAATACGATGTATTCTGTGCATATAAAAGACAAAAAGGTCGATGAAGACCATGATGGGAGAAGACTAGAGAATAAGAGAAGGACCACAGAAAAGATGGATTCAGTGTGTAACTGATGAGTTTTGCATGACGGCTACAGAGGCGGGACATCTGGGATACGAGAGAGAGAAATTTTGAAGGACTGTTACAATGACAAAGTTCTGCTCAGGACAAGGTATTGTATAAGGACACAATAGCACAAAATGTAAACAATGCTACATTATTTTACAATAACAAAATGAATACACACTAGTACAACATGCATTAATATGTATTTGTAACAACTGTTATAAGAAAGAGAAGATGGAGATGTGTTTGGCATACTCTGAGAAGAAATGATCACAGAATCACGAAGCAGACAATAAAGTAGGAGGAATATGGTTGAAGAAAGAACTGACTCCATAGAGAAACCCATTCAATCTAGATGGTGACTGCAGGAAAACTATGTAGAATGGTGAAACACGTAATAACAAGTACTGTAGTTTTACGAAATATAAAAAAATGACAATACACAGCAACAAATAAATGCACAGCAAAGAAAAATAATGAATGTCATATAACACCACATATAGAAGTCTATATGTGGTGTTCTGTGACATTCGTCACTTTTGTTATATCGTTTGCTTGATAAAGACCTTTTTGTCGAAACGTTGCTGTGTATTGTCATTATTTTTGTGTAGAGAAATCCTGAAATGAACTTTGCTGATAGTCAAGAAATATCTGACTAAATTTTATGGAGGAAATTGAGTGAGTTGCCCATGATAGAGTAGTATGGAGAAATTACTTTGCAGGCTTTATTAAACAGACCCGAAGGTGCTCAGTCTCCCTCATCAGATATCGAAATGTATATATACTGATGGTTCCTGTAGCTTACTAGTTAAACGCATTCCTCACTCTGCCTCTCAGGCAGACAGTTCTACTTGTACAACGGTAACTCCAAACTTCTGAAATCGCTGGATCGATTCAACACCTATTTTATTGTCTTCATTCAACAGGCAGTTGCGAAGAGACAGAAGAACATCCCTTTTCTCCGTCTTCAACTCCCCAACAATCGATACTGTCAGTTCGCTCATTGCCACAAACACCCAAACAAACAGAAATTCATACAATTCCACGCCAGAATAAGACTATTAAAATCATAACTGCAAAAACGATCAACACAACAATTTCTCAACTTACGCCAAGACGTTTGGAACCTGAAATCAACAATTAAAAAAATAGTGAATAAGTAGTAAGATGCGCATGTTTTATTGAAATATAAATCATAACCAAAGTTTTTTATTTGTCAAAATTTTAAACCATGATTTTAGAAACACATTTTTAATCAACACCTGCTTTAAAACAAGATCAACAAACAAACAGACATACATAATGTTAAGATAGACTCAAAATTTGAAATCCGATCTCTGGTATAATATGGGCAGAAGAAAATGAATGGAATTCTTCAGGTCAAATATTATTGATTCCAACGAACAGCTAATTTGAAATGACAGATATGACAAATCTGGGAAGATTTCATCAAGGGTATTATATTTGTTCAGTTTTAGCGCAGTTCCTTAACCTAGTAACTCTCGTACAACGCCTGTTTACGTGGCTTAATTTAGAGTTAAGGTTTGTCTCGTGACACATTGTCATCTGTCCAGGTTGTCCTGGATTCAACGTTACAGAAAAGGTTAAAAGTCACAAGAAAGGACATCACTGCATTCAAGGTGGACATGTCAACGGGTAGTTTCTTCCTACAGTTTCTGGTGACTAAATTTAGAGAAGCTCTATTAAGGTTTGTTTCGTGGCATATTAACATATCTGTCTTATATTTCAAGATTTCATAAAGGTCAAAAGTCACCAGAAAGATTATAACTGCATTCAGGGCGATTATATCAAAGCACAGTTCCGTCTTATTGCTGCATTTGAAAGAACTGGTGACAAAATAGGGGTGGGGTGGGAGGGGGAACTTTGCTACAGTCACAGTCCATCGGAACTTCTCTCATAGAACAGATGTTCCGCCTCTGCAGCCGTCATGCTCAAATCATCAGTTACATCCTGAATCCATCTTCTCCGTGGTCTTCCTCTTCTTCTTTTTGCCGTGATACCTCCTTCCATGATGATCCTCTCCAACTCTTCGTGTCTCTTTATATGTCCAAAATACTTCAATTTTCTCTTTCTTATTTATAGCATCATCCAGTTTTCTTTGATTTTGAGTTCTTTCTAGATAGATCTATTTCTTCTCTTCTCTGTCCATAATAACCGGAGGACTCTTCTGTAACACATATATTCAAAAGCACATATTTGTATCTCCACAGCCTTGTTAAATGTCCATGTTTCACAGCCCTACTTTGACACTGGGACTATGTATGCCCTTATTATTCTGATCTTTGCTTTCCTATTTTGTACCATTGACAGAAAAAACAACCATACTATTGGTATACAAGCCCGTCTCTCATAACTGAGATATCATTTTTAAAGGTTTAAAGCGAAGATGATTCATACGGTACAGCCCTTCCCAGAAGATGCATCAGTGCTTTTAACAATTGTGCAAAATGATGAAAGTCAGATTCACTCAGCAAGCACTGTAAAATTAAAGATCTTAACTCCTGTGATTCCAGTATTAACTTGATGGGATGCGAGAGCAAAGAAAGTAACACTCGACCACAAGGCATGTCTAAGAGGCGACTGAGATATGGACCAGAGAAACTACCTAGTAAATAAAAGCAGCGCAGAAATCGTATTGTGGCTCGTAGCGCATACAGACAACGTACAATCAATTTTAGGCTCAGATCACATATAAATCACAAAGAGTGATTAAAAAGTAGTCGATATGGCTTAAAGAAAAGAAACAGAAGCCTAGAGACCCACAGAGATAGCATTAGAGACCCACAGAGATAGCATTAGAGACCCACAGAGATAGCATTAGAGACCCACAGAGATAGCATTAGAGACCCACAGAGATAGCATTAGAGACCCACAGAGATAGCATTGGTATTATCCACCTGACCACACACTCACCATTGTATATTTCACAACAGAGAAAATTAAGAAATAAAAAAACGAAATAATTTAACAACGAAGGCGAGCAACTGAAATTAAACAAGAACAATTGTAATAATCATATACACGATGCATACACTTCGATGCTTGAATCGTGCAGCCACAATTTCAGTTGACCGGGTCATAACGTTAATGTACAGACATCCGACAACAAATCCAAACTGTCTTGACGTGTTCTTCAACTTAACTTGTAATGTCTCACAGACCAAATTAAGAAAATATTGTAGTCACACTCTTCCGGATCAGTCGAGAAAATGGCAGTGACATTTGTTTCTTTCACAATTTTCTATTACTGCAGATGTTTATTATGATTTCAGGTAATTTTTTGTGGGTCTAAAAGCGAAAGGATTGACTTCACATCACCGGGTTTCTCCATATGGTCCCGTATCTCTCGGCAGAAATGGTCCCGTATCTCTCGGCAGAAATGGTCCCAGTATCTCTCGGCAGAAATAGCCCGTATCTCTCGGCAGAAATGGTTCCGTATCTCTCGGCAGAAATGGCCCCGTATCTCTCGGCAGAAATGACCCCGTATCTCTCGGCAGAAATGGTCCCGTATCTCTCGGCAGAAATGGTCCGATCTCCGGCAGAAATGGTACGCCGCCTGTCGAGAGTGTTGCACAAAGCACAAACTCTGTAGTTTCAGTAACACTCCCAGGTATCTGCGGGAAAAATTGCACATGTGACTCGGTCTATATTCGAACCTACGACTTTCAGAATGTTTGTGTGAGTATTAGAACCATATCTCACACAACAATCTTTCGCCTATGAACAGGTCACTGCAGGCTCAACCATCACATGCACAGAATAAAGCTTGCTCAGACTGCACAATGTGCATACAAAAAGTTGATTGCATATCCTTTACAAGACTTTGCGAATAAACCCCAGCTTTTAACGCTGTTTGGGATTTTTCTAGGCATTATTACATTCAGTAGTTTGCCATTGCTTTCTCAAGGGGTGGTGCCATCGTCCTTTTGTTAAAATCCACGCAAGCAATTTGCAACCAAACTGTCCGCAGCGTGATTCGAACTCAGAACGTCGGGGTTAATAGACCGAGTCACTACCCCTAAGTCACAGACGCCACCACAGTGTGCATACCAGACAGAAACACAGACTCCAGAGCACATCCTGCAGTCATGTCCATCATACATACATCAACGAAACGAAACATGGCCTCATGAACGAAGCTTACAGAGCAAGCTATGGGAACTCTCGAGAAACTCCAACTGACATGCAACTTCATAGAGACAACCCATCTCATAGTTTAGACGAGCATACGAAACATAACGCAACGAAGAAGAAGATAATCAAATCGTCATTACCTTGTAGTGGTCAGGGGATTGAGATTCATGTCTCAATGATCCGGAGAGCTGTATTGTTGTGGCTTGCTGTGAGTGCCTTTATAATGTTGTTCTATGTTACAACATGGTTAATGTAGAGATGTATGATCACAGACTTCTTCTGTTATGAAAATCTCCCATAACTCACTCTTTCCTTCACTAACCAATTATTTGAAATCATTAGCCGATTAGATGGGTGGGGCAGCAGACTTCTCAGTCACATCGCATGTATTTCTAGGTCGTTTCTTTCGGTTGTCTACCATGGCTTTTTAGCAGCCTCTTTTCCCAGCACTGTTTGTCGTCCTTTTCATTCTACCAGAGTGGTAGCAAAAAGCAAGGGGAAACTTAATTGCATTGAGTAAAATATGGACGTCAAAGGAGATCAAAACAAACACAAAGCTGAGAATCTTTCAATTAAATGTGAAGTCGGGGCTGTTCTATGGCTCGGAAACATGGAGAAAAACAAAAGAAACCACCAGAAAATTACATACCTTCATAAATGGATGCTTACGTAAATAGAGGGACTGAGATGATATGATAAGATTAAACACGAGGAACTAAGCAGATACCAGTGGAAAAAGAGCTAAGGAAGAGACAATGGCGATGGATAGAACATTCATTAAGAAGACCCACCGGAAGCATTGCAAGACAGGCAATGTTTTAGAACCCGCATGGAAAGAGGAGTAGAGAAAGGCCTAGACAGATCTGGAGAAAAGAGCTGGAGACTGATATGAAAAGGATAGGTAAAACATGAACAGAATTGGAAGAGGATGGCAAGAGAGAGGAAGAGCTGGAAGAAGTTTGTTGAAGGTCTGTGCTCTGTTGGGAGTTGAAAGGTAAAGAAGAAAATGTACGTCAGAAGGCCTTGGTGAATATTTAAGTTATAGACTCCTGCAGTTTTTTAGTGAAACAGAACAGGAGATACTTTGTTTAAAGTTTGTGCAGTTAAAATGATAACAGATACTATCTTCACAACAGCTTTAGATGTAACGAATATGTACAGTCCGTTATGTTTGAATCTGTTTGTTCTTAGCACTGTTTGGGATATTAGATATTGTCTGAGTCAGGAACAATTGAAAGAATACATACCCCCTCTTCTAGGGAAGAAAGACTGAATAGGTTCATGTGCACCACCTGAACAAGAAATCAAGAAACAATGAAGCATTAGTTGGATTGTG
Organism: Arion vulgaris; assembly: GCA_020796225.1. NCBI lineage: Eukaryota > Metazoa > Mollusca > Gastropoda > Stylommatophora > Arionidae > Arion > Arion vulgaris. The sequence continues at coordinate 22,001,354 of CM036758.1, forward strand.
TGTATTTTAACAGCTGGATTATTTTTAAATGATTTCATTACTTTTTGATGAATTTATTATAAATATGTTATGTTATTCAATCGATGTTATGGCCCATTGTACATTCCCATGCGTGTTACGTCCTCCGCTGCAGCAGCCATCCCAAAGTCCACTTGCTCACCGCAGCTATGAGAAGTTGATTAGTATATCTTTTCTCTTACCACAAGACGGCACTGTCTGGCATGTTCAAACCTAACTCTTAATTCTCGCAATCGGTCCAGTATCTGAGACTCGCCCATAGTACATAAATGAGCGCGCACCACATTGATGACATCGGCTCTTTCCATACTTCTGCTATCTGGAGTCGGGGTACTGTTTGCAAGATAGTCAGCACATTCGTTATCCTGCACTCCAGCATGTCCAGGTGTGTACAGCGAAGTCAGTGTTCTGAGATGTGATCTCCGAATGCTGTCAACTTCGTGCGCAGACTTTCAGATTAATTCCTTTGAAGCATATTCATCAAGTCTGATATGATAATTGTATGAGTGGCATGTTGCTCGGCTACTTACGAGAGAGCCATGGAGACAAGAGTCTAACGCTTAGTATGACCATCTGGTCTCTTCTGAACAGTTGATAATATCCATCCTCTGCTTGAGCACAGCCAACTCTAGATAACTAGGCCAGACAACTGACCAGTATTCCCTGACCTAGATCAGAAAAGGGAGCTGGAAATAACAGATGTTTGATAGAACACTGCACACATTTTTGCAAATTTACTCAATTTTGTGAGTCTATGGTTATTTATTGGTGACAAATTTTAATAATATTAATATTCCTTTTTGTTAAACTTAACTTGTTGCATAATATAACTTCGATTTAGCATTTTATGTTGATTTTAAAATGAATTCGTCTATATACACCAATACCGGAATGTGAGGTCACGTGGTGTAGTTGGGGTCTGATTTCCCATAATTCTTACCTGAGTCCGAAGGCTTATAAATTGGCCCTGGCTTCAGGCATAATTTTTCATCTTTCTGATGATGATGATGAAAATAAATTCTAATGTTTTTGTCCACCCACAAAAGCAACTATTTTTGATACCCCCTTATTTTACTTTCCTCCCCAACGCGGGCCCCAAGAAGTTAGAATTACATCTCGCTGAAGTTCCCAATTCGCATTTCTAGAAATTCCCGTACGAGTTTAATTGTGTCATTGGATTCAGTTAATCCTTTCTAGCAGCATCAATATGTCATTCGTGATGTGAACAACACGGTTAGGCTTGCTCTCTATCCCCGAGGTATTATGTGTTTGCTCTCTTTTCTCTGAGCAAATTACAGATACTGGGACTAGTGATATGTCTAAACGAAGATCTAGCTTCTAGCGATTCATTTAGACGAACTAAATTTCTAGCCCTTCTTTGATATTTCAATTCAATGTCAATTACATCTGCTTAAATTTCAATTAACATTTAATAATAAATAAAATTTTCCATAGAATTTTCAGACCTTCACGTATGAAATTACTTCACTTCACATTTCTAGGCCTTAGTGTGCGGGAGGTAAGATGACCAATGCCTTTCCTCGTGTGTGAAACGTCGAGTGTGAGACTGAATCAATAACTCTCTTGTGTTCGAGTCAATAGGTGAGCGATTATTCATTACGGTAGTCCGTCCCACGAATTAATATTTAAAGGGGTTTTAAACCGAGGATTGGCTTCATTGCACCAGGTTTTACACTATATGGTTCAGTCTCTCTCCCCAGAGATGGCACGCCACCTGCCGAGAGTATTGCACAAAACACGAACTTTGTAGCTCCAGCAACAATCCTAGGATCTCTGAAAAAAAATGCACTCGTTAACAGAACGGCGCGGCCCGGATTTGAACCCACGAATTTCGACTCGCAAGGCAAGGACTTAACCACTTAGCCACAGAAATCCCCGAATTAACATTTACTTATCTTAAGTAAACATCAGACGTGACAAAAACTTCCATATAATTAGTAAAGTATCCATAGTTAATAACACTTTCATAGAGTTATTAAATCTTCAACAGACACTTTCATAGTGTTAGTAAACCTTTCACAGACACTTTCATAGACGCCCGAGTGGTTACCGGGGCCCAAATTTGGGGTGTAAAGAATAGAACCACTATTACCTGCCACGCATGTCGTAAGAGGCGACTAAGGAGTTTTGGCTGGAATCGGATGCACATGTCCTAAACGTGTAGAATTCTATGCGTTTAGGGGCCTACAAACCAATGTGCAACGTATACACGTTCTTGGCAAAGATCAAACATATCACAAAGATTTATTAAAATTGGTCGTAAAGAACGAACGCAAAGAAGAAGAAGGAGACTTTCATAGAGTTAGTAAATCTTTCACAGACACTTTCATAGAGTTAGTAAACCTTTCATAGAATTAGTAAATCTTTCACAGAAACTTTCATAGAGTTAGTAAACCTTTCACAGGCACTTTCATAGAGTTTGTAAACCTTTCACAGACACTATTATAGAGTTAGTAAACCTTTCACAGACTCTTTCATAGAGTTATTAAATCTTTCACAGACACTTTCATAGAGTTAGTAAACCTTTCATAGAGTTAGTAAATCTTTCATAGAGTTAGTAAACCTTTCGTAGAGTTAGTAAACCTTTCATAGAGTTAGTAACTCTTTCGCAGACATTTTCATAGAGTTAGTAAACCTTTCATAGAGTTAGTAAACCTTTCATAGAGTTAGTAAACCTTTCATAGAGTTAGTAAACCTTTCATAGAGTTAGTAAACCTTTCATAGAGTTAATAACCCTTCCACAAACACTTTCACAGCGTTAACTAACCTTCCATCGCGTTAATAAACCTTCCATAGAGTAAATAAACCTTCTATAGAGCTAGTACACCGTCCATAAAGTTAATAACCTTTCCATAGAGTTCACTCCTTTGTTAACCTTTCAAAAATGACTATTGTTTAATCTTCAGTATACTTGAATAACCTCCCCATGAGGCCATTACCTTGTAGTGGTGGGGAGGCTTGCGTGCTCCAATGATACAGTGAGCTAGGACGGCGGGAACTTATGTTCCCGGAAGGGTTAACCAAGCCGGAAAGGTCACTGAAGAGGGGACAGACGAAGCATGGTCTCCTGGTCCTCCAGGTTGGGGTTGGGCTTGGGACTAACGATCCCATCCTTTAAAAAAAATTAAAGTTACGGAAACAACAACAAACATACAACCTATCTACGGGCATGAAGGGCTACCAGAGTCATTGACTCACATGACTGGAAGTGGTGAAAGCCGAAAGGAAGCTACTTTCATGAGGACGGAAGTCCTGAATGCCAAAACCAAGACCAGAATTGGATGCTGGAATGTAAGAACAATGTACGAAACCGGAAGAGCAAGAACTGAAGGAAATGAATCATAGCTGGAACACAATACAGAGGAAGGCCATGAACAGGAAGAATGGTGTACGTTTGTTGCTGGCCTAAACGCCAAGGGCGTAACAGGCTAAAGAGAGAGAGAAGAGATACTTGAATAAACATTGCATAGAGTTGACGAAACATGTCATTGATTTCACAAACCTTCATTCTATTTGAATAAGTGTTACTGAAGTTTAAATACATTATCATTGGACTTGAATAAATAGACTCGGATAAACCTTGAATGAAAATCATGGCATATCCTTGACAACACGTCGCCATCAACCACAGTAAACGGGTCGTTGATTTTCTAGGCGTCATTTATACGTCCAGTCAGTGGCCGCTAATGGTCATTTTTCTTTGTGGGGCCCGGTAAAAATTTAGGAAAAATCGGGGTTTTTGGAGTATTTACTATTATTTGTTTATTCCGGTAAGTTATTACCCCTTTCAGGAAAATAATACATGCTTCTGTTTTGCAACAGAAGGTTCTTACTGGCCCTTAGTGACCAGGGGCGTATACTAATTAGGGATGATTGATGCTGAATTTCAGATTTCAGACTGTGTGTAATATTGTAGTGTTATATATCAACTTTCAAAGTTAATCAGTATCCCGTCGAAAGTAATAGTTATGAACAAACAATGTTTAAAATAATAAGTATACGTTATTCAATATTTTTGGTGGGACTGGGCCCCACTGATCCTTAATGACGAGCCGCCCCTGCGTTCATTAGTTTGCCATTGCTTTCTGAACGGTGGGTTCTATTTTACAGCTCGTAAAACTTCACAAGAACAAATTTGCTTCCAAACTGCAAGTCGCGAAGTTTGAACCAGGTACATTTGGGTTGTGATCAAGCTCACTACTGCTGGGCCACAGAATACACATTCTTAGATTTAAGAATAAACCTTCCTTATACTTACTGAAATCTCACAGAATACACATTCTTAGATTTAAGAATAAACCTTCCTTATACTTACTGAAATCTCACAGAATACACCTTCTTAGATTTAAGAATAAAGCTTTCCTTATACTTGTTGAAATCTCACAGAATACACCTTCTTAGATTTAAGAATAAAACTTTCCTGATACTTGTTGAAATCTCACAGAATACACATTCTTAGATTTAAGAATAAAACTTCCCTGATACTTGTTGAAATCTCACAGAATACACCTTCTTAGATTTAAGAATAAAACTTCCTTATACTTGCTGAAATCTCACAGAATACACATTCTTAGATTTAAGAATAAAACTTTCCTTATACTTGTTAAAATCTCACAGAATACACATTCTTAGCTTTAACCCTTTAGCTGCTAAAGACGTATATATACGTTTTTCCCATTCACTTCTAAAGACGCATTAACATGTCTGTTATTATCTCTCCTCTGTGGGCTAAAGATGTGTGAACACGTTATACATTGCTACTGTCACTGCTATAGATGTACATTCACATTTTTGACCTAGAAACAAAGAGTAGCCATTTTTAGCTCAGCCTTCAGAAAGTATGTAGCAGCGAAAGGGTTAAGAATAAAACTTCCTTATACTTGTTGAAATCTCACAGAATACACCTTCTTAGATTTAAGAATAAAACTTCCTTATACTTGCTGAAATGTCAAAATAAATATCCAGCAGAAAACATAAAAATGACTGAACAGCGTCACCCCAGCAACAATAAAACTAGAAGATAAAATTCTTCAAAATATAACTGCTTTCATATATCTTGAAAGTGTTATCAGTCATAAAGGAGAAGCTGGATCTGACATTAAAAAGCAGACTGAGTAAGACATAAAGTGCATTTATGGCCCCCTCAGACTGTCTGGAAATAAATCAATCCAATACATCATCAGAAACAAGATTAATATATTATAATAGCGTCCATCGCAAGCGATGATGACAACAATCTCAGACGTGTGCTGTTGCACCTCTCTGGTGTGTGCGGAGGTGACTGTATAGTCCAATCCTAGAACAGAATCCCCGACCACAGGTGGGGCATACATGATCAAGGTTAGACATGTGCGTGTTGTGTGCTCTGTCTTTTCGCGCTGCTCGTTTTCTCTGTGACTCAACAATACGATGATTCTCAGCTATTCGGGTTCCTCTTTTGTTGTTACAGCGCACATTTGGCGATCTTGCGCAAGGGATTCCCAGCACGTATTGTCTATATTAAAGCATTTCAGAGACACTTTAAGAGTGTCTTTAAAGCGTTTTTTCTGTCCACCAGCTAAACGTCTGTCCCCTTCAAGCTCGCCATACATCAATTGTTTTGGGATGCGTTTATCAGGCATCCGAGCAACGTACCGACCCATCTCACTTGGGCCTTCTGCAACAGGGTGTTGACGCTTGGGATCTTTGCTCTTGTGAGGACTTCGCTGTCTGGAATTTTGTCCTGCCAGTTTATTTTTAGTATTCTGCGTAGACAGCTTGTGTGGAAATGGTTTAATTTTCTTGCGTGTCTGCTATACACTGTCCATGTCTCGCTTGCGTACAGCAGCGTGGTTAGCACTATGGCCTGGTAAACTTTCAGCTTTGTGACTATGCTAATCCCCTTCCGTTCCCACACAGTGACACGTTACCTTCCGAACGCAGCACTGGCTTTGATTAATATATACCACAGTTGTGGGTCATCAACTTTACTATACAGATCAGAATGCTGGAGAATGACAGAACATAATATGTCGTAGCTTTCCTACTTCCATACAACTTGTCCGTGAAAGATCTTATGCGTGTTTTGGCCAAATACTATTTCTAGCCAAAACCTTCTTGCTCAGGGTTAACAAAAACTTGAAAACTTTCTGAAATCGTAATACATCTTTCTTGAACTAGAATAAATCTTTCTTAAATTTTGATAAATCTTTAATAAATTTGGATAAATCTTTCCTAAATTTAAATAAATTTTCCCTAAATTTTGAGAAATCTTTCCTCAATATGGATACATTTTTCCTAAATTGATATGTCTTTCGTAAATTTGAATAAATCTTCCATAAATTTGAATAAATCGTCCTTAAATTTGAATAATTATTTCTTAAATTTGAATCAATCTTTCTTGGATACATAAAAAAAGAAACGTAGGGAATGAGTAGTTGATGAGAATAAAAATCGAAATAAAAATAAATGTACGGCAGAATGAGCGTTTCGTCAATATTATACAGGAAAATGCTGTCCAAGAATGACATATAAGAAGCACATATAATCTTCATTTTTGAAGATATATGATAGCCCATGTCATTCAAAGCTCGTTATCATAACACATCACAGTCCAAATATGAATGCTGGTTAAGATTTGGCACGCCAGAGACGAGGGATAAAAATCTGGCAGATATTCAAGACAAGCATGTGTCCGAATTTAGAATGAAAACAAGAAACAGCAGAAGAAATATAACGGAAAAAATAGATGGGAAATTTTTCCCAATCTATCTAGCATCGTAGACTACAAGATTATACGACCCCTGTCAAAACATAATGACCCTTATAATAAGTTCGAAGAAATGTTGACACGAGTGATCCCAGTGTAAATACAGTGACCCGTATATTGAGGTTACTGCGTTAAAGGGAAATAACATTCGATGCAATTAGCATGTAATTTTCTATAAGAACGGCAACTCTTCATAAAACGAACTCGGTTTGAGGTCGTTTATTTGTTAAGAATACAAAATTATCCAAATGGAATCTGCTAATAGGTGAAGAAATAACTCAAATTATGGATTTTTTTTTACATTTTTAGATAAGTAACAGTACTAAAGCACACATAGATCAAGATGGAAGTGAATAGACAGATGATAAAAAAGTATTTTAATACCAACACTTTTACCAGTGCAAAACTTGGTCTCTGACAGCAACACACCACAGAAAATTCACCACGTGTTGAATGAAATGCTTGAGGAAGGCAGTGGGGGTCACCAGGAAAGATAGACTACGAAACAAGGACATCAGAAGCAGGGTGGGCATAACATCATGCACCGAATACACTGAAAGACAACAAATGCAGTGATTCGGATATTTAATAAGAATTAATACAAACAACCGCCAATAACAGCATACAATAAAAAGAGATCAAGAACTAGAGCTAAGGGAAGACAAAGAAAAAGATGGATAGACAATATCAAGACCACACTAAATAAACACGAATATAATACAGAAGAGGGAATCATCTGGTCCTAGAACACAAATTAAAGCTCCCCTCCCTAAGCTTAACGGTAATAGTGTACAACCAATTCCATCATCCACCTGGGAACAGACAATAGACAACATTGGCGACCTTCCTAAAGTATTTTTTGCCCACACAAACCTTTAGTACTGTAAGATTTTCAGCATATGTTTTTAGTAAAATAACAGCGACTCTGATTTGGTATACATGTAGAAGTTTAACAGTACGATTGTCAAGTTTTTAAAAATAATTTCGCTTGTGCGTGCTCCACATGCAATTCAGCGCAAGTGAAAATCTCGAATCCCGTGGAATTAATCCGTTAACAATAAAGACTCAAGTGGTTCGGCCATCTAATGAGAATGGAACCACATTTACTACCATCACGTGCCTATAATAATCGACATTCAGGGCGCAGAGCACGAGGCAGGCCAAGAACACGATGGATAGATAACATCTCAGAGTCCCTGCGAAGGCATGGACTAACAACGTCAAGCGCAACACACCTGGCACAAGATAGGAAACTAACTCTCCCCACGGCGCTTCACCGCAAATGTGGTTAAGATAAGATAAGATAAGAACAATTCATCCTAACGACTGTTATTTGCGTATGTCCACAACATTTATTTTCGTTGATAGCAGTGGAAGGTATCATTTGTTGACTATATCACCCTTCTTTTTATAATATGTAATAGGGATACACCTTTGCAAACATTCGATACCATTTTGTGTATTACTGTAAATTCTAAACTTCGATTATCATGTTGTTGTGCTTCTACAAAATTATATAACAAAAACGTTTTTTGCATCAACTAAGCTACCTATCAATTAGTTAAACATGAATTCGTTTGGTCGTGAGGTATATAAGACTGCATGCCCACTATTGCTGTTATCCATCTGCTAGATTTCGTACAAATTAAACCTTAGTGTATACACGAATTTTGAAACGAACTATAAGGGCGATTGTTCGTTATACCAGTTATGCGCCTAAAAATATTCCAGCATATCATATTTCTGCGATACTTTTTATTTATTAGTGTAGCTTTCCTAGATCCTACATAAGTCGCCTCTTACGACATACTTTGTAGGTCGCAGTGGTACTATTCTTTGCTTCCCTTGCGGGCCCCGGTACCGCACGGGAGCTTGAAGATACTAACTTTGCGGACGACATAGCACTATTAGTACACACTAAAGAAGATTTGTTGATTATTGCTTACGGAACTGAGGTCACAGCACTCCGAACAAACCTATAGTTGCTCAGTTTCTCACAACAAATATCGAAGAGGGTGAATGCTGATAGTTCCCATTGCTCACTGGTTGAACACACTTCTCTCTCTGCGCTCAAAAGTCCATCTCTAATTGTACAACGTATAATTTCAAACTCCTTAAATCGTTAGGTTGAATAAATGCCAAAATAAACCTCACAAAAAAATAGGAGATTATAAGATTATCAATATAAGGGAAGACTGCAGTAAAACTATGTAGCAATAGCGAAACATATATAAACTAGTTTTACAAAATACAAAAATAATAACACCTGGCCAACAACAGCAGCTAATGAGAAGAAAATCATAACGACAGAGATGAGGTGTCTTAGAAGAGCTGCAGGTGTGACAATAAGAGACAAAATTAGAAATGAAGAAATCAGAAGGAGACTGGATGTGAAACCAGTTATGCAATTCATAAAAGAACAACAGATTAAATGGTTTGGACACCTGACCAGAATGCCCTGGTATCGCCTACCTCAGAGAGCCACACAGAGAAAGTATAATGAGTACAAAGCAAGAGGAAGACCAAGCAAAAGATGTAGCGACGGCACCAAGAACAGCCTTATAAAAATAAATAGCAGCTTAAAAAGTGCTTTAAAGTAAGCACACACTAGATCAATCTCCCCCCGCACCCTCTTCAACACTTCTATAAAGGAGTAAAGCAAGTCTGCCCAGCGTGTTCGTAGTGCGTTGGACTACGGGTGACTATCCTTCGTTCTCCTCCGGATCGTCTTGGGTCTTCCACGCTTTCGCCTACCCTCTGGAGTCCCTCTCAGTGCAGTTTTCGTGTCGGAGCCAGTCTCCATGCGCATCACATGTCCAATCCATCTCCAGCGTCGTCTTCGGATGATAATGCCCATATTCTCTTGTTGGCATCGTGCAAGCAATTCTTGATTCGAGATAGTAGTCGGCCAGTACACGCGTAAGATTTTTCGCAAACAAGTTGTATGAAAGGCGGAGAGTCTGAACATATCCTGTTCTGTCATTCTCCAGCATTCCGATCCGTACAGCAATGTTGACAGCACACAGCTGTTATAGATACTAGTCTTGGTTCTGATGCTGCATTGGGCAGATTTCCAGGCGGTCTGAAGGGTCATGAATGCACTTCGTGCCTTACTCAGTAACCAAGAACCAAGTAACCTTACTCGAACCAAGTAAACGCTGGTTGAAACCGGACATAGCGCCGAAGGATAAGCATCAGAGCTCCAAATGATGCTGAAGATGTGACGTAAAACACACCAATGCTAAGTCTGCATGAATAAGATTTCCACATGAAAAGAATTTATGGGAAGGTCTGGTACACCGGTCTGGGCGGTGATCACGAGAGAGAGAGAGAACAGGCTGGATAATTGCTAATATTAGTTACTACTGGCAGATTTATCCATTTTATATTTCATCTTTACAGAAGAATGATAAGAATCCCACGGTCTGCTAAAATGACTAATGTTGAAGTATTGAATGAGATCAAGACACAGAAAAAGCTTATCATCAATATCAGAAAGAAACATTCATCATTTTCCGGTCATGTGATAAGGACGGGAGGTTTAGAACACATTGTGACAACCGGTAAAATCGAGAGGAGATGAGACAGAGGAAGACAGAGAAAGAAAATTTTGGATAGCCTGACTTCATGGCACGGTAGAGCGTCAACATTTGAGTTGATAGCACACACTAAAGACAGCCATTTATGGAGATTCATGATCGCCTACGCCAGCCGGCACCTGATAATAATGATGTTACCTTTTGGCCAGATTTCTACTTCGAAATACATTCGCAACCAAAATGTAATGACCATCATGTCTAGACAGAGCCAGTAATGGATCAATCGGAACCAAAAGTTATGATTCAACCAATATATAACAGATTTAAATAATATTGTAGCCTGAAGCCTTTCTCTGACATCTGATTTCTATTTTTGAAATCGATCATAAAATTGTACTCTTATCCGTCTTTTGTGTAAGACTTCGAGTTGCCACTTTGTTAGTTGAATAAAACTTTATTTTGAATTGATGAGTTGATGTGCATTTTTTTCAGTTTTAAAGATTTGAGAAAGTTTGAATTTTGTAATAACATTAGTGGTTTACAATGCAGATTTTAATGTTTTAACTCATTCGCCCGTCCCAGCGGATTTACTTGCTCGATGTATTTTTTAAGATCACGGAAAATCAGTATATTGGCTAATTCAGCGTACATTGAAATATCGGTGGTCTCTGTGGCTAAGTGGCTAAACGATCGTCTCGTGTTCCGAAGGTTGTGGCTTTGAATACGGACAGCGAGGTTATTTTTTTTTTTATCTAGAAGCACTTGAGTTTTTCAGCTCTTCGGCTTGGTGCCATGGACATCGTGGTATTGAACCCGCACCCACAGGGAGCTTGTCACCCATCGTTCAACGCGCTATGAACACGCTGGGCAGGCGGGCAACACGTATATAAGTGGGCGTATGTAGCTTAAGGTGTAATGAGCTTGATCACAACCCAAACGTACCTGGTTCAAATTCCGCAGCCGGCAGTTTGGAAGGAAATCCGTGGGAATTTTAACAAAAGGTAAAAATAGATCTCACCTCTCAGAAAACAATGGCAAACTACTGAACGTATAAGTTGTGCCTAGAAAATCAACGACTCGTTTACTATGTCATGTAAAGGGATAAGCAATGATTTTCGATTTTGAAAAAGACATGAGAAGAGACAGTATTAAGAAGTATAGGAATGTGATGCACTGAGTCCAAGAAGGTCAAAAAGTACCACCATCAAGATATAACACTATTTTTAATAGCAAGTCGACCCCGATTATCACATAAACATGACCGGATGTGATCTGGGTGTCACGAGCTCCCAAATGGTCATTACTATTGACGTGAGTGGCTAGATGGGTCTTAGAGCGTTTGCGTAGGTCACGTAATCGATGACCGACAGGATTAGTAAGCTTTTTTTTTTATTCCTGATCTCATTTATTAGCCATATTACAGCGTTTAGAAATGATGGTGTGGATCAGGACTGTCCACGGTTTTTATACATTGGGGCTCATATCACTGATGGTTAGGGAGGCGCAGGCACCATATGATGATAGCAATACTACTTCTACTAATAACAACGATAGTAATGTTAATATGCTAAAGATGTCAACGTTTTGTCCAGTGAAAAAAACCAAAAAGGTGGTGTTAGCGGGTAGAAGAATGGTTACAAATTAAAACACGATTGCAAAAGCGGGAAGATTGTGTCCATGGACTGTACCCACATTAAAGTGAGTGTGTAACCAACATTAAAATGAGTGTGTAACCAACATTAAAATGAGTGTGTAACTCACATTAAAGTGAGTGTGTAACCAACATTAAAATGAGTGTGTAGCCAACATTAAAGTGAGTGTGTAACCAACATTAAAATGAGTGTGTAACCAACATTCAAATGAGTGTGTAACCAACATTCAAATGAGTGTGTAACCAACATTAAAATGAGTGTGTAACCAACATTAAAATGAGTGTGTAACCAACATTAAAATGAGTGTGTAACCAACATTCAAATGAGTGTGTAACCAACATTAAAATGAGTGTGTAACCAACATTAAAATGAGTGTGTAACCAACATTAAAATGAGTGTGTAACCAACATTAAAATGAGTGTGTAACCAACATTAAAAACAGTGTGTAACCAACATTCAAATGAGTGTGTAACCAACATTCAAATGAGTGTGTAACCAACATTAAAATGAGTGTGTAACCAACATTAAAATGAGTGTGTAACCAACATTAAAATGAGTGTGTAACCAACATTTAAATGAGTGTGTAACCAACATTAAAATGAGTGTGTAACCAGCATTAAAATGAGTGTGTAACCAACATTCAAATGATTGTGTAACCAACATTCAAATGAGTGTGTAACCAACATTCAAATGAGTGTGTAACCAACATTCAAATGAGTGTGTAACCAACATTCAAATGAGTGTGTAACCAAATTTTAAATGGATGTACAATCAACATATCCCTAAGCTTTCATGTCAAATCTTTAAGCGATCAAAACTCAATTTTGGAAAACTGAACGTTTTCTAAAAACGTACTGAACCATTTTGAGAAAATTAGAGGGAATATAACAGGAACTTCCTGAAACCTACAGGGACAGTAAAAGAAAGGGAAGCCTAGAAAAATACATGGAAACGAGATTTAGAGGCAGAGATCAACAATATAAAGAAGAGCTGGAGGGAGTTGCAGGAGATAGCTAGAAATAGAAAGACTTGGCATCAGTTGGTTGAGGGCCTATGACCAAATCCAAGTTAAAAAGGCAGAGAGACAGAGATAGATAGATAAATAGATAGATAGATCTATCTTCTTCTTTGCGTTCGTTCTTTACGACCAACTTTTATCACTCTTTGTGATATGTTTGATCTTTGCCAAGAACGTGTATACGTTGCACATTGGTTTGTAGGCCCCTAAACGCATAGACTTCTACACGTTTAGGACATGTGCATCCGATTTCAGCCTAACCTCCTTAGTCGCCTCTTACGACATGCATGGCAGGTAACAGTGGTTCTATTCTTTACACCCCAAATTTGGGCCCCGGTAACCACCGGGCGAGATAGATATATATATATAGATAAATAGATAGATAGATAGATAGATAGATAGATAGATAGATAGATAGATAGATAGATAGATAGATAGATAGATAGATAGATAGATAGATAGATAGATAGATAGATAGATAGATAGATAGAGAGAGAGAGAGAGAGAGAAAACGTGTCTTAAGGATCATGTTCGAGAATTAAAAAAAAACGGCAAAAGTTTTTAAAAAAAAATATTAAACTACCTTCCTTTTTGTTCACGTATTTCGCCTTTGATAAATAGATTTTTTGTGCAGTCTTCCCTTGTGTCAATAGTAATGTTATTCTCGAGAGAGGCTGGTTTCAACTATCGAATAACATTTTTGACCCACGGCGGCAGCTCGTGAGTGATGCTAACGAGATCATTGTCAATTGAATTTCCTGTTCCACGTAAAATCGCTGTTCGCTTTAGTTCTAAAAGTCTGTGACAGCAGACAAGAACTGTTTGTTCATTTTAGTTCTGAAAATCTGTAAAAGACAAGAACTCTTACACTGCTTCAGTGGATATCGGTTTGAAGGAGAGTTTCTCAGCAAACGAAATCATATGTACACCAGTCTGTTTGTTCACGCGTTCATTCTTTTATGTTTGGGGTGTCTGTAGCGTAGAAGTTAGGTGCTCACATCTCATGCCAAGGGTAACTGGTTCGCTCCCTCGTGGAGCCATCGGGATATTTTTCTTGAGATCCCTGATCTCATTGTCGGTTAGATCGAGTTCCTAGTCCTATCGGAGACGGACGATAAAAGGTTGATCCCGTGATTAATGTGAGCACATAAAAGAACCATTGACAGTTCAAAATCGAGGAGCAGGCTGGAAAGCCGCTGTCCGGGCAAAATTCATTAAAAATTAAATTAAAAATTCCTACAAAATATCTTTCCCATCTTCAAAAATAACATCGGTGAAGCTCGCCGTGCTACGGAGTTCGTGCACTGCAGCTGATATCTTCCAGTGTAACAAAGAGATCGGAGCACACATGATTACTCACCAAAGTGCTACGATAATGGTCCTATCAATCAATCAATCAATCAATCAGTCAATGAATCAGTAACCCAACATGTTCATTCGTGAATTATCTCTCTTTTAATTAGTTTAAGGAGGAGCGTAGGACCGAATAGATAGAGCGCGGCTTCCAAGCTGGAGATTCGTGTTCAATCCACGGTAAGGCCAAGGATTTATTTCTGTTGTGGGCATACATGAAAAATCGTAATCTTAAAAGATTCGCGACGACTGCACTAGCAATGCGGCTATTTTTAATTTTTTTATTCCGATCCAGAAGCACTTGAGCTTTTCAGCTCTTCGGCTCGGTGCCATGGACATCGTAACCCTTCGGTTTGGTGCCACGAATACCGTAAATCTGGGGAATCTGTGGCTTTTTCTGCCATCCCGCGGAATTGAACCAGCACACACAGAGGGATAGTCACCCGTAGTCCAACGCGCTACGAACACGCTGGGCAGACGGGCGACATACGGTTATTAAATACCCCCGTTTCTCGTCCCATTTGTCCTACACCTCCCCAAAAAAAAACAGTAACGACAAATTTGTTTTATTTTTAAATATTTTATTTTCTTTCTTTAAAAACAATTAATTAGATTATTTGTAGAAATTTTTACTACACTTGATAAATCAAAATTATGCTATGAGTTGTCAAAGCAACACCAGCTTTTGAAAGTTTTAATAAAATATAAAACTCCAAGTTATAAAGTTTTAAAAGTAAATTACGAATTTTCAACTTCGATGTTTTCTCAATCCTAACATATAACAGAGAGAGAGAGAGTTAGAAAATGACTAAACAGTGGCGGTTCGTCATTAAGAGCCAATGGGACCGGGCCCCACCACAAATAAGGTGCAACGTGTATTTATTATTTTATAGATATTTATTATATCCTAAACTAAACCATGAATTTTCCCAAAATTTCTGTCTGTCCCCACCAACAAAAATGATCACGAGCCGCCACTGGGACTAAAGATATAAAAAGTAAGTTGAATGCATTTGAAAAACGATGTCTGCAAAAAACGAAAATGAGCAGGAAATGGGACGAATTCAGTAGAGATGATGAAATCAGAGAAATGTCTGGTCAACCACTAGTAACAACTGTTATAAGAAAGAGATGTTGCGCATACTCTGAGAAGAAATGTCTGGTCAACCACTAGTAACAACTGTTATAAGAAAGAGATGTTGCGCATACTCTGAGAAGAAATTATCAAAGAATTACAAGGCAGGTATTGAAGTGGAAGATAAAGGGTACAAGAAAGTAAGGAGACAATATAAAAACTTTGAAAAAAACTTTGCTGAAAAATGCGAAAAGTCACGGACTCAATGCCATGAAAGAGATGGATCGAATTGCACAGGATAGAGTGGTATGACGAAATTGCATATCCTATGTATCGTATACCAGAAATGTAAAATAATAAGTTTCTCTGGCATTTGGTCAAATCCCTTCGTTTATCTAGTATTTCATCCGTACATATACCCATCCGTTCTTTCACCTGTTGCCTATTCATCCATCAGTAGATTCCCTTATTCTTTTGTTCATCCATCGCCTTTTCTATCATCAGTCCGTCCATTTATTTATCCGTTTATGCACCTTTTATCTGCTCTTTCTTTCATCCTTCCATCCGTTTGGTTGATTCATTGATAGGAATATCATTATTACACTTTGGTGAATAGCCGTGTGTATTCCAATCTCTTTCTTAAACAGGAAGATCCCAGTGACAGTGCACGAACTTTCTAGCACCGACGAGAGTTCTAGATGTAATTTTGAAAGTGGTAGACATTTTGGTAAGAATTGTATTGTATTGTATTTAATTAATTTTAACTGAGATCAGTGATTTTACAGTATACTTTTGTCTATTTTCAACTTCAAAATGTTCTTTTGCGTGCTCAATTTTAACACGTTACCTACTTTTCATCGTACGTCACCGATAGGGCTAGAAACTCGATCTCGCCTACACTGAGATCAGTGATCGCTGGGAAAAAATATCCTTCATAACTCCTCAAGGAAACGAACCGAGCACCCTTGGAGGGTGAGTATCCTTGGAGGTGAGCATCCTTGTGGGTTGAGCATCCTTGGACGGTGAACCTCCTTGGAGGGTGAGCCTCCTACATCCACGCCACAAAGACCGTCTAATTCTTCTGTTTATCATAGATACGATTATAATCACAGACAAAAGCAGCTTTTTCTTAGAACACTCCATATCGACCACTTGTTAACCATTCTGTGTGATCTATTTGTGATAAGAGCTATATTACGCTGTGACAGTTATGCACCTACAAATAAGCCAGCACATCCGATTTCTACGACGCTTTTTATTTACTAGGGGAGCTTCTCTAGGACTCTACATCAGTCCATTTTTAGGTCACAGTGGTACTATTCATTGCTTCACTTGTGAACCCCGGAACCACACAGGCGAGACAAAGAAGCAATATACGAACCCAGAATTGACATCTTTAATAAATAAACTGAAAATGTTACTAATATTGAATATCTTGTTTCTGCAATTAACAGAACTGGAAACTTACAAAATAAGTTAAAATTAGATTTTCCATGCCAAGTTGTAGACTTAATAGTATGATGAACATATGACTTAATACAGACAAGTTAATCAAAATAGCCCAAATAATACAGACAAGTTAATCAAAATAGCCCAAATGATCGAGACACGTTAATCAAAATAGCCCAAATAATGCAGACAAATTAATCAACACGGTCCAAATTATAAATACACGTTAATCGACATAGTCACAGGAACCATCAGTATGCATACTCTTCGATATCTGTTGGGAGACTGAGCACCTAGGTCTGCCGGAGTGCAATGACGTCAGTTTAGTAACCAATAACCAATAACCAATCGACATAGTCCAAATAATAGAGACAAGTTAAGCACTAAGGCCCAAATAATACAGTCGCAGCAGGTAGGACGTCGGTGACAAGCCCCTGTGAGTGTGGTTCAATTCTGCGGCTGCAGAAAAGCCACAGGTTCCAGATTTAGGTGGACCGAATGCTTCTGGATCGAAAAAGAAAATAACTAATTGATGACTACCAGTTATTCATATGGGTATGAGTCATGGCACATTACAGAAGCATTGAGAAACAGTATTGAAATCCTTTGAAACAAATTATAGATTTAATTGGTTTTAAAAAAAAGACTGGAACAAAGAAGAAAGAAAAATAGACATCACGAAAGATGTGAAAAAGGAGGAATATTGGCTCTTAAACAAAATCATGTCTAGGAAACTGGACATTTTAATTCTACATTACAAGTTTCTGTAGTTTATGATGTACAGTAAAGGGATTGTATGAGTTTTACGGTGTGTTGTGTTGTAGATCTAATGTGTGTTGTGTTGTAGATCTAATGTGTGTTGTAGATCTAATGTGTGTTGTAGATCTAATGTGTGTTGTGTTGCAGATCTAATATGTGTTGTGTTGTAGATCTAATGTGTGTTGTGTTGTAGATCTAATATGTGTTGTGTTGTAGATCTAATGTGTGTTGTGTTGTAGATCTAATGTGTGTTGTGTTGTAGATCTAATATGTGTTGTGTTGTAGATGTAATGTGTGTTGTAGATCTAATATGTGTTGTGTTGTAGATCTAATGTGTGTTGTGTTGTAGATCTAATGTGTGTTGTGTTGTAGATCTAATGTGTGTTGTGTTGTAGATGTAATGTGTGTTGTAGATCTAATATGTGTTGTGTTGTAGATCTAATGTGTGTTGTGTTGTAGATCTAATGTGTGTTGTGTTGCAGATCTAATATGTGTTGTGTTGTAGATCTAATGTGTGTTGTGTTGTAGATCTAATATGTGTTGTGTTGTAGATCTAATGTGTGTTGTGTTGTAGATCTAATGTGTGTTGTGTTGTAGATCTAATATGTGTTGTGTTGTAGATGTAATGTGTGTTGTAGATCTAATATGTGTTGTGTTGTAGATCTAATGTGTGTTGTGTTGTAGATCTAATATGTGTTGTGTTGTAGATCTAATGTGTGTTGTGTTGTAGATCTAATGTGTGTTGTGTTGTAGATGTAATGTGTGTTGTAGATCTAATATGTGTTGTGTTGTAGATCTAATGTGTGTTGTATTGTAGATCTAATGTGTGTTGTGTTGCAGATCTAATGTGTGTTGTAGATCTAATGTTGTGTTGTAGATCTAATGTGTTGTGGATCTAATATGGTTGTATTGTAGATCTAATGTGTGTTAGTGTGCAGATCTAATGTTGTGTTGTAGATCTAATGTTGTGTTGTAGATCTAATGTGTGTTGTGTTGCAGATCTAATGTGTGTTGTAGATCTAATGTTGTGTTGTAGATCTAATGTGTGTTGTGTTGAGATCTAATGTTGTGTTGTAGATCTAATGTGTGTTAGATCTAAGTTGTTGAGATCTAATGTGTGTGTGTAGATCTAATGTGTGTTGTAGATCTAATGTTGTGTTGTAGATCTAATGTGTGTGTGTTGCAGATCTAATGTGTGTCTAAGTGTGTTGTAGATCTAATGTTGTGTTGTAGATCTAATGTTGTGTTGTAGATCTAATGTTGTGTTGTGAGATCTAATCTATGTGTGTTGTAGATCTAATGTTGTGTTGTAGATCTAATGTTGTGTTGTAGATCTAATGTGTGTTGTAGATCTAATGTTGTGTTGTAGATCTAATGTTGTGTTGTAGATCTAATGTGTGTGTTTGATCTAATGTTGTGTTGTAGATCTAATGTTGTGTTGTAGATCTAATGTTGTGTTGTGTTGCAGATCTAATTTTTGTGTTCAGATCTAATGTTGTGTTGTAGATCTAATGTTGTGTTGTGTTGCAGATCTAATGTTGTGTTGTGTTGCAGATCTAATGTTGTGTTGTAGATCTAATGTTGTGTTGTGTTGCAGATCTAATGTTGTGTTGCAGATCTAATGTTGTGTTGTAGATCTAATGTTGTGTTGTGTTGCAGATCTAATGTTGTGTGTGCAGATCAATGTTGTGTTAGTAGTTGAGATCTAATGTTAGATGTTGGTGCAGATCTAATGTTGTGTTGTGTTGCAGATCTAATGTTGTGTTGCAGATCTAATGTTGTGTTGTGAGATCTAATGTTGTGTTGAGATCTAATGTTGTGTTGAGATCTAATGTTGTGTTGGTTAGATCTAATGTGTGTGTTGCAGATCTAATGTGTAGTAATGTGTTGCAGATCTAATGTTGTGTTGCAGATCTAATGTTGTGTTGAGATCTAATGTTGTGTTGTGAGATCTAATGTGTGTTGATGTTGCAGATCAATGTTGTGTTGAGATCTAATGTGTGTGGTTGCAGATCTAATGTTGTGTTGTGTTGAGATCTAATGTTGTGTGAGATAATGTGGAGATCTAATTGTAGATAATGGTGAGATCAATGTGTAGATCTAATGTGTATTGAGATCTAATGTTGTGTTGTGAGATCTAATGTTGTGATTAATGTGTGTTGTAGATCTAAGTTGTAGATCAATTGGTTGAGATCTAATGTGTGTGTTTAGATCTAATGTATGTTGTAGATCTAATGTTGTTTTAGATCATATGAGAAATGAGAAGATTAAGGTAGAAATTATTGTAGTAAGTAGTTGAGTATTGCATGAAATGAGAGAAGATTGAGGAGATATATTGTAGGTAAGAGATGATAATGAAATGATGAGATCTTATTGCACCAGAAATGATGCATAGCTAGAGTGCACGAGCCCGTAGCACCGGCGAAGGGTTCCTAAAAAATCAAAACAATTCAGGAAGAATAAAGAAAAACAATTTATCACGATTAAAAATAGGATAGAAGTACTTGAAGAAGATAGAAATGAGGAAGAGAGACAGAAATGAGGAAGAAAGATAGAAATGAGGAAGATAGATAGAAATGAGGAAGAAAGATAGAAATGAGGAAGAAAGATAGAAATGAGGAAGAAAGAAGAAATGAGGAAGAAAGATAGAAATGAGGAAGAGAGACAGAAATGAGGAAGAGAGACAGAAGGTAGGAAGACATAATTTTAAATTAAATAAATGGTTCGTTCAGGAAGAAAGACAGAGCATAGAAGAGAAGAACATAGAATAGAAAGAAAGAAAGAAAGGAAAGAATGAATGAATGTTTTGTGAAATGATCTTTTAATGAGTTTTACCCAAGGCACCGGAATTCTAAGTTTGATCTGGTCTTGAAATAGATTGTAATGAACTCTGTCAGAGGTCTTTTTTGTAATCTTCTTTTATTCTCTCTCTCTCCTCTCCACTTCAATCTCCTCTCTCTCTGTTTCAATTTCTATCTCCCTCGTCTACTTCTCAATGTTTCTCCTTATGGACCAAATGCCACACTACGTGGTTTTGGGTTGACACCTTTTTACCAGGAGCCATACTAAAGGGCGTTTTTATTCTAAAAACAAATGGCTTGTAAAAACATGGCTTTTGTTCTGGTACACTAAGAGTTAACTTCACTTTCTTATTTATCTCCTGTTTCTTCTTCTTTTTCTTCTTCACACTTCGCCCCTAAGTAGTTTCACAAGTCCGCAATGAAGGCTTTCCAAGCCCTCCTATCCAAGGCCATCTTTTCCAGTTCTTTCCACTCTCTCCTCAATTTCTTGCACTCCGTCTTCAACTCCCGTCTTCAGGTGTTCTTGGGTCTTATCTCTATTACTCTGGGTGTTCCATATGAGGGTCTATCTGGTGATGCTATTCCAATGCATCTCCTGTTTCTGTTCTCTCTTATTTTCTTTTGTTTTCTCCTAGGTATGTTCCCTTTCTTCCAGTAGCGGTCAGTCCCTCTCTCTCTCTCCCTCTCTCTCTCTCTCTCTCTTTGTATATATATACAGGGTGTTCAAGATAATTGCAGCCCCATTGACAAATCGAAAGTTGCCAGATAACCTATCGCGTTGTGTTTATTTACTATTTAAACCGGTTCTGACTAGCTCGTCCTACGTCACATTTGTTCATCGCCCCTTCCCGCACTACAATTACACACCATCACACAACCTTGACCTATACTACGTCATAACAGAACCTTCTCATTTCCACACATATATGCCAGATTAGCTCCATTCATAGGCTGCTTTTAAGTTGAACACCCTGTATATATATATATATATTCCCCTTTAACCGTCTTACGTAATAAGTAATATCTCCATACCGCTCTGTCCTGGACAACTCGCTCAATCTCTACTATGGAATTGAGCGGATATTTCTTCTCTCTCTCTCAACAAAGTTCGTTTCAAATTTTCCTCTCTTTCTTGAACCATTTTCCTCACGCTTCAATAACCGTAATTAATATCTCTTTACTTTTCTCAATTTCAACTCTTTTCTCTCTCTATACCTCTCTTTCCCACTCTTGTGTAGTTTTCCTCTTTCTATATCTTTCATTATCTATCTCACGCTGCCTTTCTCTCTCGTCTCTTCTTTCCGTTTTCGTTTCATTTACTCTAATCCTGTTTTTTCTCACAGCGTCATGGAAAGAAGAAACTTATAGAACCGGCATTTCTGTACGCTTCATAAATAGTGTTTTTCACTGCCTGTGTTATCTCTGAGGTCCATCTTTTGTATTGGTGATCTTTTGCTTTGTATCTACTGTATCGTAGTAGCATGATTCTTTGTATTTACTGTATCGTTGTAGCATGATTCTTTGTATCTATTGTATCGTTGTAGCATGATTCTTTGTATCTATTGTATCGTTGTAGCATGATTCTTTGTATCTATTGTATCGTAGTAGCATGATTCTTTGTATCTATTGTATCGGAGTAGCATGATTCTTGGTCTGTTGGTAATCTGCTTTTGTGGCCCAACCATTCAATTTGTTGTTTCTTGATGAAGTTCAGTACTGATGTTGTACTCACTTTTCCCCTCATGTCTTCATTTCCCACCCAGTCTCTTCTTGTAACTACCATCATTCTGAGTAGACACTTCGTCTATGGGGGAAAGGGGTGGCGGAAGTATCTGTGGCAAAGTGGTTAAATCCTTGCCTTGAGTTCTGAAGGTAGTGGGTTCAAATCTAGAACGTGCCGCTATGTTCACGACTTTTTCCAGAGACCCCTAGGATTGTTGCCGGAGCTAGGGAGTTCGTGCTTGCTTTATGCGATACTTTTGGTAGGTGGCGTTCCATTTCTGCGGAGAGGGACCGAGCCATATGAAGTAAAAACCTGGTGCAATGAAGTCAATACTTCGTATTGATATCCTTTATACTTCATTCTCTGTCGTGACTAGTTTTTTTCTTTTCCAACCTCTTTATATCCATCTCTGTCTTACACTATCTCTCTAACTTCTGTCCCTCCTTACTCTCTTACTCTCCCTTTTTTAAACTTTTATATCGCTCTCTCTTGTCTAACTTCCTCTTACTTCAATCCCTCCTCACTCTCTTAGCCTCCTAACTTCCTCTTACTTCAATCCCTCCTCACTCTCTTACCTCCTAACTTCCTCTTACTTCAATCCCTCCTCACTCTCTTACCTCCTAACTTCCTTTAACTCTCCATTATCCCTCCCTCACCTCTCTCTCAGCCTCCTAACTTCCTCTTACTTCAATCCCTCCTCACTCTCTTACCTCCTAACTTCCTCTTACTTCAATCCCTCCTCACTCTCTTACCTCCTAACTTCCTTTAACTTCAATCCCTCCTCACTCTCTTAGCCTCCTAACTTTACTTATACTTCTCTCTCCTCTTCATTATGTTCTAACATATGCTCTCTCTTCTCTCACTCTCTAGTTTCAGTTCCTCCTCACTCTCTTCCTCTCCTTGTTCTCTAACTATTATCTCTCTCTTTCATAACTCTCTCTCTCTAACTTCAATTCACCATATTTCTACCTCTTTCTGGGATTAGGTAGTGGAGGGAGGGAGGAGGAGAGATGTTCTGTGGCTAAGTGATTAAGCTGTTGCCTTGTGCTCCTAAGGTCGTGACTTCAAGTCCTGACCGAGCAGTTCTTTAATCTTCTACATCATACATACATACACTAGTTGACTATATGTAAGCAGGTGAGAAGTCACGAGATTAAATAAAATCAAGGTACCCAGGAATTGGCAAGCTTTTTTGTCTGTTTTATTAATCATCATCATCATCATCAACATTATCAGGTGCCGTGCCGGCTGACGTAGGCGATTCCACAAATCTCTAGTCTCTGGTGTTTGCTGTCATTAAAGATGTTGACGCTCTTCCGTGTCATGAAGTCAGGCTATTGAAAATGTTCTCTCTGTCTTCCTCTATCTCGCATACCTTCGATTTTACCGGTTGTCACAATGTTTGATTAATAGAATAGGAATAACCTGCTGCCTTGCAGGTTGGCTGGGGGCAGCCAAACGTTGACGGAGAGTGAACCAAGTAAACGCTGGCTAAAACCGGACACATCGCCGAAGGATACTCACCAGAGCTCCAAATGGTGCTGAAGATGTGACGAAACCCACTCATACTAAGGCTGCATAAATCAGATTTCCATATAAATGAGGTTTATGGGGAAGTCTGGTACATCGGTCTAAGAGTGATCGAGAGAGAGAGAGAGAGAGAGAATAGGAATAAACCCATTTATTTCGAGACGAACTCTGTTCAACCTGACCGAATTGTTATTTGGTTATATAAGGGCGTGTTGTCGATACAAACAAAGAAAAATAATAATTGAATTCCTTGTGGGATAATCCAGTAATTATTTGTGATTTTTATTTGAGAATCAAAAGCTGAATGAGAAATATATGACAATCAAAGGGACATTACTTTGAACCAGAAATGATATTCTGGGAAACGTTTGTAAAATATGTTTATTAAAGCGAGTGAGGGGAGATAACTTTTATCAATGGTTATCAGCTTAAGTCCACATCATGTTCATTGAAATATAAAGCAGAGATAACGGATTTTCATTCACATCGTTCTTCTATCATAATAATTCCTCTCGTACCGTTATACGTTACATAGGGTCTGCAAGTAATTTCTCCATACCGCTCTATCCTGGGCAACACGCTCAATCTCCTCCATGGAACTGAGACCGATATTTCCTGCATCTCTCAGCAAAGTTCGCTTCAGGTTCTTCCATCTTACTCACTTATAAATCTGTGGAGGTCACAGAGATGTGGTTTTACTGAAGAATGCTGAGAATACAATGAACTGCTAAAATGACTAATGTGGAAGTGTTGAATGAGGTCAAGACACAGAGAAAACTTATTATTAATCTACATCGCTAGATCGCTAGAAGCACATCGCTAGATCGCTAGAAGCTACATCGCTAGAGCTACATCGCTTCTGGAAGTTTGGGTAGATGAAAGTGTAGTATCTGTATCGCTTGATATATGTCACGTGGCTCATTATATGGGTTTACAAAGATATCAGCTTGTGTTACGGAACTAGTGTCCACTTGATCGAAGCCGAAGGTCGGAAGCCTTCATTAAATGCCACATGGCTACCCTTGTACAAAATTAGGAGTGCCATCGATCGGAGGATTGATGGGGCTTGATAGTTTATAAACGTTTTCACGTTCTTGTACGGGTTCACCTGGTATGGACATCCGGGGAGCCCAAAAAATTTATTATTAATCTAAGAAAGAGGCAGTAATCATTTTACGGACATGTGATGACGAGGGGAGGTTTAGAACATATTGTGACAACCGGTAAAATAGAAGGGAAACGAGACAGAGGAAGACAGAGAAAATTCAAGACAACCTGACTTCATGACATGGAAGAGTTTCAATATCTGAGATGATAACAAATACCAAGGATAGAAATTTGTAACCCATGATTGCCCACTCTAACCGGCACGGCACCTGATGATGACCGTTCTCACAATTTCAAGTCTAACCATACTCATAGTTTTTATCTCTGGTTCTAACGTTCTTTCGTAGGTCTTCACCCTGTACTTCACCGTTGACAGTTGTTTTGTCTCCTACTGCTACGATATCTGACATTGATAAATATTTTGTGTTTGTTATGTCTGGGGTTTTTCTGTAGATTTTATTTTACGGTGTGTGGTTGCCGGCTCCACTCTCTGCCAAATCTTAAGCCTAAGCCTATCACGGTATGTGAAGGGGGGACCTTGACCCTGTTCGTACCTACCTCAGAAACCACACAGGAGATCAAATGGTATAATAATGGGAAATACTCTCAGAGAAAACATTCACTCTGAAGATTTCAACGACGAAGATAAAGGGTATTCTCTATCGCGGTTGCGCAAGTTGTGCATACCGATAGGTGAGGCAAGACGGGAAAACCACGAGAGAAAAGTCAGTAGATACATCAATCAACACAGAACGGGAGTTGTTAGTTAGCCTAAACACACTGAGATGCATGCTTGGGAGGAGATCTGAGCAATTATGGACATATCCGATGAAGAGGATATTAAAATAAACAATGAACAATAATGGGAAATGTAATACATTACTTATGTTATGTTATGTTATGTTGTGTTATTCAATCGACATCATGGTATATTGGATATTGCCATGCGTGTTCCGTCCTCCGCCGCAGTGTCTATCCCAAAGTCCACTTGCTCACCCTACTATGAGAAGTTGATTAGTATATTTTCTCTCTCTACCACGAAGACGACACTGTCTGGCAGTTCTAAACTTAACTCCAAATTCCTAATTCTCGCAATCAGTCCAGTGATTAATGGTCGCAATCGATTTGTTGTGGAATCGATAAATGACACCCTGTAATGCAATAGTAACATTTATATCTGTATCATTCACGTATGTTGTAGGGGCTCACAGTGAGAGCAAAGATTAGTAACACTGCTACCTACAATGCATGTTGTAAGCATCGACTGACGTAGGGCACAGGAAGCTACCTAGTAAATAGAAAGCGTCGCAGAAATCGGATGGGTTGACCTACTTGTAGGCGCATAACTGGCACAATGTACAATCGCTTCTAGGCTCAGATCACATACAAATCGCAAAGAGTGGTTAACAAGGAATCGAGTTCTCGAAGTAGAAGGATATATCTGTATCCACTTCGAGTCTCTTTTCACATATAAGGCTTCAACAAAAGACTTCCAGACGCATTGAGTATGATCCGAAAGGCGGAGGCCGGTTCGGTGCGCAGGCAATGAACTGAATCATTGCAGGCGTCCCCATGAGGCCATTACCTTGTAGTGGTGGGGAGGCTTGCGTGCTCCAATGATACAGTGAGCTAGGACGGCGGGAACTTATGTTCCCGGAAGGGTCACAGCCGGAAAGGTCACTGAAGAGGGGACAGACGAAGCATGGTCTCCTGGTCCTCCAGGTTGGGGGTTGGGCTTGGGACTAACGATCCCATCCTTTAAAAAAATTAAAGTTACGGAAACAACAACAAACATACAACCTATCTACGGGCATGAAGGGCTACCAGAGTCATTGACTCACATGACTGGAAGTGGTGAAAGCCGAAAGGAAGCTACTTTCATGAGGACGGAAGTCCTGAATGCCAAAACCAAGACCAGAATTGGATGCTGGAATGTAAGAACAATGTACGAAACCGGAAAACTGTCACAAATAACAGCAGAAATGAGAAGATATAATCTACATATCCTAGGGGTTAGCGAGAGCAGATGGACAGGAAATGGAAGAAGTACCACTGCAACAGGTGAAACAGTCCTTTTTCTGGACGAGACGATGACCTACACCATGAAGGAGTAGCAGTAATCCTAAGAAAAGGCGTGGAAAAGTGTCTATTAGAATGGAAACCTATCAGCAGCCGCTTGATTAAGATCAGACTAAAGGGGAAGCATACAAACATCACAATCCTACAATGCTATGCACCAACTAATGATAGCGAAGATACAAAGAAAGACTCTTACTACGAAAACCTACAAGCAGAATTAGACAAGTCACCATCCCATGATGTTATCATTGTTATGGGAGATCTAAATGCGAAGGTCGGACAAGACAACACGCATAGTTATAGAACTATGGGAAAATATGGATGTGGTATGATGAACGAAAATGGGAACGTTTAGTAAACTTCTGCAGCATGAACAATCTCGTTATAGGAGGAACCCTATTTCAACATTTAGATATCCACAAATTAACATGGTATTCCCTAATGGCAGAGATAAAAACCAAATAGACCATATAATGATCAATGGACCCTGGAGACGCTCGCTGCTAGATGTTGTAGTCAAGAGAGGTGCAGATGTTGGTAGCGACCACCACCTAGTCACAGCTTATGTCAAACTTAAACTAAGAAAAACAGGACAACAGAAAAACTTCCAAAAGAGGTTCGATGTGGATAGACTAAAAGACACGGAAGTAAGGGATAAGTTTATAATGCAGATAAAGAACAGATTCCAAGCCCTAGAAAGTAATGAAACTACGGATGAAACTGACAACATAGATAGAACATGGGACAACATAGCATCTATATATAGCAAGAGCAGTGAAACATGTCTAGGGTACCGCACAAAGAAAAGAAAATAATGGATAACACCAACAACATGGAAAATAATAGACAGCCGAAGAATATTAAAAAGAAATTGTTAGAAGCAAAGTCCGAAAGACTGAAAGCAAGATACCAAGAACAGTACAAAAGCGCAAGTAAAGAAATCAAACGGGCTGTGAGAGCTGACAAAAGAATGTATGTTGAAGACCTGGCAGTGCAGGCAGAAGAAGCAGCAAAAAAGTGTGATCAAGGAACAGTGTACAAAATTACAAAGCTAATAAGCGGGAAACATTACAGGAGATCAAATACTTTCATAAAGGATAAGAATGGAATACTATTGACAACGGAAAAGGAACAAGAAATACGATGGACAGAGAATTTTAAAGAATTGCTAAATAGACCACCGCCAACGGTAGTAGCAGACATACCAGAACCAACAGAGGAATTAGAAATTGGCATTGAAACACCCAGCCGGGATGAGATCATTACAGCAATTAGATCTCTTAAGAATAACAAGGCACCAGGGAATGATAACTTAAACGCAGAACTATTCAAAATAGACCCAGAACTTGCAGCTAATATATTGCAACCCTTGTTTACTACTATATGGAATACCCAAATAATACCTGATGCATGGAACAGAGGAGTCATCATCAAGATCCCCAAAAAGGGCTCCTTGCTGATTGTAATAATTGGGTGGAATAACACTGCTTTCTGTCCCAAGTAAAATCTTAAGCAAAATCATCGTACAACGTATTACTGATGCTGTGGATAAGAAACTGAGAAAGGAACAAGCAGGATTTCGCAGAGGACGGAGCTGTATAGGCCAAATATTTGCTCTTAGAAATATCATAGAGCAGTGCACAGAATGGCAAAGCAAACTCTATATCAACTTTGTAGATTTTGAAAAGCTTTTGATAGCATACACCGAAAGTCTATGGCGTATCTTAAGATGGTATGGAATCCCACTGTGTTTTATAAATATTATAAAAGCTGCTACAGCAAATTTGCATGCAGTGTTGAAACTTCAGAACTAAAGTTTGAAGTAAAAACAGGCGTGCGACAAGGATGTGTTATGTCAGCCTATTATTCAACACTGTCATAGATTGGGTGATGCGTAAAACAACGGAAGATAAGGCAAGAGGTATTAGATGGACGCTCACATCCACTCTGGAAGACCTAGATTTTGCAGATGACATCGCACTCCTATCTCATACACATAGAGATATCCAGGAAAAGACCTGCCGCCTTAACCAATATAGTGAGATGGTTGGGCTGAAAATAAATCAGAAGAAAACTGAAGTAATGACTCTGAACATAGCAACCCCAGCACCAGTCAAACTAGAAGGTAAAACCCTCCGAGATACAACCGCTTTCACATACATTGGAAGTGTTATTAGCAATGAAGGAGGCGCTGGATCTGACATTAAAAACAGACTGAGTAAGGCACGAAGTGCATTCATGACCCTTCAGACCACCTGGAAATCTACCCAATACAGCATCAGAACCAAGACTAGTATCTATAACAGCTGTGTGCTGTCAACATTGCTGTACAGATCGGAATGCTGGAGAATGACAGAACAGGATATGTCCAGACTCTCCGCCTTTCATACAACTTGTCTGCGAAAAATCTTACGCGTGTACTGGCCGACTACTATCTCGAATCAAGAATTGCTTGCACGATGCCAACAAGAGAATATGGGCACTATCATCCGAAGACGACGCTGGAGATGGTTTGGGACATGTGATGCGCATGGAGACTGGCTCCGACACGAAAACTGCACTGAGATGGACTCCAGAGGGTAGGCGAAAGCGTGGAAGACCCAAGACGACCTGGAGGAGAACGATAGAGCAAGAGCTGAAGGAAATGAATCATAGCTGGAACACAATACAGAGGAAGGTCATGAACAGGGAAGAATGGTGTACGTTTGTTGCTGGCCTAAACGCCAAGGGCGTAACAGGCTAAAGAGAGAGAGAGAGAGAGAGATTGCAGGCGTCAACAATTTGTAGAATTACACTTGTCTTTGTTCCGGGACTCATGGGTATCGTTGACAATGAGTGAGCAGACAGACTGGCTGGTTCTGCCGGCATATCAGAGGGTCAGTCAATGGGCAGAGCTGACATCTTGAACGCCCTCATAGAGTGTGGCCGCAGAGAAGATCTTCATCTAAACCAATCCACGTCAACTAGTAGATTGCGGGTTTGAAGATTGGTGTGGCAAAAAAAGAACAGTACGACAGGTATACGAGTAGGCTCATCAATCAAAATCGAACTAGTACGATCAGTCGCTGGACGCTGTTGGAGATATTGCGAGGAGATCGGAGCACCTATGGACATGTCCGGAGTGCAATGAAGATATTCCAAACTGAAACTGAAACTTCCATTTTTGCCGTTCTGCCACGGTTCCATTAACTGTTTTCCACGACCGACCACAATCTTTCAACTCTTTTTTTCAACTTTCTTCTTCCTGTTTCCTTTAGACGTCGTCCGTGTCTTCTTTTCCTACCCGATATACATCGAAGAGCTCTCTTAGCAAATGTATTCTATTATCTCTTTTAAAACTTATGCTAATTTTCTGATATCAAGTTTTTACATTTCTACATCCAATAATAGATAGGAAATTGGAAGAGAAAAGGTCAGCCGTCTGAATGGCAACATTCCTTCCGGTTTTATCTTATCCCTTCATGAAACCAGATGCATGATTGACCTCACTCCCTACACCTGATGCAAGAACTGTCTCTCTTGTTTCCGATTCTGTAAGACAATATTTTTAATAGGGGTAATTGGCAGCCCCTTGCCCAACCTGTAGGACGAGAAGGGAGTCACATTTTGTCTGCAGTCTATCTTTCAACTTGTCTGACATAGATGTCCTCACCGAGAGCAAAGGTCTTGTCAACATAGCTTTAAGAATCATGGAGGTACTAAACTCCCCCTCTCTCCCCCACCGAATGATTGATTGATTCATAGGACCATCATCATTGCACCTCGGTAAGTAGCCATATGTGCTCCGAGGTTTTCTTACACATGAAGAGTTAAGTAACAGTACTCGAACTACGTAGCACCGGCGGGGGTCGCCGATATAATTTTGGAAATGGTGAAGATATTTTATAGGAATTTTATTTTTAATCTTTCTAATAAATTTTGAACAGGATGCGGCCTTCCAGCCTTCTCTTCTCGAGTCCAAACTGCCAATGGTTATTTTACGTGCTCAAATTGAACACGGGGCCTACGTTTTATCGTCCGTCTCCGATAGAGCTAGGAACTCGATCCCACCTACAATGAGATCAGGGATCTCTGGAAAAATATCCAGATGACTCCACGCTGGAGCGAGCCGATTACATTTGTAACGAGAGATGAGCACTTAGCCTCTACGCCACACTACAAGATAAGGACCTCGAGGGGAGTATAGCATTTAGTTACAATAAATTACTCAACTTGTGCAACCAGAATGATTGACATGCAATGTTAAAATAATTAAGTTTAAGCTGGATAAGACATGTTCTAGGCTCGCCTGAATGGCGAGACACACTGATGATATGGAAAGCACGTCTTCACGCAAAAATCAGCCAGAAATATCATACTGGACGCACTGACTACGCCTGAATTTATAGCGGGCGAACGAGAAGAAGAAGGACACGATCTCAGACAGGAATCTAAAAACAATCACAAACTGCTTGATTGATTAATTGACTGATTGATAGGATTATCATCATTGCACTTCGGGGAATAACCATGTGTGCTCCGATCTATTTCCTTCACAGGAAGATCTCAGCGGCAGTGCACGAAAGCCGGTATGCAAACAGCGCTCATTCTTAATTTTAATTATAAAACTGATTTTCTGTTTGTGTGTCACGGAAAACTTGTAAAGCCAAACTCTGAAATATGGAAATTTGGATATCTTATTCCTGCATAATTTTTAGGTCAATGTTGTCATTTTCAACTCTTTACGTGCTTTCTTTATCGAGTTATGAGTTAAACTGGTTAATGCATTTATACATCCCATACCGTATTAAATCACCTATTATGTGTTAGATTTATATTTTTGTATTAATTTTGGTAGAGAGACAGGCTCAAGATTGGATTGAGTGATATTTGTCTTTATCTCATGCTCCATTCGGTGCAATAAGGATTGATGAAATCTGTTCAATCAGAACTAATTGTTTAATGTCTTCAAATCTTTGCTAAAGGAATCAACACTGTCGTCCTAAACCTGATATCGTTATAATCAGAAGGTTAGTACTGAAATTCAACTGTCTATCACTGTGTTCAGTGTACTAATAATGACGACTGAAAGAATACCACGCAGTAATTGTTATATGGAAGTTCCATTGACTTGCTTCTTCAGTGAGGATGATGACACTAACCAATGCAATCATGAAGTGAAGATATTAAAGTAAAGATGAGGCAAGCAGCAGTATTCAACTCGGTCATCATTGCTTTTGAAAAAATTAGATTTTCAATCTTCTTCTTCTTTCTTCTTTTGTCGTCACACTGTTACCGGGTTGTTGCCAAGTGTCGTGGTTATCTGTTTTTGTCTTGCGCTCTTCTGGTGGCTTGGGTGATTGTTATTTTTGCTCTTTCACAGGATTCTGCTATGCCATCTAATCATCTTTTTCGTGGTTTTCCTCTTGCCTTCTTTTCAATTAACCTAGATTTCAATGAACGTCAGTATGTTGATATTTTGTTGTTATTGTTGTAGATGTGTTTGTTGTAGACGTGTTTGTTGTAGATATGTTTGTTGTAGATGTGTTTGTTGTAGATGTGTTTGTTGTAGATGTGTTTGTTGTAGATGTGTTTGTTGTAGATGTGTTTGTTGTAGATGTGTTTGTTGTAGATGTGTTTGTTGTAGATGTGTTTGTTGTAGATGTGTTTGTTGTAGATGTGTGTGTTGTAGATGTGTTTGTTGTAGATGTGTTTGTTGTAGATGTGTTTGTTGTAGATGTGTTTGTTGTAGATGTGTTTGTTGTAGATGTGTTTGTTGTAGATGTGTTTGTTGTAGATGTGTTTGTTTTAGATGTGTTTGTTGTAGATGTGTTTGTTGTAGATGTGTTTGTTGTAGATGTGTTTGTTGTAGATGTGTTTGTTGTAGATGTGTTTGTTGTAGATGTGTTTGTTGTAGATGTGTTTGTTGTAGATGTGTTTGTTGTAGATGTGTTTGTTGTAGATGTGTTTGTTGTAGATGTGTTTGTTGTAGATGTGTTTGTTGTAGATGTGTTTGTTGTAGATGTGTTTGTTGTAGATGTGTTTGTTGTAGATGTGTTTGTTGTAGATGTGTTTGTTGTAGATGTATTTGTTGTAGATGTGTTTGTTGTAGATGTGTTTGTTGTAGATGTGTTTGTTGTAGATATGTTTGTTGTAGATGTATTTGTTGTAGATGTGTTTGTTGTAGATGTGTTTGTTGTAGATGTGTTTGTTGTAGATGTGTTTGTTGTAGATGTGTTTGTTGTAGATGTGTTTGTTGTAGATGTGTTTGTTGTAGATGTATTTGTTGTAGATGTGTTTGTTGTAGATGTGTTTGTTGTAGATGTGTTTGTTGTAGATGTATTTGTTGTAGATGTGTTTGTTGTAGATGTGTTTGTTGTAGATGTGTTTGTTGTAGATGTGTTTGTTGTAGATGTGTTTGTTGTAGATGTGTTTGTTGTAGATGTGTTTATTGTAGTGAAGAAATTTCTCGTTAGACAACAGCTATACAAACTTAATCTCACATGGGTTCTATTGTGAAGTCGTTAAAGTCCACGTTTAAGATACTATTTAGCAAGAAAATAAATTAGAAATCATCATCATCAAGTAGCTTGTCCCTTCCGGAACTTGGATCACACGACGATCACAGTCTTGAAAAACTCTCTATTCTGTGCAAGTTGGCCAGCATCAGCATCAGTTATTCTCAGATCGTCAATGACATCTTGCTCCCATCGTCTTTTAGGTCATCCTCTCATTCTTCTTCCAGGCACCATTCTCTCCCAAATTATCTTCTCTAGACACTCAAGTCGTTTGATGTGTCCGAAATATTTATCTTTTCTTGTCTTTATTCTCTTTAATAGCCAACTCTTTAATATCAAGCTGTTGCAGAACAGAAGCGTTTGTTCTTTTCTCTGTCCATGCTATTCTAAGTACCTTTCTGTAGCAGTTCCATTCAAAATCATTAATGATCTTCTCTGCCGTTTTGTCAATGGTCTATGTCGCATAAACATATGTTGCCAAAAAAAAACCGCAGCTTTTATTATTAAATAATAAATAACAGTGATTTGTATTGGTTACTTTTTTTTTTTTTTTTTTCTTTCGTCCGCTTTCAACTCAGACGAAGTTTCATCTCTGAAACTGATTTTTGCGTGAAAATCCGTTTTCCAATTTCTTACAATGGCAGCAGCGTGCACATTGTAAATTACTTTACACCGGCAGCCGTGTGCTCAATGTACTCGTAATTAGTATTCCTCGCCATACAGGCAGATTTTCTCCGACTTCAGAGGTACTCAGTTATCGTCCTGAGTAAGACCAGGGAACTCGAACAAATGCCGGACAGTAGGTTCGAACCCGAGCTATGAGGCGTCTCACAGCTAGCAGGCAGAGCTACTATCAACTACTCTAGGCAGTCCCCCATTGGTTACTAAACTGACGTCATTGCACTCCGGGCAGACCCATAGGTGCTCAGTCTCCCCAACAGATATCGAAGAGTATGCATACTGCTGGTTCCCTTGGCTCGCTGATTAAACACACCTCTCACTCTGCCTCTCAGGCATCCAGTTCGACTTGAACAAAGAGTAACTACAAACTGCCTAAATCGCCTGATCGATTCAACATCGATTTTAGTGTCCTCATCCAACAGACAGTCACGAAGCGACCGAAGAACATCCCCCTTATCCATCTTCAACACCCCAGCAATCGATGTTGTTGATGCAAGCCTGTCCGCTCTCTTATTACCATAAACAGTGATTTAAATGTTTTGAACAGTTTTCAACGAACTTTTATGAAACAAATGACTATGAGATCAAATTTTTGTGAATGCACATTTATGTTTAATACTGTAGTTGATTTGCTTCGGGACATAGCAATATTTCAAGCCTTGTGTAGATTACTTAGAAACGTAATCAATAATGCTTATAGCTGTAGATACATTACTTCGGGGTACATCCCTGCTTCAGCTCAATCCATACCATAAACAACTACAGTGGCGTACAAATCTGCGCTAGTCACACCACCAGCGACTTTAGTGGCTTTTCACATAGATCACTTTCTCTCTCTCTTTGTACGAAGAGAATAAGGATTTTTTTGCAAGAACCCCAGGGGAAGCACAGAAGTAACTAATATGATGTATTGCTAGGCTAGGCGATTGGTGTCTTAGAATATGAGGGTAAGTGGTTCGAGTCCTGTGTTTGTCTATTTGTTTTTCGAAGCTCTTAATACATGTACCCTATTTTATTTGTTGATCTCTCTTTGTTCAAAGTTTTCAAATTTTTTTTATCATAGTTGGAAGTAGTAATGAAATATGTTTATATAAATAGTATATTGGATTATATATATATATATATATATATTTATTTATTTATTTATATATATATATATATATATATATATATATATATATATATATATATATATAAAATATTGTTATATACGTTTTCTGTCGGGGCATAAAAGAAAAATCATAACCTGAACAGTTTCGCGGCAACTGCTCTAGCCATGCGACCACTAACTTCCAAAGGCACAAGTCCTCCCTGTCCAACACCGCCCATAAAGAGGTATTACAGAGTGTAACGACAACTATAATAATAGCCGTCCATCGCAAGCGATGATGACAACAATCTCAGACGTGTACTGTTGCACCTCTCTGGTGTGTGCGGAGGTGACTGTAGAGTCCAATCCTAGAACAGAATCCCGACCACAGGTGGGGCATACATGATCAAGGTTAGACATGTGCGTGTTGTGTGCTCTGTCTTTTCGCGCTGCTCGTTTTCTCTGTGACTCAACAATACGATGATTCTCAGCTATTCGGGTTCCTCTTTGTTGTTACAGCGCCACATTTGGCGATCTTGCGCAAGGGATTCCCAGCACGTATTGTCTATATCGAAGCATTTCAGAGACACTTTAAGAGTGTCTTTAAAGCGTTTTTCTGTCCACCAGCTAAACGTCTGCCCCCTTCAAGCTCGCCATACATCAACTGTTTTGGGATGCGTTTATCAGGCATTCGAGCAACGTGACCGACCCATCTCAGTTGGGCCTTCTGCAACAGGGTGTTGACGCTTGGGATCTTTGCTCTTGTGAGGACTTCGCTGTCTGGAATTTTGTCCTGCCAGTTTATTTTTAGTATTCTGCGTAGACAGCTTGTGTGGAAATGGTTTAATTTTCTTGCGTGTCTGCTATACACTGTCCATGTCTAGCTTGCGTACAGCAGCGTGGTTAGCACTATGGCCTGGTAAACTTTCAGCTTTGTGACTATGCTTATCCCCTTCCGTTCCCACACAGTGACACGTAACCTTCCGAACGCAGCACTGGCTTTGGATATCCTATTGTGGACCTCAGAATCTATGTTTGCCGATCTGGATAGGAGGCTGCCAAGATAAGCAAAGTTGTCCGTTGACTGGAGACGCTGGTGTTTAATGTTGATGACTGGATCGTAATACTGTTCTCTAGGGGCGGGCTGGAACATGACCTCTGTTTTTGGTGTTAATGGTGAGGCCAAACATATCACAGGCCATTGAGAACTTGTCCATGTAAGTCTGCATTTCTTCCTCAGAGTTGGTAGCGAGGGCACAGTCATCAGCAAACAACAGGTTTGAGATAGTTGATTCTTTTACCTTGGTGGAGGATTTTAACCTCCGAAGATTGAATAGGTTACCGTCTGTCCTGTATCTAATCTTTACCCCATGTTCGTCGCCTTCCCAAAAGACATCCGTGAGCATGGCAGCAAACATCATGCTGAAGAGTGTTGGGGCCAGTACACAGCCCTGTTTGACGCCGTTGGTGACATGGAAGGCTTCCGACAGCTCCCCTTCGTCAAGTACACGTGCCATCATGCCCTCGTGAAACTGTTGGACGATCTTGATGAATTTCCTTGGGCATCCAAATTTTTTCCATGATCTTCCATAGACCCTCCCTGTTAACCGTGTCGAAAGCCTTTGTCAGATCGACAAAGACCATATAGAGGTTACGGTGCTGCTCTTGGCATTTCTCCTGTAGTTGGCGAGCAGCAAATATCATGTCTGCTGTTCCACGACCTGCTCTGAAGCCACATTGGGTCTCAGGGAGTAAGTCCTGTTCCAGGTGATCGATTAATCGATTGAGGAGGACTCTGGCCAGTATTTTGCCAGCGATTGACAGGAGGGAGATCCCCTGTGGTTATCGCAGGCCTGGCGGTTTCCTTTCCGCTTGTACAGGTGGACAATAGTGGCATCCTTTAATTCCTGTGGCACACGTTCGTTGCACCAAATGGATGTAAATAACTCTGTCAATTTTAGCATCAACGTGGGCCCTCCTTCTTTGTAGACTTCGGTTGGTATTGAGTCCGCACCCGGTGCCTTCCGCTGGACATCTGGCTTGTTGCCTTCTTGACCTCTGCTAAGCTAAGCTAACGACAACTAATGTAATACTTACTGTACACTACGTAAGCACATAATCTTTGTGTCATAAATATTTATGGTGCCATAAAACAATTGTGGTCAGAACTCAGTAATACTCATGGTATGGAAGGAGTTAAACCACGACATATATTACTTGAGGGAAATGATACATAATCCTTAAAGCTGTGAATATATTGCGTAGGGACATAAGACATAATGAGAGAGCTGGAATATATATTATTTAGAGACATGATAAATACTGCTTATAGCCAGCTATGGGTAGATTACTTAGGGATATAAGGATTTACGTTTCTGAGATAAGTTAATGTCTGTGTGGTGTTCTGAATGTGTTCAATTTGTTCTTTAGTCTTTAACATACGATTTCGAATCATTAACCCTTTCGCTACTACATACTTTCCGAAAGCTGAGCTAAAAATAGCTACTCTTTGTTTCTAGGTCACAAACGTGAATGTACGCCTATAACAGTCACAGCAGCAATGTATAACGTGTTAACACGTCTTTAGCCCATGAAGGAAAGATAATAACAGACGTGTTAATGCGTCTTTAGAAGTGAATGGGAAAAACGTATATATACGTCCTTAGCTGCTAAAGGGTTAAGGATAGCAGCTTTTGTGAATTATACTGAGAAACAAAGAATGAAGTGGTTTGGTCACTTAATAAGAATGCATTCAATCTCGACAGTATACAAAGTCTTCTACAACAGAACATCAGAAAAGAAGGCGAGAGGAAGACCACGAAAAAGATGGTTAGATGGCATAGCAGAATCCTGTCAAAGAGCAAAAATAACAATCACCCAAGCCACCAGAACAGCGCAAGACAAAAACAGAAAATCACAACACTTTGCAACAACCCGGTAGCAGTGTGACAACAAAAGAAGAAGAAGGGATAGCAGCTAATATATTCTATCCATGTTTCTTCTTCTTCTCTTCCACCATTTACTTCTTGATAGAAGTGTTGGGGTGAAACGTAGTGATCTTGTGTGTGCTTGTTCTTCTTCTTCTTCTCTTCCACCATTTACTCCTTTATAGAAGTGTTGGGGTGAAACGTAGTGATCTTGTGTATGCTTGTTTTAAGACACTTTGTAAGCTGATATTCATGTTCGTAAGGATGTTCTTGATGCAGTCGCTCCATCTTTTGCGTGCTATTCCTCTTGCCTTGTACTCATTATACTTTTTCTGTGGGGCTCTATGTGGTAGGCGATACCAGGGCATTCTGGTTAGGTGTCCAAACGATTTAATCTGTTGTTCTTTTATGAATTGTATGACTAGTTTCACATCCAGTCTTCTTCTGATTTCTTCATTTCTAATTTTGTCTCTTATTGTCACACCTGCAGCTCTTCTAAGACACCTCATCTCTGTCGTTATGATTTTCCGCTCATTAGCTGCTGTTATTGGCAATGTTTGACACTGGTAACATAGTGTTGGCCAGAAAATCGTTCTTATGATATTTGCTTTAGTTGTTAGCGGTATCTCTTTGTGTGACAACAGTGGTGTTAACTGTCCCAGTACTTGGTTAACTTTTGTGCAACGATTGCTGATTTCGCTATCTATACTTCCATCTGCTGTGAAAATTGCTCCTAAGTATTTGGCCGCAATTGTTTGTTTTATGTCTACATTCTGGAGTTTTATTGTAAGGTTTTCTGGTTGTCTACTTATTGCCATTGTCTCTGTCTTTATTATATTTATTTTCATGTTGTACTCCTCACTCTTGATGTTAACTAAGCTCAAATAGTTCTGGAGAGGTTCTTAATTTTCTGCAATCAGTACTTGGTCATCTGCAAATAAAAGTTCTGAAATATTATATCCTTTCTCTATTCCTGCTTCTCTACTTATGTTGTCCATGTATGTTATAAACAGCAGTTGGGAGAGCACACATCCTTGTCTAACTCCATGTTTAACATTTAAAAACACGAATACGGTATAATAAGATCGGAATTTCGCTGCTACCTGGACATTGAAGGGACTGTGAACTTCCTCCTGAAAATGTGTCTTTCTGATAAAGCAAAGTCAATGATATCTTCTTCTTCTTCTTCTTCCGAGAACTCTGGTCATGCGCTTAGTTTACAGCGGACCACAAACTGGACATTCAGCTTCAGGTCTGTCAGGTTTCCCCAAAGTTTAGTTTTTATGTCGACTGGGTGTGGCCACATGTTGTTTCTCACAGTATGACTGAAAAAATATCATCATTAAATAGCTTGTCCTGAGCAGAACTTTACCACCCCAACAGTCCTTCGGAATTTCTCTCTCTCATAGGCCAGATGTTCTGCCTCTGCAGCCGTCATGTTCAAACCATCAGTTACATCCTGAATCCATCTTCTCCGTGGTCTTCCTCTTCTTCTCTTTGCCGGTATGCCTCCTTCCATGATGGTCTTCTCCAGCCCTTCATGTCTTTGTATATGTCCAAAATATCTAAATTTTCTCTTTCTTATTTGTAGCATCAGCCAGTTTTCTTTGATTTTGAGTTCTTTCTGGATAGATCTATTTGTTCTCTTCTCTGTCCAAGATATACGAAGGACTCTTCTGTAACACTTATACTCAAAAGCACATATGTTTTTCCACTGCTTTATTAAATGGCAATGCTTCACACCCATACGTTACCACTGGAAATATGCATGCTCTTAGTATTCTGATCTTTGTTTTCTGATCAGTTCCGTTCCATACTGTTTTGAGTTGTTTCTTCTTCTTCTTTGCGTTCGTTCTTTACGACCAATTTTAATCACTCTTTGTGATATGTTTGATCTTTGCCAAGAACGTGTATACGTTGCACATTGGTTTGGTAGGCCCCTAAACGCATGAATTTCTACAAGTTTAGGACATGTGCATCCGATTTCAGCCAAACCTCCTTAGTCGCCTCTTACGACATGCATGGCAGGTAACAGTGGTTCTATTCTTTACACCCCAAATTTGGGCCCCGGTAACCACTCGGGCGGTTTTGAGTTGTTTAATTTTTGTAAAGCCATGTTTGTTCTTCTTTTCTCTCTCTCGCGATCCCGGTTCTTCTTTTAATTTCCTTCATCCCATTTCCATCTGTTGTTAGCTTAGCAGTGAACCAATATATTAAAAACTGATGTTGAAAAAATATACATTATTAACAAAATGAAGATAATATTATTAGTGAGAGAGCTAAGCTTGATATGATGAAACTTATGTTTCAATGTTTGGTGTCATGTGACTAGTGACCATGCTAAATCCTCTTTCAACTAAATGTGATGACGGGAATGAAATACAAAAACTTCTTTGCTGTAGCCAATAAGTGTGGATATAATATTGGAATTTAACTTTGTAGCCACAATTCTTGATATCCATTTTTAAATTTTAATTCAATTCTTCATTTCTATCAACTCTATCAACTCTTTGTGCAGTGAAAATTATGTTGTTTGTAAGTTTGAGGAAGGTTCTTGGATCCAATCTCTCTCGTTTCTCTCTTTAGCCTGTTACGCCCTTGGCGTTTAGGGCAGCAACAAACGTACACCATTCTTCCCTGTTCACGGCCTTCCTCTGTATTGTGTTCCAGCTATGATTCATTTCCTTCAGCTCTTGCTCTATCGTTCTCCTCCAGGTCGTCTTGGGTCTTCCACGCTTTCGCTACCCTCTGGAGTCCATCTCAGTGCAGTTTTCGTGTCGGAGCCAGTCTCCATGCGCATCACATGCCCAATCCATCTCCAGCGTCGTCTTCGGATGATAGTGCCCATATTCTCTTGTTGGCATCGTGCAAGCAATTCTTGATTCGAGATAGTAGTCGGCCAGTACACGTGTAAGATTTTTCGCAGACAAGTTGTATGAAAGGCGGAGAGTCTGGACATATCCTGTTCTGTCATTCTCCAGCATTCCGATCCGTACAGCAATGTTGACAGCACACAGCTGTTATAGATACTAGTCTTGGTTCTGATGCTGTATTGGGCAGATTTCCAGGCGGTCTGAAGGGTCATGAATGCACTTCGTGCCTTACTCAGTCTGTTTTAATGTCAGATCCAGCGCCTCCTTCATTGCTAATAACACTTCCAAGGTATGTGAAAGCGGTTGTATCTCGGAGGGTTTTACCTTCTAGTTTGACTGATACTGGGGTTGCTATGTTCAGAGTCATTACTTCAGTTTTCTTCTGATTTATTTTCAGCCCATTTCAGCCTTCATTTCTATCAACTCTATCAACTCTATCAACTCTATCAACTCTATCAACTCTATCAACTCTTTGTGCAGTGATAATTCTGTTGTTTGTAAGTTTGAGGAAGGTTCTTGGATCCAATCTGGAATGG
Organism: Arion vulgaris; assembly: GCA_020796225.1. Lineage (NCBI taxonomy): Eukaryota > Metazoa > Mollusca > Gastropoda > Stylommatophora > Arionidae > Arion > Arion vulgaris. The sequence continues at coordinate 22,042,830 of CM036758.1, forward strand.
TCATATTCAGTCAATCCTGAAATATAGTTAAAAGTTCTTCAAGTGCTTCCAAATTCTGGCTATAAACAAGAATGTCGTTATCAGTTGTTTCCATTGAAGAAAGATTTGGAAACTTATAAAATTGTCTTCGACTCACATTTTATCCGGGTTACCCAAGCTGGACAGGTAAAAGGTGAGATGCCAGGCTAAATGTGGCCTCCTGGTCTTCCATGTTGGGGATGTCGATGCAGTAACTACCCATCCAATTAAAAAAGAACATAAAGAAACCAAAATCATATTGCACGAAATTAATATTTCGAGTCTCGGAGGACTAGTGCTCAATAGGACCAGACATATGATCTCACTCCCATATGGTTGTTGTAAAACTGAAGATGAAACTGTCATTTAAAAAAAAAAAACAGCAAAGTCCACGAACCAAGTTTGATGTCAGGAAACTCCAATCACACGACACAAAGGAAGTCTTCCAGATCGCTTTAAGGAACCGTTTTGAGACACTACAGATGACATGAGAAGAGGATACATTGGAGAGTACATGAAACACCTTAAAGGAAGCTACTGTCGGAGTGTGTGAGGCGGTACTTAGAAGACCGTCACCAAACAGGACTTCCTGGATCACTGACGAACATGGTAAAATGTAGAAGAGAGGAAGAAGTTGAAACAGGAAGTAAACCAGACGTGAACACGACATCAAAACAAACGCAGCGACTAGATATAACGCTGTGACCAGAGATGTGAAAAGAAAAACTAAGAGGGGACAAAAGATACCTTTGAGCAAGTAAAAGAACCATTGGCAATTCAAAATTGAGAATAGTAGGCTGGAAAATTTCTGCCCGAGCAAAATTCATTATAGAAAGTTAAAATTTAATTCCTACAAAATATCTTTACCATCTTCAAAATTGCAACGGGACCCTCGCGGGTGCTATGGAGTTCATGCACTGCCGCTGAGATCTTCCTATGTAAGAAAGAGATCGGAGCACATATGGTTACTCACCGAAGTGCAATGATGATGGTCATAGCAATCAAACCATCAAAAAGATTCTTCCAAAATAAAGTAACAGAACAGGAAGAAGCAGCAGCCTGTAACGATGACATCAAGGCACTCTTTGAGACTACCAGATTGTTGGGTGGGAAAAAACAGCTGAAACAGGCCAGGGAGAGACAAGACTGGACAACTTTTGACTAAAATAGACGACCAACTGGGTGGATGGAAAGAGCATTTGCAAGAACTGTTGAATAGACCTTCTCTACGAAGTCCACCAGACCTGATGCCAGAAGATTCACTTGATGTAAATGTAGGATATATCAAAAACAAGAAATCCGCAATGCCTTGAAAAACCTGAAAAATCGCAAGGCGGCAAGAATAGACTACAAGACAACAAGTGGATGACCTGGCAGAAACGGTACAGCGATGCGGTCTTAAAATCAGCAAAGAGAATACAAATTTACTGCCTAGCAATAACTTACAGCAAGACCCAATATTCTTTGAGGGAAGGGATATAGAAAATGTTGGGGAACTTGTATTCCTAGGAAGCAAGATCAGACAATCAGGAGGTACAGATGAGGACATTAATGCCAGGATTAGCTCACACTTCCATTATATGTTTTATCTGTTATTATAAAATTCATGGTTACGATCCAAACTTAGACAATTTCTGAACTATGTTTACTTAAGTCCCTAAGATACACTCAACGCTAAAGGGGTAATTCAATTAAATTCAAAACATTAATAACATTAAATACGTTCCTACCTATGTGGAACAATGTTTGCCTCATTTACACTTGCTCTGAAGAAATTAATAAAGAAATTGGTAAGTATTGATACATTATTTCTCAGATATTTATAATAAGGTTCAGCAAACCTGTCACAACATTAATAGATTGGGTCTACTGCACTATTAATAGTTGCGAGCAAGTAGGACCTGCACGACCTTAGACTTTTAGCTGAAGAGATGACGAATGGTCCTCAACGCCCCCCCAAATACGACTTGAAAACAGAAAGCCCCCTTCTGACTTCTCAGTGCCCCCCGGTGGGTGGCAGCGCCCCCGTTGGGAACCTATGCTCTAAGAGAAAACATACGCTCTGAAGATTTCAACGAAGAAGCTAAAGAGTATTCTCTATCACGGTTGTGCAAGATATGTATACTGATAGGTGCCACAAGAGGGAAAAACCATGAGAGAAACCCCAGTAGATACATCAACCAACACAGAACGGGAGTTGTTAATCTAAACAAACTGAGATACATGATTGGATAGGAGGTCAGAGCAATTATGGACATGTTCGATGTGCGATGAAGATTACCCTCAAATTAACAATAAACAATTAGAGCATAACTTACACAATCTTATACGAAGGATGTGGAGAAAAACAAACGGATGATACAACCCGGAGCATGACAGTTTTACATCTCATGCGAAGATGGAAAGATACCAGCCAACCAAGCCCAAATCAAACACAATTGTAATTTATTAAAAAATAGGATTCGTTTTTTGAAATTATCTGGACACTATTTTGTTTGTTACTTACCTGAAGCCGAACAAAGTACAAGCAGGCAGGTCAGGCTTAACAGATACACTCCTATATACTTCATTAGAGAATTGCCACTCTGTAAAATACAGAGAAATACAATGGAGAATGTCACACGGTAAACATGCAGGATGTCTATACAATACTAACACGAATTTTTTTCATTTGTTTCGCACGCTTGAAATTGTTTCTAGATAATGAATATTGCCTATTGTTTGTTTGTTTTTAAGGGATTAGAGCCTCTTGGTTACCGGAACCCACTTTGGTGTGTAAAGAATAGAGCCACTGTTACCTGCCACGCATGTCGTAAGAGATAACTAAGGAGGTTGGGTGTGGGGCTAGCTACCCCACACCGTAAAAACACTAGATGGCTACAGAAGGAGAGCGAACCGAGTAAACGCTAGCTGAAACCGGACACAAGCACCAGAGCTCCAAATGGTGCTGAAGATGTGACGCAAAACACACCAATGCTAAGGCTGCATGAATCAGATTTCCACATGAATAGAATTTATAAGGAGGTCTGGTACATCCCTGGGGGTATATAGGGCAATACAGTATTAGGCCTGTATCGTTCATTGACCGTCGGCACATGTCCACAGACCATATTTCTGTGATATTTGGAAAGATCGATACTAAAGGTTGAAAAAAAAAATCGAAAATCGTGGCATATACTTTACAGGATCTAGCAATCAACCACAGTAAATGAGTCGTCATTTTGATGGGCAACACTTATACGTTCATTATTTTTGTCATTGTTTTCTGAACGGTGAGGTTTATTTTTAGTTAGTTAGTTAGTCTTTCCTCTTGGGCCTGTGGGCGGCGCATAGGGCAGAGGTCATAGCTCTCCATGTCTCGCGGTTCGTTGCTATTTGCTTTAAGTCTTTGATGTTTACTAGGCCCATCGTTGAGCCTTCTCTGGTGATGGTTCTACGCAGAGTCTCTCTTGGTCTTCCTCGTTTTCTTTTTCCCCTGGTGTCCATATGAGGGATTGGTAAGGGAGTCTTCTCTCATCCATTCTAAGTGTGTGGCCGATGTAGTTCCAGCGGCGCTTTCTTATAAAATTTGATACATTTTCTTGCTTGGTCTCTTGTCTTATTTGTGTATTGGGTCTGAAATCTGACCATTTGAGGTTCAGTATTCTTCTAAGACATTTATTCTCAAAGTTATCTAATTTTCTTTCTAGAGCTTTTGTTGCTTTCCAACTCTCGCATCCATAAGTTAATACTGGAATAGTGGAATACTGGTCTATTTTTACACTGATGAAAATTGGCTACAAAACTGTCTGTCATGGAGTTTGAATCAGGTATGCTAGGGTTGTGATCCAGCTTACTATCGCTTAAGCTACAGACTACAGGTTAGGATGTTGATAAGACAGATTATTTCTTTTAATGTGACAGATGTGGTTGATGTGACGAGGTGTCGATGTGACGAGGAAATCGATGTGACACTCATGGGATTAATGTAATATTATGTTGGAAATATATAACATTTGATGGGGTTGATGTAGCAATATAGTGGGTGGTAGTAACCGTTGAGGTTTTGA